>JAVTIF010000021.1:0-558132 GCA_032158265.1 Bacidia rubella | reverse complement strand
TAATAATAATAATAATAATAATAATAATAATAATAATAATAATAATAATAATAATAATAATAATAATAATAATAATAATAATAATAATAATAATAATAATAATAATAATAATAATAATAATAATAATAATAATAATAATAATAATAATAATAATAATAATAATATAATATATAATAGTAGTTAAGCTTTGTTTTTACTAAATTAAAGTTTCTATCTTTAATAATATTTACAATAGCTTTTACTAAATTTAGCTTAAAAGTCTCTATAATATTAATATTCAAATATTAATTCTAAGTTAAATATAGCCTAAAACTTTTCAAATAAGTCCCTAAGAAAAGATTTAATAAAGCTGTTTACTATTTATTTAATAATAAATATATATATAAAGTTAATAGATATATTGTTTATAAATCCTTATAGCTAAGACTATTATATAATAATATATTTTATTTAGATATAATATAATAAATTTTTTGCGAGAAATATAGCTTTTTAAATTGTTATTAAAGATTATATAAAAAGCATTTTTTTCTCTAGAAATACTTAAATTTAGTTAAATAAAGAATGTAATTAAAGTGCTTTTTTTGTAACTTATATCTAACTAAAGTACTTTATTTTATTAAAAAAAGCAATATTAGGCTAATACTTTAATAATTAATTAATGATATTATTATTAAATAAAAATATATAATTAAAAATTAATTATTTAGTATAATTTTTACTATAATTTAAATTAATATAGTTTTATAGCTTGCTAAAGTCTTTATAAAATATAAATTAATAATATAAAATTATTTTTAACTAATAATTAATTCTTATAATCGCTTTCTAGTATTTTATTATAAAGTTAAAAGTAAAATAGCTTACAAAAAAAACTATATAAATAATATTAAAATATATTCTTAACATTATATATATTAGAAATCTAATAGCTAATTAATATTTCTAGAATAGCTTTAAATGAGCTTAGTAATCTTCTAAAGTTAGTTTAAATTTCTTTTTAGTGCTAATATTATATAGAATATAAATAGGCTTTGCTTTTTGTTAATTAAACTATTCAATAACTTATTTAAAATTTAATATTAATAATTGCAAATAATTTTTATATTTAAATAATAGCTAACTAGACTAAGATTTAATATCTTAAATTCTTTATTTAAATTCGCTTGAATTTAATAAATATATTTCTTTAAAAATTTAATAATGAAGATATTATTTATATAAAAAATAATAATTATACCTTTTTCTATATAAATAAAAATACAATAATTAATATAAATAGACTTAAAGTTTAGTAATATTAAATACTTAAAAAAGCAATTATACTAAGCTTTAAACACTTACTTTAGTCTATAAAAAACTTTTTTTAGAAAATAGACTTTTTTATTAACTTTATAGCTATAAAATTATTTAATATAATTATTTTCATTATATTTTCTATAGAGAAAAACAATTTTAATATTTATTTATTTTAAATTTTAGTTTTATTTCGCGGCGATTATAAATAATATTTTATAGCTTATAAACTTTATTATTAATATAAATATTTTATTATAATTAAAGTTTTCTTATTATTTAAAGCTTTTAATTATTTAGCGAGTTTTATAGTAAACAATTTTATTATTAAAGCTTTACTTTTTAATATAGATTTATTTATTTCTTTAAATATATATAGTTTTAAATATTATTATTAATATAAAATTTAATTTTATCTATTTTAGCTATTTTTTATTTAAATACTTTTAAGCTATTTTTGGCTTGTTAATATATTTTTAAATAACATAACTCCAATAAATTATATTTAAAAATGAAAAAGATTATATTAAAAGCTCTAAAAAACAGATTTAGTGAAAGGTTTTTATTATATTTAAAGATTCTTAGTTCAGAATAATTATTTATAATAGTATTAAGAATATTTATCTTTTTTTGCTTTTTGATTTTATTCTAAATAGTTTAATTACTTAAATAGTTAAAATAATTTATAGTATTAACTAATTAATTATCTTTTTTAATTTCAAAGCTTTATTTAATTAATAATTGCTATGTAAGTATTTAGTTTAATACTATTAATATATAAATAAGCTCTATTTTATTTTAAAGTAAAAAAGCAGGAGCTAGTTTATTTTATTTCTTTTTTAAAGCGGCTTTTATAGCTTAATTTAAAAAAATTTCAAATAGCTATTTTAGTTTATCTTTTTTAATAACTTCTATAGCAATATAATAAAAGACTTTCTTTTAAAATTATATATTATTGCAGATAACTATATACTTTTTCTAATAATTTTAGAGATAATAAATAATATTGCTTTTAAAGCTAATAAAAGTATTTTAGTATTTATACTTCTTTAATTTCTTTATTCTATAATCTAATTAAATTATAAAAAAGCGAATTATTTTAATATAAAATAGCTTAAAAAACAATCTATTTTAAGCTTTATAAAGCGTTTTCTTAATTTTAATATAAAATAACTATATTATAAAATAATTTGCGATTTATATAAACTTAAACTAGAATTTATCTAATAGTTTTAAAATTTATTTTAAAACTTTAACTTTTATTATAATTATTTAGCTGAATTTTTTAGTTAAATTATTTGTTTAAATACTATATTTCTTTTATTTTATTATTTAATAGTATAAAAATATATCTTATAGTAATAAGCTAGCAAATAAGATTTTATTCTTATTATATATAAATTAGCTATTAATTAAAATAAGTTTGTTATTAGCTTTTATAACTTATTTAATATATTGCTAAAAGGAGAAATCTCTTTTATATAAGTATAGTTTCTTAGGCTTTATACCTATAAGAACTATTAAAGTATAATTAATTTAAGCTAACTTTAATAAGTAATTTAAGGAAGGAAATAATTATAATAACTTATTAATAATATTATTAATAATTTTATTATTATCTATATTATATTTATTTAAGGAATAATAATAAAAATAAAAATAAAGCAATTGTTATAATTAATTGCTTTTATTATCTAAGAAACTACTATTGCTTCTATTATTTAAAAGAAGAGACATTTATTATACTAGCTTAATATAGCTTAATAATACTTGTAATTACCTTAATATTCTAGTGCTGCTCTGAGTATACTTTAATACTTAAGTAAATAACTTAATACTAATAAATATACTTTAAAAGGAATAAAATAACAATAATAGGTTATTATAGCGAAAAGCTATAACATTTTATGCAGTATTAATATTATTATAGATATACTATAGTTGATATAGCCTTTGTATCTTATATAGATTTCTTTATATTTGTATATTTATAATTTCTTTAAGTAAATAATTATATTCTTGCTTAAGTATTTCTTTACCTTATTATAAAATGCTTTATAATATAATAATAAAGCTTTAATAAAGCTTTAAAAAGCCTTTAAAAAATACTTTTAATATATTTTTATTATTTTTAACTATAATAGTAGCTATATCTTATACTTATTAAAGGATATTAATATCCTAAAAGGGCTTTAAGAGTATATTGCTAATATTCCCCTACATATTAAATAATAAAGTTATTAATATTATTAAGTTAAATCTAGTATTATTATTAATAATAAGCAATACTTTATAGTTATTATCTATAGTTTAAAAGTTATTAATAACTCTTTATCTTAATATTACTATAGCAATAACTAGATATTGTTAATTTAATAATAATAAAGTTATAATAGCCTGCTTAGCTAATATAGTAGTAGCTTGCTTTAATTTGCCTATATTCTTTAACTATATAATAAACTATATCATTAAAGGAAGAATTAGAATTATAATAAATAAATGCAATATAGAATACAAGTATAAAAATAGGTCTACAGGTTTTCTATAGGAGGACCAGTAGTATAGCGAAAAGGTTAATGTATTGAGATAAAACTGATTTTTGCCATTGAAATATAGGGATCCCTATCTATTTATATGCAATCCCAGAGCCGGTCTCGCATCCCAATCTTGTTATCCTCTATGCCTAGCCTTAGACCCCTGAGGGTCCTTGTAAGGGGCGGTTCTAATAGCCAGTTTATTATACTAGGTATTACAATAGAGCCTTTATTTTAAATTAAATAATAATAAAAAATCAACTTTTTAGTTTTAAATAAACTTATAAAATCTAGATAAAAGAATAAAACTTATTACTTTAATCTAGCTTATTATTATTTAATAAACCTTATTATAATTAATACTTTAATTTAAATATACTCTTATATTAATAGAAAAATATTTATAATTAATTAGTCCTTAAGAACTTATAGCAGAGATATAATTATAATTATTATTATAATTTATAAGCAAAAATAGAAAAAATTATATATTTATAGTATCTATAATATTTTGCTATTATAATAATTTAATTCCTATAATAAAAATAGTATTATTTAATATAACTTAAGAGAGTATATTAAAAAATCTTTATTTAATACTTTTTAATAGGAAATAGCAAGATTTCTTGCTAATAAGCACTTTATTATAAATAACTTTAATTTGTATTATTTATTATAAATAGAACCTAAGAAACATTAATATAAAGAAATAACTTAATTAATAAAAATAAGCTATAATAATTTATTATAGCTTTTAACTTTAAAAGTTATATTAATATTTAAGTAAAAAATAAAAAATATAGAATTTATTATAATTAATTTTATCCTTGCTATAATTAAAATAGCTAATAAAATAATAAAATATAGCATTAAAGATAACTTAAACTTTAATTTAAATTATTAATTAATAATAATAGAAATTAATTAAAAAGTAAAAGCAACTTTAATAAAAAATATATATAATTAAAAATAAATTGATAATAAGAAATTCATTAAACTCTTAAGGAAATAAGCCCTTAAAAAGCTTTATTTAATTAATATTTTCTTTAAAGAATATTTTAATAAAGAAGTTAATAAATTCCCAAATTATTATTTTAATTATAATAATAAAATCAACTTTATTAATAAAAATTAGCCTAAAATTTAAATTAAGCATAGATTTAGAATGCTAAAAAGCTATTTAAGAAATAAGAAAATCAAATTAGACTTTTTAAAAAATAAACTTAATATAAGATAAAGAAATACTAAAAAGCGCTTAAAATAAGAAGAAATAATTCTTTAATAAAAAGTAATAATAAAGCTTTAAAGACTAAATTAATATAATAAAGATTAATAATTAATTATAAAGACTAAATAAGATAATTAAGAATAACTAAACAAGAATAATAACTTTTATATTAGAATTAAAAACCTTTAATAAGATAACTATTAACCTATAGAAAAAGATAACTATTAACCTATAGAAAAAGATAAAAATACTAAAGAATAGCTTTTTCTTAGTACTAAAATAAATAAAACCAAATAATATTAAAAGATATTAATACTTTAAAGAAACTAAGTCTCCTAAAATAAACCTATAAGAAATATAGGCTATAATTAAATTAAATAACTTTAATAAAGCTTTAGATAAAAATAAAATTATTTTTAATATATTATAACTTGCTTTTAGCAAAATTAAAGTTTAAATTATAAGAATCTATAATATTTATATTAATTTAGGATATTAATTAAAACATTTCTAATATATTAAAATTATCATTTTTTATAAGCCTAGAAAAGATAATTATATTATCTTTAAGGCTTATAAACTAATTATTCTCTTTTATATATTAAAGAAAAGACTAAAAAAAATTATTATAATTAAAATTAATTATTTAATAAAGGTTTATAAATTTTTTCTTTAATAATATATTAAAGAGAGAAAATTAATATTAATTAAAATAGCTATATATATATTGCTAGAAGCAATTTATAGCGCCTAGAAATCTAAGGATAATTAAATAGCTTTATTTTTTAAATTAAATATTAAAAGAGCTTTTAATAATATTTTATATTTATATTTGTTTTATAATTTCAAGGAAAAAAAGATTAATTTTAGAGCTATTAATTAAATAAGTAGCTTTTTTATTAATTAAATTATATAAATTATTATATTTAAAGGCGAGTTAAATACTTATAATATTAATATTAAAATACTTTAAGGATTGTTTATTTATTTTATTTTATATTTTTTCTATAATATTAATATAGCTAAAATCTATAGAAACTAAGGCTATATTTTATTAATTTAAATTAATAATATTAATATATTAGTTAAAGGACTTTTAGCTTAAGAGAATTATAAAACCCTTTAAAAAACCTATAAAAAGATTTAAGAATAAGTTAAGATTTATGCTTTAAAATTTAGTATTAATAAATATAATATAATTTATTTCTAGCTTATAATAACTTAAATAATAAAAATGTCTAAAGATAATAACTTAAAAGTAAAGCTTTATTTAGGAATATATATTATTAAATTAATAGAATTAGTGTGACTTTTAAGTATAATATTAGATTTTAAATTTAATTAAAAATCTTATTTTTAGAATCTAGAAGCTAAAGCAATAACTAAATTTAATTAATTAATTAATACACTATATAAGCTTAGCATAAAATATTCTTTATAAAAAGTTATAAAAACTATATTAAAAAATATTATTATTAATATTATTATTTAAATATATAGTATAATATACCTTTAATATAATAAAATATAAAATAAAGAAAGAAAAAATCCTAAAAATATTAAAAGTTATTTAGAAATAAGCAATTTATATTATTTTAAGTAATTTTAAGAATATATTAATATAGCATTGAATATTAAATATAATATATTTCTTATTAGATAAGTTTTAAAAAAAGCAATTAATAAAATAATAATATAGATAAGGACTTATTTATTTCATAAATAAATAATTAATATAAAGACTTTTTTAAGTAAATAAAAACGACAATAGACTTAATTTAAGCTTAAGAGCTTTCTAAAACTAGTAAATAAATAAATAGCAAAGATAATATATAAAAAATTAAAATAAAGAATTTTATATATTATATTCTTATAATAAAAGCCCCTATTTATTCAGATTAACTTATTACCTAAAACTGCTAAATTAAGCTATAAATTAGTTATTTTTTCATAGAAAGACTTTTCATATATTTATATAGATAATAATAGCATAAATAGCGGAATTAAAATAAATATATATATTTTTTAATTAAATATTGAATTCAGAAAATATCTTAATAATATAGAATATTATATTATTTATTTAGCAGAACTAAAAGACATTAATTTAATATATTAACTTATAACTAATATTTTTATAAATAATATAATATTAATATAAATTATTACTAAACTATATTAATAATTAAGCTAATATATCCTTAAAAGAATTATTAATAAGCTTAAGATCTTTAAAAATAATAATATAAAAATTATTATTTATTAGATTTTAGTATATAAAAAAAGAATAAAAAATAAAATTATTATTTGTTTTAAAAGAAATTTATTTATTAATTATAATTAAATAATAGATTTATACTTAAGTATATAAAGCCTAAAATATAATTTAATAAAATACTAATAAGTCCTTAAGTTTTAAAAGATATATATTAAATCTTAGCTATAAAATTCGCTTATTAAATAATTATTTAAAACTTTATAGCTTTATTATTATTTAACTTAAAATAAAGATTGCCTTTAAAAATCTTTTATATTTTTATAATATAAAAGAAATACTATATTGCCTATATAGATATAATATATAAATAAAAGGTTATTTATTTAAGATATATCTTAAATATTAATAGCAATATTAAAAGGTTTAAAACAATAAACTATTTAATATATATAAAATTTATATAAAACTTAAAGCAATATTTAAGGCAATAGAATTTTTTATTAAAATTAAAATTTTTTAAGTTTTTTATATAATAAAGCTTAAAAAGAAATAATTTATTAGCTATATTATAAATAATATTAGCTTAAAGACTTAGATTTTTAAAAATAAAATATTATATATTATTATAGTATAAGTATAGCATTTCTTTAATATATTATAATTTAATAACTTTTATTTCTTAGCTATATAATATATTAATTTAATAATATTCTAAGTTAATTAAAGTGCTTAAATTATATAATTTTAAATTTTAATAGAAGTTTTTCTATTTTTAGAGCTTAAAAGCTTAATATTTCATTTCAGAAATATTAAACCTTAACCTATAATAATCCTTAAGCAATATATTTAAGGTAATATTGCTTATAGGCTAAAGCAATAATTATTTAATACTTATAAAGAAGATAAGTTAGAATAAATCAATATAAAAAGTAACTAATTAAAATAAGAAAAAGAGATATTTTAGGATTGCAATAGCTATAAATATACTAATAACTTTAGAAATTTATATTATAACAAGATTATTTAATACTTAGTTAAATAAGAGATATTATAATTATTAACTATAAAGATAGACTTTAATATAAAGAATAAAGACTATAGTTATTAGTGCTCTCTTTTAGAGAGCAGACTAAGCAATAATTATATATTTAAAATAAAATAATTAAAATTAAAAACCTTAATTTTTAAGATTATTATAGTAAATCTGTAAAAATAGGTATTAGTTTTATTAATAAACTAGGCTCTTAAAAGAAGATTAAATAATATATAAAAGGGCTAAAACTAATAATATCTGCTATAAAAGTACTGAAATAAGCTATTAATAAATTAATAGATCTATTTATGTAGATATATTAGCAAAAGGGTATTATTTATATATTATATTATTAAATATTAAGTATTTAAAGTAAGGCTATTGGTTAATAACGGATATATATCTTCTTTTATATTTTCAAAGCATTACTTTACCTTTAGAGCTACTAAAGGCTAAAATATTTAACTAGCTTATGCATTATTATTAATATTTATTTATTTATTTAAATTATTTATTTATACTTTAAGGGAAAACTCTGGGGTAAAAGGCATAAAGCGCTTTTACCTCTGAATTATACTAATAATTCTTCTTAGCTATATAGATAATCCTAGGTTTATTTATTTATTTATTTATTTATTTTCTTAATAATAATAATATATTATAGGAACTAAGGCTAAGGAACATAATAGCGGTAGCTGGCATTACTTATTACTATTTTTACCTTAATAGATCTGGGGTTTAAGTTCTATTTTATTCTTTCTTTTAGTTATAATATATAGAAGGTATTAAAATAATAGAAATTAGTTTAAAGTATTATAAGAAGCTATTTATACTAGAATTAAACCAGATATAGCTATAAGGCTAAGTAAGGTTAAATAATAGCGAAAGAGCTAGAATACCTCGTTATTGTATATAATAATAAGTAGTTATTCTAGCTACTTAAACTGGAAGTCCTTAGTAGCGCTAAGGCTCCAGAGTTTACGCTTTGCTAAAAACTCCAGATTAGTTACCCTCTAAATAGGAATTAACAAATAAATAAACAAATAAATATCTTTTTACTTATAATAAAACATAGCAACTCGCTAAATAATAAAGATTTTAACTAAAATCTAAATATAAAAAGTTATTATATTTATTGTAAAAAGAATAATTAAGTATTAGTTTATAGTGAAAATAGATATTAATATTTATATCCTAATTAAATATTAAATAACTAGAAATTAGCTATTAAACGCTTAATTAAATAATTAAAAATAGATAATTAATTTATAACTATAATAGCTAGCGCTTTAAATAATAACAATTTTTATATTATAAGTATAACTACTTAACTATATAGCTTTTTGATTACTTTTATAGCTACAAATACTATATATAACTTTTTAAAAAAAAACTTTTTAAATAAAAAATATAATTAATATTTTTTATAAATTATAATAGTTTAATAACTCTTATTAACTATGTATTATACCCCAGGCTATATAAACAGGTATTTCAATTAGAGTATTATTAATTAAGCAAGCAAACTACTAAGATAAATGTTTATATAATATACTAAATATACTTTAAATAAATAAAACTTATAAAAAAAATTATTCTATATATTCTTTATATTTATCTTAGGCTATATGAATATTGTTCTTTTTTACTTAAATAAATCCGCTTTTTAATAATTAATATATTTATTTTTAAATATCTTTAATAAAGTTTTTTAAAATAAATTATATATTTTTTTTATAACTAAGCTAATATATTATACCTCGCTATAATTATTTATAAAGCTTATTATTATCTATTAAATAAACTTTATTATTTTATAGCTATTATAAAGTAAATAACTATTATACTTTAACTATTTACTAAATATAAATGCAATTTTATTAACATCTAAGCTTATAAAGAGTGTAAACTTAATTAAAATAGCTATTTTAAATAATTTTAAAAAAGAATATAATAATCTAAATTAATAAATTATATAAACTAAATTATATATTAAAATATATATTATTTAATTTTTTTATAAATTAGTTAAAATAATATTTATTATATTTTATTTAGCTAAAGTAGCTTTTAATTAAATAATATTTTATCTAAAAAATTTTATAAGAAATAAAAAATCTTAATAAAATAATAAAATATATCAAATATTCTATTTATTTAATAACTTTATTTTATATATTAAAATAGTATTTAGAGAAATTAATTAAAAAAAAGCGAATAAAAGAAAATTATAAGATTTAAAGTAGAAGTTTTTAGTATTAATATATATTGCAATATTTAAAATATTTATTTATAAAATTAAATAAAATAATTTAGTATTTATAATACTATTTTATTAAAAATTATATAATAAAATAAAAAATATAACAATACTTATTGAAAAGCTTATATTTTAGAGAATATAATTAAATTAATAATAAAAAATATATCTAAATAAGCAAATTAAAATAAAAAAACTTATATAAAGAAATTAATTTATAAGAGATTTAATAGAAATCTATATTTCTAAAAAAGAACTATAAACTAAAATATATTATCTTTATAGTAAATTAAGATATATTAAAAGAAGCTACTTTAGAGAAATAATTAAAATATTAAAATAATAAATTAAAATATTTAAAAAAAGAGAATTAAACAATATAAATAACTATATAAAATTAATATAGATTATTTATTATAATAATAATTATTTAATATATATTTCAGAAAAATAGAGATTAACATAGTATTTAAAAAGGCTATAAAAAATTAAATTAATTAAAAAGCTAAAGATTTAATATTCTTTTCTAAAACTAAAAAGCTATTAATTATAATAATAGAATTAAAAATTAGAGAAATATAAATAATAGCACTAATTATAAAAAATATAAAATATAAAAAATAATAGAATTAATTAAAAAAATACTAGGTTTCCTGCAAATAACAAATAATAATATATTAATAATATATAAAAATAATAGTTTTATATTAAAAAATATTAATATTAATATTAAAATTAAATATAAATTAAATAATGTAATATTGTTTAAAGTTATATAAAATACTAGAAAGTATTTAATATTTAATATAGATATTTTAGAAATAAATAATAAAAATATTTAATATATAAGTTTTAAATTATAAATAATTTAATATTTTAGTTTATAAAAACTTTATAAGTAATTTAGATAGTAGCAATTGAATAAAATAAAAAAATATTATTAAACTTAATAAAAAATTTAAAATATTAAAAAATTAAATAGATATAAAATTATAAAAGCTTTTCGAAAAAAGCTAAATTAAATTAGCTAAAAAAATATATAAAAGACTTTAAAAAAGTTAAAAAAGTCTAAAAAACTTATATTTTATATTTAATAAAAAGAGATTTTTTAGTCTTTTTTAATAAAAACCTAATTGATAACTTAAGTAATTAAAGATTATTTTCTAATTTAGCTTAAAATACTTGATAGCTATTAATCTTATATTTTAATAATAGTTTCTAAAATAATAATAAGTTTTTAATGTTTAGTTTTTTATTATAGAATAAAAAAATTAATAGTAAAAAATAAAAGAAAAAATTTAAAATAAAAGCTAAAAATAATAAAAAAGACAATAATAATATTAATAAAAATGAAAATTAGTTTTTATTTTAGGAATAATTTATATTAAATATAAAAATATATTAATAAAGTAACTATTTAAGCTAAAATCTTTAATTAAATACTTTAAATATATTTAAACTAGAATCTTTATTAAATATTCTAAAGAAATAGATTAATATAAATAATTAGGAATTATTAGATATTAAAATTAGATTAAAATTGAAATTAATTTTAAATAATAATTAATTAAATTCTTTTAAAAATAGCAATAATATATTATTATTAAATAGTATAATAATATTTATAATATTGCTAAAAATCTCTTTATTAAAAAATCTAAGTTTATATAAAATATTAATTTCTTATTTAGCTATATTTATTTTTAGCAATTTAAAAACTAATATAAAATAAAAAAATGCTATTATTTAGCTATATTTTAAGCTAAATTATAATAATAAAAAATAATCTTTTTTTTTAAGTTTTTATAGATTAAATTTTTAAAATTATTATAAAATATTTTTTTAATTTTTAAATATCGTTCTTTAAAAAAAGTTAAAAAGAAATAAAAATTAGAATTTAAAAAAATATAAATATACTCTAAAATAAATATATTATAGCGTTTTTATTAATTAGCAAGAATATAGTTTCTATAATACTTTTAATAATTAAGAATATAATAGTCTTTTTATTTATAGAATTAAACGCAAAAAAAGTAAAATAAAAGCATTTTTTTACTTTAAGATTGCAATAATCAAAATAAACAAAAATAGCGATTATAAATTTAGTTAAATATAGTAGAAAAAAAAAGCAGAATAATAATAAATAAATAAGAATAGAGAATTAAAACCCCGCTTTTTATAATTTTTGTAATATTATATTAAAAAATTTAAAATAGCAATATAAAAGGGTAATTATTATACTCTAGACTATATAAGTAAGTATTTTAGTTAAAATATTATTAGTTAAATAAGTGAATTATTATAGTAAAATAAATATTTATATAATATATTAAATATATTTTAAATAGATAAAGTTTATAAAAAAATATATTGTATATATTTTTATATTTATTTTAAGCTATATAGATATTATTCTTTTTTACTTAAATAAATTTATTCTTTAATGATTAATATATTTATTCTTAAATATTTTCAATAGAGCTTTCTAAAATAAATTATATATTTCTTTTATAGCTAAGCCAATATACTGCGTTTTATTATAGTTATATATAAGGCTTATTACTACTTATTAAGCGAATCTTACTATTCTATAGCTATTATCAAGCAAACAACTATTATACTATAATATAGTTAAATTAGAAATTAATATTAATAAAAAATAATAATTAATTATCCTACTAAATTTAATTTATATCTTTAAAAGTTTTATAAATTTTATGTTTAAAAGCTAATTAATAGATTTAAATACTTTAATTAATACTAAATATAATATAAAAATTGTTTTCTATTAAAACAGCTTTTAGATTATTGCTAAATACTAAATAAAACTATATATATTTGATTTCTAGAAAGGATTTACTGTTAATATATATAGAGAGTTTACTAAAAACATAATATTAAAGTTTTAGTATATTTATATAAATTATTTTAATGTTTAGAATATTAAAAAGCTATAAATAATATTAATTAGACTTAAATTTAAGTTTTTTTTAATAAACTGTTTTATAATCATTATATTATAAATAAATTAAAGTTTTGTTTTTATAAAAAATACATTTAGTTTAAAAATGAATTAATAAAACGAATTTATCGCAATTTAATAAGCTTTATTATATTTATTATCTAAATTAATAATAAATTTATTATAACCTTTTAATATAATAAAACTAAATTTTCTAAAATTTTCTATATTTTTAATAAATAATATATTTTCGACTATTTATAATACTTTTATATTTATAATAAATATTTAAACTATAAAATATAGCGTTTCTACTGCAATAATAGAGGCAAATATTTTATTAAATAGAGTATTAATTAATTAAAATAAAAAGGTATTTAAATTAAATTAATAATGTTTTATAGCTTTAAATAGAATAATCTAGCTAAAAGATTTAATTAAATAATTATAATAAAAGCGAAGGTTTTAAAATAAATTTTAGAACTATTAAATAGATTTTTATTTAAGTTTATATAAACTATAAATTATTTTATAATATAATTATTTTATATTAAAATTAAAAAGATATTTTATAAAGCCTAAAATAAATTATTTCCTAAGCTATTTTATATTAAAATAGTTAACTTTTTTGTAATTCAATTAAACTATAAAATAAAGAAGTTAAAAAAGCATAAATACTAAAATATTTTTAAGATTATTAAAAAAAAATTTAAAAAATTTATTTAAAAAGATTTTAAATTAAGCTATAAAGGCTACTTTAAAAAAGTAATAAAATAAATTAGCTTTTACTTTTTTATTTTAAAATAAAATAGAATTTATTTATATAATAATAGTATTAAATTAAGTATCAATATAGTAATTATTAATTGTATAGAACTTTGAAATTAAAAGAAATAATTAATTAATTAGCGCTATAAATTGCTTTAACTATTTAAATAATTAGGCTATCTAAAATAAAATTAAGAAATAAAAGGAGATGAATACTTTTAATATTATTATAAATAATTATTTTAAACTAAGAATCTTTAAATATAACAAAGATTTTTTGCTAGATTTATTGTTTAAAGTTTTTAATATAATCTCTTTAATTTTTGAATATAATTCGCCGGAGCTATATTATCTAAAAATATATTAGTAAACTAAAAATAGTCTAGAAGTATTTAAATAGAAAATAACTAAAACAAATTAAATCCAATTTTATATCAATAATAATACTTAGAATATAATTATTAATATATTTAAAAATATATATATTTCAAAAAACAAATAAATTTATATTAAAAAATAAGACTTTAATAATAACATTATTTGTTATAAAGCTTATCAAATAATTAAAAGCTTTAAATAATAAGAAAGCCTTAATTATAATAAAATATTTATATTAATAATAAAACTTATAAGTTATAAAATATTATTTATAATTGCTATTAAATAAGATTAAAATCTTAAATAAATAAATATTAAAACTATTTTTCTTTATAGAAAACTTAATAAAAATAATTATATTAAATAATTTTATAGCTACAAAATTAATAAAAGAATTTATTTTCTAAAAAAAGCTTTTTATAGACTAAAATAGGTATTTAAGGCTTTATATAATTACTTTTTTAATTACTTAAAAATATTAAACTTTAAGCCTATCTATATTGATTATTAAATTTTTATTTATATAAAAAAAGGTATAATTATTATTTTTTATATAAATAATATTTTTATTATTAGATTTTTAAAGGAATATATTTGCTAAACTAAAGTAAATCTAAATAGAAAAATTTAAAATATTAGATCTTAGTTTAATTAACTACTACTTAAATATAAAAATTATTTATAACTAATAATATCAAGTTTTGCGTCTTAGTTAAAGCATTTATTTTAAACAAATTATTAAATAATTTTATTAATAAAAAATAAAGCTTATTTATACTCTATATAATATTAATATTAAAAATAAACTTAAAGTAACCCTAAAAGGTTATTAAGCTAATTTAGAGCTATTTTAAAAATATATTTTAATATTATTTATATAATATTTTTTATAAGCTATTTTGCTTTTAATTTTATAATAAAACATTAAAAAACAATTATAAAAATTATTTATTATTTAAAAACTATTTTATATTATTAATATATATTTTATAAAGATTTTAATAAACTATAAAGCTATATTGATTTAGATTACATTGAAAATTACATTAGATAATTAATTTCTAGTTATATATTTTTATTTAGCAATAATATTTTTAACTAATTATTAAAGCACTAATTTATTATTGCTTTTTTTTTATAAAATAGAATATTTTAATTAAATATAAATTGTAAAAAAAACGCTTTAATTGCGTTTTCTATTTAATTGAATCTAAGTATTTCTAAAAAAAATTGTTTTCTATAATTTTTAATAATAACTTAAAAGCTATAGCTTTTATAAAAAATCTATTATATTATATCTAAATAAAATATATTGCTATATAATAGTTTTAACTGTAAGAAGTTGTAAATAATATGCTTATTAACTTTATATATATGCTTATTACTAAATAAATAATAAATAATTTTATTAATTTTATTAATTTTATTTTTAAAAACTTATTTAAAAATTTCCAGACTATATTTAGCTTAGAACTAGTATTTAAATATTAATATTATAAAGATTTTTAAGCTAAACTTAATACAAATTATTGTAAGTATTATTAAAGATAATAACTCTAATTTAATAAAAGCAAAGCTTAATTATTATTATATATTATATTATTATTATTATTATTATTATTATTATTATTATTATTATTATTATTGTTATTATTATTGTTATTATTATTGTTATTATTATTATAATTATTATTATTATTATTATTATTAATTAATTAACTCTAGAAAGCAACTCGCTTATATATTAATATTAACTATATTATAAAGATTAATATATAGCCTTATTAATTAGCTTAAATTATATAATTAACTCTTTAAAAAAGTACTTTATTATTATTAATATTTATAGTTTAAACCGCTAAAAAGTAATATTTAGTAGCTATTTTAATATTAATTAAAATTTACGAAAATAATAGTTTTAAATATAATTATTTTATTTTTTAAGGATTTTATATATAATATAGAACTTTAAAATAAATATTTTTATTTTATATATATTCTGAACTCATTTTAATATTAAAAGTATATATATATACGAGTATAAATTTATTTCTTCAAAAAACTACATTTTAACTAAAAATAATATTTTTCTATTTTGATTTAAGAATCGAATCTATACTTTACTAAAACCTTAGAATAATATTGGAATAATATTAAAAGGTTGAAATAATAGAATAAAAATAATAAAAATACTTAGAAGCTACTAAAAATAGAATGAATAAAAGTACTGAAATTGGCTAAGTGTTCTATACTAAGTGCCCGGCACTTAGATTGGTTAAAAACTAATCCGGACTTAATATAAATAAATAGTATTTAATTTTAATAATAATAATTTAAATAAATTATATCTTATATTTCAATAAGTTATAAGCCTAAGCTTTGTTTTAATAAGTTATTCCTATTTTATTTAAAGCTTTTAGCAATTTCCTATACTACTATAGATTTATTTAATGATTAGTATATAGTACTATTAAAATAACCTTACTCTCGCAATTGAAATCGCTAATCTTCTATTAATTTTAGCTAATCTCTATGCCTAGAAATAAGCTTTTATATAAAATAATTAGTTTCTTGCCTTTAAAAAAGAGGTAGCAAAGAGATTACAAACATATATTAATTGCTTTTAATTAAGTTTAGATATTATTAAATTTAATATTAAGCTTAGTATATCCAAGAATAGCCTATTTCCACTTAATATAACTTATTAATAAGTTTATAGAGTTTTTATAAGCTAATAGCTTTAATTTAAATTGAAATTTATTAAATTTATTAAGTTTATTAAACTTGATTCTAAAAAAGGATTAAAATTTGATTATAAAAAGCTAAAAAAAATAGAAACTAAACTTAACTATAGAGTTTTTTTATTTTTAATTCGCTAAAAACGCTAATAAACTAGTTTTATAATTAAAGCTAAGATCTATTAGTAAATTTAGTAATCCTATTAAAAAAATAGAAAAAAAGGCTAGCGAAATACTATAATTACTTATAAATAGGGCTTTTTTTTATATTTAGAATAGATTATTAAGATTTATTTATAATTTAAAAAATAAAAGCAAAATATTAATTTTAATTTCTTTATAATATTACTTTTTATTATAATTTTTTAAATATTTTATAAGAATTATATTACTAAAATATATTAATACCAAAAACGAAAATACTTCTTATATTTTTCTATTAAATTTGCTTAATTTAGTAAATTATTAAAAGAGATAGTAAATTAATTTAATTTAATTTAGAAATAGAATATAAGTTATTTTTTAAGTCTTTTTCAGTTTAAAATATAAGCTCTAAATATAAAAAAAAGTTTATATATTCTTTTTTAGAAATTAACTTCTTTAAACTTAAAATCAAATTTTTATTATTTAGTAAAATTGCTAATATTACTAAAGCAGCTCGCTAATCGCGTATTAAATATTAATTAAACTCGCTAATTACTAAGCTATTAAATTACTCTTTTGAAATCAAAGCTAATAATATTAGAAAATAAAACCCTAGCTATATTAAGCGCTAGCTTAAGCAGTATTAATATAAATATAAATAAACTTTTTCTCGGAAACCTTTTAAGAGCTTTTTTTTAATTCAATTGTTATCTTAGAAAACTAGAATAGCTATATAAAATAGGGTTGAAATATTTATAAATAGCTAGTATTTAATAATTTCAATTTTATTTTAATCTTAAAATAATAGAAAAAAGCCTTAATTGCTATTAAAAATTGTCTTGGCTATAACTTTTATTTAGCAATAAATAAAACTACTAAGAACTTAATTAACATTTTTATAATAATTAAAAAAAACTATAAATCGCGAGGCTTAAATATATATATTAAGCTTATAAAACGCTTATATTTGCTTTTTTATTTTTTAAACTCTTTAATAAAAGATTATATTTGAAAGTTTATAGAAATAAATTAAAAGCTTATTTATTTCTATAAAAATACTAAACTATTAAAATAATATATTATTTAATTTTTTCTTATAAAACTTAGCAATAAATTTAATGTTTTTTATATAATTTATATCTAAACATATAAATTTTTTAGCTTAATATAAGTTATATTTAATAAAATTGCTTTTACTATTAGAAATGAAAAAAAGAATTATTTTTAATTAGTCTAATATCTCTTTATTTGTAGCAAAGTATAATAATAATTAGCTCAATAATAAATATTTTAATTAAAACTTAAATATAAAAAACTATTGTATTTATTATAAAAAGAAAAATTAGATATTAATATTTATATTCTAATTAAGTATTAAATAACTAGAAACTAGCTAATAGATATTTAGCTAAATATTAAAAAATAGATTACTAATCTAAGACTATAGTAACCGTTGCTTTAAATAATAATAATTTCTATATTATAAATATAGTTATTTAATTATATAGCTTTCTAATTATTTTTATATCTATAAACAATATATATAACCTCTTGAGAAAAAAAATTTTTAATAGAAAATATAATTAATATTTTTTTATTAATAAGAAATTCTTTATTAGTTTATATCTTTTTATTAAAATATCTTTTATAAGCTATAAGAGCTTTATAATTTTTATTAGCTATAATATAGTTAAACTTGAAATCAATATCAATAGAAAATAATAACTAATTTTTTTATTAAACTTAATTTATACTTTTAGAAGGTTTATAAATTTCATGTTTAAAAGCTTATTAATATTAAATATAATATAGAAACTATTTTCTATTAAAATAGCTTTTAAATCCTGACTAAATATTAAATAGACTTGAATATATATATTCAATCTTTAAAAAGTTTTTATTTTTAGTATATATAAAATATCTATTGAAAATATAGTATTAAAGCTTTAATATATTTATATAAATTATTAAAATATTTAAAATATTAAAAAACTATAAATAATATTAAATTAAACTTAAATTTAAGCTTTTTCTAATAAACTATCTTATAAAAATTATATTATAAATAGATTGAAATTTTATCTTTATAAAAAATATATTTAGTTTAAAAATAAATTAATAGAACTAATGTATAATAATTTGATAAGCTTTATTATATTTATTACTTAGAATAGCCATAGATTTATTATATTCTTTTAATATAATAAAACTAAATATTTTAAAGTCTGCTATATTTTTAAAAAAATAATATATTTTCAACTATTTATAATGCTTTCGCGTTTATAATAAACACTTAAATTATAAAATATAATGTCTCTATTATAATAATAGAAGCAAGTATTTATTAAATAGAATATCAACTAATTAGAATAAGAAAATATCTAAATTGAACTAATAATACCTTATAGCCCTAAATAAAATAGTTTAATTAAAAAACTTAGCTAAATAATTATAATAAAAGCTAAAGCCTTAAAACAAACCTTAAAATAATTAAGTAAACTCTAATTTAAACTTATCTATATTATAAATTATCTTATAATATAGTTATTTTATATTAGAATCAAAAAAACGCTTTATAAAACCTAGAATAGATTATTTTCTAAAGTATTTTATATTAAAATAATTAGCTCTTTTATAATTTAATTAAAATATGAAATAAAGAAATTAAGAAAACAAAGGCACTATAATATTTTCGTTAATTTTAAAAGCAATATTATTTATTAATTCTAAAACTATTAAAAAAAATATATAGTTATTTATAATAATATATAATTCTAAAAGAAAGTCTTTTATTATACCGCTATAGAAGTTATTGAAATCGAAAATAAACTAGAATAGTAGTTTAAGAAGGTTTTAGGTTAAGCTACCTTATAAAAGCTATTTTAAATAAATAAAAAATTAGTTTTTACTTTTTAGCTTTAAAATAAAACAAAATTTATATATATACTAAAAGTATTAATTCTAGTATTAAATTAAATATTAATATAGTAATTATTAGTTAAATAAAGCTTTAAATTTAAGAAAAATAATTAGTTAATTAGCGCTATAAACTATTTTAATTATTTAAACAATTAAGCTATCTAGAATAATATTAAAAAATAAGGAGAAATAATAATTTAAACTAAAAATCTTTAAATATAATAAAGATTTTTTATTAAATCTTTTTTTTAAAGTTTTTAATGTAATCTCTTTAATTTCTAAGTATAATTCGCTAGAATTATATTATTTAAAAATATATTAATAAGCTAAAAATAGCCTAAAAGTATTTAAATAGAAAATAGCTAAAATAAATAAAAATGAATTTTATATTAATAATAATATTTAGAATATAATTACTAATATATCTGAAACTATATATATTTTAAAAGATAAATAAGTCTATACTAAAAAGTAAAATCTTAATAATAAAATTATTTGCTATAAAGCTTATTAAACAATCAAAAGCTTTAAATAATGAAAAAGATGCAATTATAATAAAATATTTATATTAATAATAAAATTTATAAACTATAAAATGTTATTTATAATTGCTACTAAATAAAACTAAGATCTTAAATAAATAAATATTAAAATAGCTTTTCTTTATAGAAAATTTAATAAAAATATTTATACTAAATAATTTTATAACTATAAAATTAATAAAAAAGTTTATTTTCTTAAAAAAACTCTTTATAAACTAAAATAAATACTTAAAGCTTAATATAATTTTTTTTAAAATACTTAGAAATATTAAATTTTAAGCTTATTTATACTAATTATTGCGTTTTTATTTATATAGAAAAAAATTATAGATATTACTTTTTATATAAATAAAATTCTTATTATTAGACTTTTAAAAAAGTATATTTATTAAATTAAAGCAGACTTAAATAAAAATTTTGTTATAAAAAATTTCAATCTAATTAATTATTACTTAGATATAAAAATTATTTATAATTATTAATATCAAATTTTATATCTTAGTTAAAGCTTTTATTTTAAATAAATTATTAAATAGTTATGTTAATAGAAAATAAAGTCTATTTATACTTTATATAATATTAGTATTAAAAATAAATTTAAGTTAATTTTAGAAGGTTATTAAACTAATTTAAAGTTACTCTAAAAATATTAATTAATTATTAGATTTTTAATATATATAATATTAGAAATATATTTTAATATTATTTATATAGTTTTTCTTATAAGCTATTTTATTTTTAATTTTATAATAAAATACTAAAAAATTATTATAAAAATTATTTGCTATTTAAAAACTATTTTATATTATTAATTTATATTTTATAAAAACTTTAATAAACTACAGAGCTATATCAATTTAAATTATATTAGAAACTATATTAAATGATTAATTTCTAGTTATATATTCTTATTTAGCAATAATATTATTAATCAATTATTAAAATACTGGTTTATTATCGCTTTTTTCTCCTATAAAACAGAATATTCTAGCTAAATATAAGCTTTAAAAAAAGTGTTTTAGTTATATTTTTTTATTTAATTAAAGCTAAGTATTTTTAGAGAAAAAAATTTTCTTTTATAATCTTTAATAATAATTAAAAAGCTATAGTCCTTATAAAAAACTTATTATATTATATCTGAATAAGATATATTATTATATAATGATTTTAGCTATAAAAAGTTATAAACGAAATATTTATTAATTCTATATATATATATATTTATTACTGAATAAATAGTAAATAGCCTTATTAAACCTCTTTTTGAAAACTTATTAAAAAAATTCCAAGTTATATTCAGCTTAGAGTTAGTACTTAAAAGTTAATATTATAAAAACTCTTAAACTAGATTTAATAAAAGCTATTGTAAATATTATGAAAAATAGTGACTCTAATTTAATGAAAGTAAAGTTTAATTATTACTATATATTATATTATTATTATTATTTAATTTCAGAGAGTAACTTATCCGTATAATAGTACTAGCTATATTGCAAAGATTAATATATAGCTTTATTAATTAGCTTGGATTATATAATTAATTTTTTAGAGAGATATTACTATTGATATTTATAGTTTAAACTATTAAAAAATAGTATTTAATAGCTATTTTAATATTGATTAAGACTTATTAAAAATAGTAATTTTAAATATAATTATTCTATTTTTTAGAAACTTTATATATAATATAGAACTTTAAAATAAATACTTTTATTTTATATATATTTTTATTTCGTTTTAATATTAAAAATATATATAAGTATATAAATATTTTTTTTAAAAAACTATATTTTAACTAAAACCGATATTTTTTTATATTAACTTAAAAACCCAAATCTACGCTTTATTAGGATTTTAGAATAATATTAGAATAATATTAAAAAGTTAAAATAATAAAATAAAAACAATAAAAATGCTTAAAAGCTACTAAAGATAAAATAAATAAAAATATCGAAATCGGCTTAATATTCTATATTAAGTGCTTAGCATTTAAATCGGTTAAAAATCAATCTAGGCGTAATACAAGTAAATAATATTCAACTTCAATAATAATAATCTAAATAAGTTATACTTTATATTTCAGTATAAAAGTAATTAGTATACTAATATAAAAGTTTTTAAATATATATAGATTATAATTAAGAAATTAAAACTTAATCTTTTTTAAATATTTTATAAAAATATTATATTAAATATAAAATAATTACTTTAAACTATGAAAAACGTTGTTTAACTTATAAACTAAATTAAAATTCTCAAATTTTATAAAGCCTTATAGTTACTAAATATAAATATCTTTATTAATATTATTATAAAGGAAAATAGACTTAATATTTATTTATTTTAAGTCTTATTTATTAATAGCTATTAAAGTAAAAATAGCTTTATAGCTTATAAACTTAATTATTAATATAAAACTATTAATATAGTTAACTTCTTTATATTACTTAAAATCTTAAATAATAAAATATATTTTATAATATATAATTTTTCTTAAAAAGCTATATTTTAAAATAAAAACTTATTTGCTATAAAAAGCAAAGCGGTTTCTAAAGTACTTTATAAAATATTAGGTTTAATTTTCTTTTAATAACTTAATCTTATTTTAATAGCTAAGTTCTATTACATTTTAAAAAAAGAATTATTTATTATTTTAATATAAGAAATAAAAATTATCAGTTTAGGTTTATATTTAATAATAAAAGTATATATACTAAAAAAATCTAGCGAAAGCGTGTTATTATTTAGTATTATATAAAAGTTAAATACATTTTTAAAAGCAAGCTTTAAGAGTATTAGCTTCTTATTAATTATATTTTATATAATAGAACTAAATTATATTGAAATGTAAGATATAACTTGCTTAGTTATTTACTATTGAAGTTAAATACTAACTATTTATGCTAAGTCCTAGATTAACCTTTAATTAATCTAAGTGCTAGGTATTTAGTATAGAATACTTAGCCGATTTTAATACTCTTATTTATTTTATCTTTAGTAGTATTTAAGTATCTTCATTACCTTTATTCTATTATTTTAATCTTTTAATATTATTTTAAAGTCTTAGTAAAGCGCAGTTTTAGTCTTTAAATTAATATAAGAGAGTATTATTTTTAGTAAAAATATAGTTTTTTGAAATTATTTTTTTATATTTATATATATATATACTTTTAATACTAAAACAAGGTTAGAGTATATATAAGATAAAAGTATTTATCTCAAAATTCTATATTATATATAAAGTCCTTAAAAGATAAAATAATTATATTTAAGATTACTATTTTAATAAATTTTAATTAATATTAAAATAGCTATTAAATACTATTCTTTAATAACTTAAACTATAGATACTAATAGTAGTATCTTTTTAAGGAGTTAATTATATAATCTAAGCTAATTAATAGGGCTATATATTAATCTTTGCAATAAAATTAGTGTTAATATATAGATAAGTTATTTTTTAAAGTTTAATAATAATAATAATGATAATAATAATAATAATAATAATAATAATAATAATAATAATAATAATAATAATAATAATAATAAAATATATAGTAATAGTTAAGCTTTGTTTTTATTAAGTTAGAATTATTATCTTTAATAATATTTATATTAGCTTTTATTGAATCTAATTTAAGAGTTTTTATAATATTAATATTTAGATATTAACTTTAATCTAAATTTGTCTAAAACTTTTTAGATAAGTCCTTAAAAAGAGGTTTAATAAAGCTATTTACTATTTATTTAATAATAAGCATATATATAAAGTTAATAGACATTTCATTTATAATTTCTTATAATTAAGGCTATTATATTATAATATACTTAGTTTAAATATAATATAATAGATTCTTTGTAAAAGCTATAGCTCTTTAATTATTATTAAAAATTATAAGAGGTATCTCTTTTTTTAGAAATATTTAAATTTAATTAAATAAAGAATATAGCTAAAGTGCTTCTTTTATAACTTATATTTAGCTGAAATATTCTATTTTATAAAAAAAGAAGGTAATAATAAGTTAGCGCTTTAACAATTAATTAATAATATTATTGTTAAATAAGAATATATAATTAGAAATTAATTATTTAATATAATCTTTAGTATAATCTAAACTAATATGGCTTTATAGCTTGCTAAGGTCTCTATAAAATATAAGTCAATAATACAAATTAGTTTTTAAATAATAAATAATTCTTATAATTATTCTTTAATGCTTTATTATAAAGTTAAAAGCAAAGCGGCTTATAAGAAAAATTATATAAATAATATTAAAGTATATTCTTAATATTATATATATATTAAAGATTTAATAACTAATTAATACTTTTAAAGTAATTCTAAATTAGCTTAATAGCCTTTTAAGGCTAATTTAAGTTTATTTTTAGTATTAATATTATATAAAATATAAGTAAGCTTTATCTCTTATTAATTAAATTATTGAATAATGCATTTAAAATAAGTACTTTGACCAAGATATAAGACTTAATATTAATAGTTATAAGTAACTTTTATACTTAAATAATAGCTAATTAAATTAAGGTTTAATATCTTAAATTCTCTATTTAAGTCTGCTTTAGTTTAATAAATATACTCCCTTAAAGATCTAATTATAAAGGTATTATCTATATAAAAGGTAATAAGTATACCTTTTTTCATATAAATAAAGATATAATAATTAGCATAAATAAGCTTAAAGTTTAGTATTTCTAAATACTTAAAAAAATAATTATATTATATTTTAAATACTTGTTTTAATCTATAAAAAGCTTTCTTAAAAAGGCAGATTCCTATATTAATTTTATAGCTATAAAGTTATTTAATATAATTATTTTTATTAAGTTTTCTATAAAGAAAAATAGTTTTAATATTTATTTATTTAAGGTTTTAATCTTATTTAATAGCAATTATAAATAATATTTTATAACTTATAAGCTTTATTATTAATATAAATATTTTATTATAATTAAGGCTTTCTTATTATTTAAAGCCTTTAATTACTTAATAAGCTTTATAATAAGTAATTTTATTATTAAAGTTTTGCTTTTTAATATAGACTTATTTGTCTTTTAAAATATATTTAATTTCAAGTATATTAATAACTATATCTTAAATATTATTATTAATATAAGATTTAATTTTATTTACTTTAATTACTTTTTATTTAAATGCTTTTAAGCTATCTTCAACTTATTAATATATCTTTAAATAATATAGCTTTAGTAAGTTATATTTAAAGATTAAAGAAATAGCGGTAAAAGTTTTAAGAAATAAATCTAATAAAAGATCCTTATTATATTCAGGAATCCTTAGCTTAGGGTATTTATTTATAATAATATTAAGAATATTTATCTTCTTTTGCTTCTTAATTTTATTCTAGATAGCTTAATTATTTAAATAATTAAGATAATTTGCAGCATTAATTAATTAATTATCTCCTTTAATTTCAAAGCTTTATTTAATTAATAATTATTATATTAATACCTGATTTAGCGCTAAAACTAATACTATTAGCATATAAATAGACTCTATTTTATTCTAAAGCAAAAGAATAAAGGCTAATTTATTTTACCCCTCCTCTAAAATAGCCTTTATAATTTAATTTGAAAATTTTTTAGGCTATTACTTTAATTTATCTTTAATTTTAATAATTTCTATAGTAATATAATAAAGGACTTTCTTTTAGAATTATATATTATTATAAATAACTATATATTTCTTTTAATAGTCTTAGAGCTAATAAATAATATTATTTTTAAAACTAATAAAAATACTATAATACTTTTGCTTTCTTAACTTTTTTACTTTATAGTCTAATTAGATTATAAAAGGATTTATTATCTTAATATAAAATAGCTTAAAAGGCAATCTATTTTAAGCTTTATAAGATATTTTTTTAATCTTAATATAAAATAACTATATTATAAAATAATTTGCAATTTATATAAGCTTAAACTAAAATTTATTTAACAATTTTGAAATCTACTTTAAAATCTTAGCCTTTATTATAATTATTTAATTAAATCTTTTAATTAAACTATTCTATTTAAGACTATAAAGTATTATTAATTTAATTCAAATACCTTTTTATTTTAATTAATTAATATTCTATTTAATAAAATATTTATTCTTATTATTATAATAAAGGCGCTATATTATTATACTCGTTAGCGGCCTGCAAACGGAGCCGGACTTAGTAGCCGGCTATAGCCGGGCCAAAGCTAGGGGCTAAGGCTCTAAAACTTGTTATTCGCTAATAGCGTTGGTCCCGAAAACTATCGGAAAGCAATAGACAATATCGAACTCTAAGAGTTTAATATTTAATAGTAAATACGATTTATTATTAAGAGATCTTTAGTAATTAGTCTATATAATATGAATATAGTCTATTTTATTTTATATTTTCTAAAATCTTCTCGCTAGCGGAACGCTAGCAATTATAGTTCTAATTTTTTTTAATTTTTTTTTTAAAAAGTAAAAAACCCGGAGCGAAGCAGTATAACTACCTGAAAGCGAAACCTTTTTTAGAATATATAATTCTCTAAAATATTTAATATTTAAAACGTTTAATTTGCTGAAAAAGCTGATACAAAGTTGAATAAGCAATAGCGGTCCGATAATACTAGTATTTTATCTTTAGAAACCCTTTTTTAGAACTTAGAATATTAGCTCTAATAAGCTAAGCGTAAATAATAGCGTTTTCAAGACTAACTACGATTCCGTATAGTTAATAAAAATAATACTTTATTAAAAGTTTAATTTCAAAATCCTTATTTTAATAATAACAATAATATTAATAATACCGCTAATATACTATAAACGCAATCTATAATTCCAACTTTAATTATATCTATTTATATTAAATTATTTTTAGTCTCTAAAACTTTGCTTTTTTTTGCAAAAAACTTTAAGTTTAAATAAGTTTTTATTTATAAAAAAAAAAGCGAAAGCGAATTCTTCCGCTAGTTCTATATATATAATAATACTTTTATTAAAAATCTAACTTATTTTGCAATTAATTATACGAAAATTATTTTTATATAATCTAAGCTTAAAAACGACTCCGGAACGCAACAGAATCGATATATTAGATATTATAATTAAAAAAATATTAATTCGTTTTTTTTTTAAAAAGTTTTTTCGAAATTTAGTTATAAATTCAATTAATTATAGGCTTATTATATATAAAAAATATACTAAAGCTAAATAACAGAAAAACTAAAAAATAATAGCTTTTAAAATCTATTTTAAAGAAATTAAAAAAGCTTTAAACCTAAAGCAGTTTTTAAAAGTTGCTATTAACTTTTTTTTATTTAAATTAAAAATAGATTATAAAAATAAAATACTTAATAGTAGTAAAATACCGTAAAATCGGGAGGATTTTTACGCCCGCGCTGTAATAATAGAAAAGACTATAGAACAATTTAGGTATTTAGATTTTTAAAATAAATCTTAGAATAAAAGCTTAAAAAAATCAAAATCTTTAGAATAACAAATTAGCAAACCTAATTATAACGCTAATAGAGTAAATATATAACCTTAAAATAAAAATAAATAGAAATTTATATAGATTTAAAATAAATAATAATAATAATTTAATTAGCCGCAGAATAATAACTATTATAATTGCAATAAATCTAGTTATTACGCTAAGAATTGCTTCGAGTTTAAAATTAGAATAAATATAATTTTTATAGCTAAAAAGCTAAAAAACAATAGCGGCTTATAGTCGTTTTAAAAATAAACTAAGAAAAATATATAAAGGTAAAAACTTTTATTTATATAAAGAGATAGATTAATTTCTAAGAAGATAAGCGCTTTATAATAATTTTAATCGATACTAGATCCGTTTTTAA
Organism: Bacidia rubella; assembly: GCA_032158265.1. NCBI lineage: Eukaryota > Fungi > Ascomycota > Lecanoromycetes > Lecanorales > Ramalinaceae > Bacidia > Bacidia rubella. The sequence goes on along the minus strand of JAVTIF010000021.1, from coordinate 529,255 downwards.
TCTTATTTTTTAAGAATTTATAATAAAATAAAATTTAGAATTTATTGCCGCTAGCTTACCGCGGCCGAAATTGCTCAATTAAAAAGGAATTTATTATTATAGCACTTTTAAATTAATTTATTGGATCGTAAATAATTAAAATTAAAAAAAAAATATATTATATTTTTCTATTTAATTAACTAAAGTATAAATTTAATACTCAATATATCTATATTAAATAACTATAGAGTATTAATAGACTCGGAATTTTTTTGATAGCGTTTTAAAACGCATTTTAATTAATTTAAAATATTAAATATAATTGAATTTAAGAATAATATAAAGTTTAAAAAAGCTATATATGTTTTAATATATTATAGTTTTATTTCGTTATATAATAGCGCTATAATAACGTAAAAAAACTTAAAATACTAAAAAACCTTTTAGATTTTAATAATATCTTCGATATTAAAATAGTAAATATTTTATTTAAGTTAAAATAAAAAAATTATGCTATTGAATTGACTAATAAAAATCTATTATATAGTTTTTTATATAATCTATTTATAACGGAGCTATCGGAGTTTCAGCGCTATTTTAATAAAGCTTTTCGAAAAAATTGGATTTTTTATTCGATTTCTTTTATAAATATATTAATACTTTTTGTTCTAAAAAAAACGGTAGTTTACGCTTATATATTAATTATAGAAAATTAAATAAAATAATCGTAAAAAATCGGTATCTATTCTTTTTAATTATAAAAACTTTAAACCGCTTAAGTAGAACTAAAAGGTTTATTAATCTAGATTTTAAAAATATTTATTACCGAATCCGTATTAAAAAAAATAATAAATAAAAGATAGCATTCTATACGCGGTATAGCTATTTTAAATATTTTATAATATTATTTGGTTTAATTAATACTTTAGCTATATTTTAAGTTTATATTAATAAAATATTAACTAGTTTAGTAGATATAATCTGTATAATCTATTTAAATAATATTTTAATTTTTAGCGATATAGTAGCGGAATATAAGCGATATATTAAAAACGTATTAAAATGCTTGCGATAGTTTTAGCTATATATTAATCTAAAAAAATACGAATTTAATATAATTAAAATAAAATTTTTAGGTTTTATTATTTTTATTAAAAAAATACGAATAGATTTAAAGTAGATTAAAACTATTAAAGAATAACCGATACTGAAAAGCTACTAAAAAATCCAAGTTTTTTTAGAATTTGCTAATTTTTATAAACGATTTATTTACCGATATTTAGATATTATAGTACTTTTTATTAGTTTATTAAAAAAAAATAAGAATAGTAAGAAATTTGGACTATTTATCTAAATAGATAAGATAATATAGATATTCTATATACTCTATAATATTTTTATTTTAATATTTTTATTAAAATACTATAATCCCGAAATTAAAATATAAATAGAAATTAATGCTTTTAATTTTATTATTGCAAATATTATATCTTAGTAAAACAAAATTTTTTATTAGCGTCTAATAGCGTTTTAGTCCCGGAAAATAATACTAGCCAAGTAAAATTATAAGATTTATAACTAGAAATTATTTGTTTTTATAGTAACTATAAAATAGTAATATTATTATTTATAAAAAAGTCTATATATTATTAATATATTATTGGACTATAATAATTTTAAAAAATTTATAAAATAAAAAATCTTCAATTTTAAGTAAATTAGATAGACTATTAAATTAATTATATATAACTTTAAAAAATTTTATTAAACAGATAAAATTAACCTCGCCGATATATTGTCGAAATATTTTAATTATAAAGGGGCTTTAAGCTTAAATACAATATTATTATTAACGTTATAGAATAAACTATTGTTTTAATCGGACGAATTATCGGAGCGAAAACGGGAGGTCGTAGTAGCGCTAGGCCCCGTCTTTAAAATAGCTAAAATTCAAATCGTTATCCCTAGAAAAAACGTAAAAGACCTAGAAAACAAGCTATATAATAACGATATTTAGCGTCCAATAAAGTTTTTATTAAAAAGCTTTAAAATATTAATAACTAAATAAAAAAGAAGTAGAATACGCTAGTAAAGAATCGTCGAAAGTAAAATTCTATTTAGTTTTTTAATAATAAAAGTCTTCTTAAATATAATAATTGCTTATATATCTTTAAAAATAAAACAGTTAGAGAAAAGCTAATTAACAAATACTATAATAATTCCTTAATAAGCTATTTTAGATACGAGAAATCGTTAGAGTTTTTTAAAAAAAGATATTATTAATTAGATATAAATATAGAGATAAAAGAATATATATAAAATTATAATATATATTAGTATATAAAGGTATATTATTACCGGCTATATAAGCAATTAAATATCCTATTATTTTTAAAAATTTTTTAGAAAGAACTAATAATAAACTTTATTACGGGCTTATTATATACTAAAAAAAAAGATAATTGTATTTATAATTGTATTTTAATAATTATTAATTATTATATTAAAATATATCGATATATTCTAATAATTATTAAGATTATTAGTATAGAGCTAGCGGAACTGTTTTTTAAAAAAATTATTCTAAAATATAATATATTTAATAATATTATAAATAATAGAGATTCTATTTTTATAAGCGACTTCTAGTTTATTATCTATTATTATATAAGGATTAAAAGGCGTTTAAATATAGCTTTTTATTTTTAAATAAATAGGCAAATAGAATGCTGAAACTAAATACTTAAGTATTATTTAAAGAGTTTTATAAATAAATATTAAAATAACTAGGCCGGTATTTTACCGCTAGCGGAATATATATATATAAATAATTGTTATTCAAATATAAAAATTACGTTTTTTTATATTATATATAGATATTATTTAGAGATTCGCTACGAAAAAGCCGAGGACAATTTTACTAAAAAAAGAATATTCTTAGCAAATAAATAACTAAAATAGCTATAGTTTTTAAAAGATTCTTTTAAAAAACATTAGATCGCGCTAATACAGCGTATGCGATCGCGTATAATAAAAAAGCTAAATTAATAGAGTATAAAATCGGCGATTTAGTTATATTAGTAATTAAAAACCTTAAATAGAAACGGCTAAATAAAAAGCTATTATATAAATATATTAGGTTTTTCCGAATATAAAACAAGATTAAAGCGTAGATATACTAACTATTACTATTAAATATCTACCGAATCTATAATATCTTTTATATTTTATTATTTAAACTTTATTATTATTGTATATACAATAAACTAGTAAATATTTTTATATAAGTCTCTAAACTTATTAATAACAAGGAAATATAGGAAGTCGAAGAGATTATAGAACAAATTAAAAGTAAAAACGATATTTAATATAAAATTAAATAAATACGATCAATAGCTATTAGATAAAAAAATAAATAATATAATAGATTTGCGAAAAGAGTTTAATAAACGATAGCGGACTATATATAAAAATAAAAATAAATAGTTAATTATAATATTTAAGATATATAATATAGCTAATTTCTCGTTATTTAATATTTAAAATTTTTTATATATATATTTTTTTATTATTTTTCTTTTTTCTAAAATTAATATTATAGCTAAAAACTATATTTATTATAAAAATTGTATCGCTATGCTAATAAGACGCTAATATATTTAGTAGACGGAAATAGAAATAGATTTAAAAAAACTAAACGCTTTTAAAAAATATTTAAGAAAAAAACGATATATAAAAAAGAAAAAGAATTTAATTAGAAAAAAACTTTTATACTTTAAAAAGGTCGGAATGATTTTATTCAGCTTAGTATATCTATATATAAATAATTATCGGATTTAGATATTATTAAAAAAGATATTTTTAAAAATATAATTTAAATAATTGCTATTAAGTATTAAAATAGTTTGAACGCTATTTATATTAAACTTCTAATAAGCTAGTAGTATTTAAGATAATAATTATAAAGGCTAGGTGCGATAGTAGACCGACGCCGAAATATAATTCTTAAGGAAGCTAAACGCTCTAACGCCCGCAAATAATATCTAATAAAAAAAACTAGTAAATTATAAAAGAGCTAGTCGATAGCGACAATAATAACTCCGATATTTTAGAACTAATAGAGCTTATAAAAGATATTTTTATAAATAATATTTACTAAAAAATAAAAAAAAATAAACGTTTATATATATATATTAGCTAAATGTTAACGTTAATATAACTTTTTAAATATTAATATTTATTATATATATATTTTTTTTATACTACTATTATTCTAATCCTCTTTATTTTTCCTTTTTTTTTAATTTTTAATTTTTTTATTCTATTTTTATTAATAAAAATGCTAGCGGAAAACGTACGTTAAAATTTATACAAAGCTTGGCGATAATACCGTTAGTAGTTTCTATTTTTTTTTTCTAAACTTCTTATATATAACTCCAATTTTATTTTATTTTTTTAATAAATAAATCAGCACTAGCTCAATAATAATATTAGCAACTTACCTTTATAATCTTTTATATCTCTTTTAAAACTTCGTTCTTTTTTTTTAACGCTCTTTTCTTTTTCTTTATCCGAGTAATATAAACAAAGACCCGGCTGATAATAATATATATGCGGCCCTACTAGCGGCGCTAGGATTTAATTTTTTTAATAAAAACCTAAGCTTTACGCCCGGTAGCAATAATATAATAATCGGCGAACCGGCTATAAATAATAGCGGGACTTTCTAAAGCAGCCTCCGTCTTATAGAATGTTTTTAAATACGCTTTTTTTTTTCGATATTTCTAAAGAATCTACGAATAATATTAATATTATTTTAGCAATATTGTTATATTTATATATTAATATAATATTCCGGTTTTTTATAGAAAACGCGATAATAGACGCAAATCCTAGCTATCTGGAAGTATTTACGCTTGCTAATATAAACGATATAAAATAAATCTTTATAAGCTATTTTTATATTAATATATATAACAACAACGGTATAATAGCGTTATAAAAAAATTACTAATTCTTCTATGGAAAAAATAGACAAATAACTATAGTATTGCTAATAATAATAATAATATTAATAATATAGCTGCTAAAATATATTAATAAACACGTATATAGTAGTAATAAAATACCGTTTATTTTAAATAAACGAAATTAATAATAATAATAATAATACGGTTATTATTAATAAAAATTAGTATACGATATTTCGGCGATAGCGTATAATAAAATATAAGAAAAATATAATTAAATATTGTAAAAAAAGAAAGGTAGATTAAAATAAATAGTTATTTTAACTTAGTTAGCAATAGCAGCTAAGCTATAAAAAATCGCTATTATTATTTATTACTAGCGGTAACAATTTATTACTTTTATTTTTATATTTACGAATTTATATTATATATATACCCCGATTATAAAATAACTTTTTCCTTTTTTTTTTTTACTAAATTATTTAGGAGGTTTTAATAAATATTTAATAGATATATTAATAGCCCCGAAAAATAATTCCGCTCCGCTCCACTATATTAAAAATTAATACTTAAAAAAAAACAATTATTATATTCGTTAGCAATTTATAAACGGAGCCGAACTTAATAGCCGGCTATAGCCGGGCTAAAATTAAAAACTAAAGCTCTAAAGCTTGCTATCCGCTAATAGTATTGGCCTTAAAAGCTATTAAAAAGCGATAGATTATATTGGACTCTAAGAGTTTAATATTTAATAGTAAATACGATTTACTATTAAAAGATCTTTAATAATTAATCTATATAATACGAATATAGTCTATTTTATTTCACGCTTTCTAGAATCCTCTCGCTAGCGGAACGCTAGCGGTTATAGATATCTTGTAGTTTAAACGCTTATTATAGGCGCGAAAGCATTATAAATAATTAAAAATATATTGTTTATTAAGAATATAAAAAACTTTAAAATATTTAGTTTTATTATACTAAAAAATTATAATAAACTTATTGCTATTTTAAGCAATAAATATAATAAAACTTATAAAATTATTATAAATTAGTTTTATTAATTTGTTTTTAAACTAAATATACTTCTTATAAAGATAAGATTTTAACTTATTTATAATATAATTTTTATAAAATAATTTATTAAAAAAGGGTTTAAGTTTAAACTTAATTAATATTATTTATAGCTTCTTAATGTTCTAAATATTAAAATAACTTATTTAAGTATACTAAAGCTTTAATATTGCGTTTTTAGCAAGCATTGTATATATATTAAAAGTAAGCCTTTTTTAGAAATTAAATATATATAATCTTATTTTGCATTTAATAATAATTTAGAAGCTATTTTAATAAAAAATATTTTTTATATTATATTTAGTATTAATTAAAGTGCTTAAGTTTATTAATTAGCTTTTAGATAATAAGATTTACGAAACTTTTAAAAATATAAATTAAATTTAATAAAAAGATTAATTATTATTTCTTATTAATATTAATTTCTAATTTAGCTATACTATAATTAGTAAAAATTGTTAAGTTATTATAGCTTAGAAAAGATATTTTAATAAAAAGATATAAACTAACAAAGGACTTTTTATTAATAAAGGAATATTAATTATATTCTCTATCTAAAAAGACCTTTTTTAAAAGATTATATATATTATTCGCGGCTATAAAGCAATTAAGAAGCTATATAATTAAGTAGCTATATTTATAATATAGATATTATTATTATTTAAAGTAGTTATTATTGCTATAGTCTTAGGTTAATAGTCTATTTTCTACTATTTAACTAAGTATTTAATAGCTAGTTTCTAGTTATTTAGTATTTAATTGAAATGTAAATACTAATATCTATTCTTATTATAAGCTAATATTTAATTATTTTTCTTATAATAAGTATAATAGCTCTTTATATCCAGATTTTATTTAAAGTATTTATTATTTAGCTAATTATTGCTATACTTTATTATAAGTAAAAAGATATTAAATTAAAGAATTTATAAGTTTAGACATAAATTATATAAAAAATATTAAATTTATTATTAAATTTTATAAGAAAAAGCTAAATAATATATTACTTTAGTAATTTAGTATTTTTATAAAAATAAATAAGCTTTTAATTTACCTTTTTAGACTTTTAAATATAATATTTTATTAAAGAATTTAAAGAATAAAAGAATAAGTATAAGCATTTTATAAGCTTTATAGTTTATAGTTCTTTTTAATTATTATAAGGATATTAGTTAAGTTCTTAGCAATTTTATTTACTATTAAGTAAGAATTATAATTAAAATAATTCTTAATAGCAATTAAAGCTTTCTTCTATTATATTAATATTAAAATATAATTAAGATTATTAAGTATTAGCTAGTTATTAATATTTTAGCGCTATTTTATATAATTATCTTAGTTTTCTAGGATAATAATTCAACTAAGTAAGAAAGCCTTTAAAAAGCTTCTAAGAGAAGGTTTATTTATATTACTAGTATTGCTTAAGCTAACATTTAATATTATTAAAGTCTTTTTTAATATTCTTAGCTCTGAATTTAAAAAAATAATTTAGATATTTAATAGTTAACAAATTTAACTAATATTTAATAAATACTTAGTATATTACTTTAATAATATTAGTAGTTTTACTAAATAATAAGGTTTAATTTTAAGCTTAAAGAAATTAGTTTCTAAAAGAAAATATAAGGACTTTTCTTTATATTTAAAGCTTATATCTTAAACTAAAAGAAACTTAAAAGGTAACTTATATTCTGCTTCTGAATTAAATTAATTTATTATTTCTTCTAGTAGCTTGCTAAGCTAAGTAAATTTAATAATAAAATATAAGAAATATTTTTGTTTTTAGTATTAATATATCTTAGCAATACAATTCTTATAAAATATTTAAGGGATTATAATAAAGAATAATATTATAGAAAGATTAGGATTAATATTTTACTACCTTTTAGTTTATAAGCAAGTCTTAATAATCTTTTTTAAGTATAAAGAAGGAGCTTTATTTATAAGCAATAATAGTATTTTATTAGCCCCCCTTTTTTTTTTAATAAGATTATTAAATTTGTTAATAAGTTTTAGCTTTAATTATAAGGCTAGTTTATTAGCATTTTTAGTAAATTAAAAGTAAAAGAACTTTATAGCTAAGTTTAGCCTTTATTCCTTTAATTCTTTATAATTAAATTTTAATCCTTTTTTAAGACTAAATTCAATAAATCTAATAAATTTAAACTTATATTAAAGCTATTAACTTATAAAAACTCTATAAGCTTAATATTTAATTTATATTTAGCTTAAAGAAAAACTTTATAAGCTTATTAATAAATTATATTAAGCGGAAATAAATTATTTTATATAAAAGCTTATCTCCAGGTATAAAGATTAGTTAAATAATAAAGTTAGTAAAAGATTAACAATTTTAGTCGCAAAAGTGAGGTTACTTTAATTATACTATATACTAGTTATTAAGTGAGTCTGCAGTAATATAAGAAACTGCTAAGGGCTTTAAATAAGGTAAGAACAATTTATTAAGACAAAGCCTGGGCTTATAATATATTAAAATATAAAGTATAACTTGCTTAGTTATTTGCTATTAAAGTTAAATACTAACTTTTTATACTAAGCTCTAGATTAACCTTTAGCTGATCTAAGTACTAGGCACTTAATATAGAATATTTAGCTAATTTTAACAAATTAAGGGGTTTTAGTATTTTAGTAATTAGATTTAAAGTTAATATATAATTTAATTAAAATAAATATAAATAAAGAATAACTTTTTAAAAAACAAAATAAAGTTTTTAAGGATAAGCTCTTATTAAAGGATAATTTATTTAAAAGCTAAAAAGGAAACTATACTATTTGATTTTTAATAGCTAATAAATTAAACTTTGTTTAAGATAGATTTAATAATAATAAACTATTAACAAGCATATTTATAGATTATTCTTCCCTTATTATTACATTTTATATAGAATCTAAGTTATCAAAATATAGTTTTAGAAATAATTTATTTTTCTCTTTTTATTATAAAATACTTAAGTAAGCTTAAGCTTTATTATTTAGTATAAGTATAATATATTAATAATTATCTTTATAGCTAAATAGTATATAAAAATAGAGTACTTTTCTTTTTTATTAAAAAAGCTAATAAAAATTTTTTAATCTAAGTAATAGCTTTTTATATTAATTCTTTTTATACATTTTAGCTAAAAATATAATTTAATACCTATTTTATAAAAAATAACTTTCTGCTTAATAATAAGATTATAGTTATAAATATAAACTATAATATAAATAATAATTTTTTAATATTTATAATTAAGCTTAATATTTATTAATATAATTTATATTATACTTATAATAGTCTAATTTATCCGCTTAATAACCTTATTTATCTAAAGCTTAAATAATATTAATAGCTTAAATTAAATATTATATTTAAAGTAGTATTTATTAATTTCTTTAGTATTAAAAGTATTGTTCTTTTAGATATAATATATATAGAATTTACTCTATTTATACTATTTATAGTAATTATTAAAGCTATATTTTTAAGTTAAAGTATTTTTGCTTTTAACTATATTTATTATAATATACTTTAATTAATTATTAATATAAATAATTATTTACTTTTTATTATAATAATTTATATCTAAAAAGCCTTTAATATTAATATAAATAAAGTTAAAATATAAATAGCTAAAATAGATACTAATTTTATAAAAATATACTTTTATTTTAGAAAAGATATAAAACTTATAAAAGTTTTTAAGTTTTAATTATTTATAAACTTTTATACTTTTAGAATACTTAATAAGCTATTTAATTGATAAATTATTAATATATTTAAGTTTACTATATTATAAGTTTAATATTTCTTTCTTAATAATATAAGCTAAAGCTTAATTAAAGAAGCTTTTAATATTACTTAGCTTAAATAACTTATATAAATTAAGTTAAATTCTTTCTAAAAATATATTTATATTTAAAAAATAAACAATAATATAAACTGCTAAGTTTAACTAGCAAGGGAAATAAAAGAAATTATTAAAATATATTTAGACAGTAATATTTTTTATTTTAATCTTAAAGCTATATTTACTATTAATATAAGTAAGTTTAATTTAATAATTATTTTATATTAATTAATTATAAAAAAGAAGACTAATAAAATCCTTAGAAATATATAAAATATTCTTAAGCTAAAGCGTTTACTTTTCTCTATTTATATTATAATAAAGTTAAATCTCCTTTATATTAATAAATATTAAAGAATTACTACTACTAGCTATAGCTTTAATATTAGCTATAGCTTTAATATTATTCTTCAAGCTAAATTTATAATATAAAATAAAAATAAATTAATTAAGAATAAAATATTAACTATAAATATTATTAAATACTTAGTATTAAAAAATAGCAGATTTAATAGCAAAGGTATAATTAATAATAATATAATATTTAAGCTTCTTATTATTTAATTAAATAATATTCTTATAAAGTTATTTAGTCTTATTATCTACTTTATTCCTATAATTATCTTTATTTCTATTATTATTATTATTCTTCTAAAAAGGTAATATAATGTTCTTACAAGTATATTTAATAATAATATAATGATCTTTACTGCAATATAAATAATATTTAATAAGCTTTTAAACTTAATAACTATTTAAGCCTTTAATAGCGCTTTATTATAGTTTAATAGTCTTAAAAATAATATTAAGTTTAGGTCTTAGTAATATTATAGCAAATATTCTAAATATTAAAAAGGCAAAAAAAAGTTCTAGACTATTTTAAAAAAATTAATTAATAATATAATTTAAAGTATAAGCTAAAATGTATTTTATTTAGTTATTTGTTATTTATTTTTTTAAGACACTATAAGTTTAACTATAATAAATATAATAAATATTATAATATTTACTTAAGTTTATATAAAAAAAGAAAATAAAAAAATTAATCTCTATTTTAAATAAAAAAAATCTTTAAATAATATTAATAAAAATGTTCTTAAGATATATTATATAGTCTAAAATATCTTTATAGTTCTTTAGCTTAAAACATAACAATTAGTAATATAAGTTATTAAAAACATTAAAATTTTAAGCTTATAAACGGTTATAATATTTATCTAGAGAATATAAATATTATTATAATATTTATAATTCTGTTATAATTAAAGCTTAGTATATATTAGATAATATTAATTATTAGCTAATAGCTAATATACTATTATTATAAGCAAGCAATAAACTTACTAATATTTTTACTAATTTAGAATAAATAAGCTTTTTTTTAAAAATTTTAATATATTATTATAGTAAAAAAGTAATAAAATAATATTTTACCTTTTAAGATTATTATTAATAACTTTTAAAGCTATTTAACTTAAAAGTATAATTTAAAAAGCTATTAATTTTAATTTTAATTTTATTATTTAATTTTTTAGTTTTTTTTTTAATTTTAAAAAGTTTTTAAAAAAAGATTCTAAACGTAAAATAATTAAAATTCAAAAATATTTAGCCTTAAAACTAAGAAATTTAAATATATAAATATTCAGTTTTAAGCTTAAACACTCTAGAGTTATACTTATAAAAGAAATAAATAAATCTAAAAACTTGAAATTAATATTGTTTTTAAGGCTTTTTAAAATAAAATACTTTTATAAAGATTAAAATTATTAAAGGAGATTTTTATAAAAGATATAATATTATTAATAGATTATTAAGGCTAAGCTTCTATTTATATTATAAGAAAAATAAAAGTAAATATAATTTATAATAGAATAATAATTTAGAATCTCTAAATCTAAAATAATAATATTTTAAGCTTTAGCTTTCAACGAAAATAAAATAGAGTTATTAATAAAAATATTTAATAACTTTTTTGATAAATAAAAATAAAGTCTTTTAAGCTAATTAAATTATTTATTTAGCTTTTTGCCTTTTTAAATATATTAAAAAGATAAAAAGATTATAATTATTAAATATAGTTTAATAGAAAAAAAAAGCTAATTTTTAATTTTTTTTGTGTATAAAGTGCTAATATATTCAGGTTTAAATAATTACTTTAAAAGGATATTTATATTTATAACTAATATAATTATTAGCTAATAAAGTATTAAAAATTAGCTAAAAGGTCTTTTTAGCTAGTTTTCCTTTCAAAAGCTTATATTTTGCTTAGAGAAATACTAAATTTTAAGCGGAACTAGCGCAGAATTATGCTATTTATAAAGCAATTAATACTTAAAACGCTAAGCTTTAATATTAAAATTTTTAGTATTAAAAACTAATATATATTTAAAGTTTATAGATTTATAAAAATAGCTATTACTTTGAAAATATATTAAATAAATATATAAAGCTATAAGAGTTAGATTTTCTAATTAAAAACTATAAATAGCCTATACTAATAGAAAGCTATATAATATATAGAAAAGCTTAATAAAAAACTATTTTTAAACTATTTATATTTGGAATTAAACGTATAAAACTTATTTAATAGTATTAAAATACTATAGAGCAAGTTCTTAAGCTTATAACCTCTTAAATAGTAAAGTAATTAAAGCTTAGTTATTAAGTAAAAATGAAGCTAGTAATTTAGCTATAGCTAAGTTGCTTAATACTTGTTTCTACGCTAGATAGCTAATATAGAATTCAACAAATCTTATTAATAAATATAAATATATTATAGAAATATTTATTATTACTAGTATATTTAATAGCAAGTATTATATTAGCTAATTTATTATTATAGAAAAGGTTAAAAAACCTTATATTCTTAAAATTCTATTTGCTATTTCCTTTATTAACAATATTTTTTCCTAGAAATCCTTAAAAGCCTACTAGTCTTTGAGACTCTTAGTTTTATAGATTTATTAATATTACTGTAATAATATTATTAATAATATACTAAATTATTTTAAAATTAAGAAAAATTTGAAACTAAGAGAATTGCAATAAATAGCTTTATTAATTAAGGTTTAATTCAGAAATAGCTAATAGAATAACCTTTCTAAATATAATAAACTATTAATATCTATTAGAAAAGAATTTTATATTAAATTAATATTAAATAAATCTAGTTTCTACTATAATAAATAGTTTATTTAAACTTAAGCTTAAATAAAATAATCTTATAATTCTCAAATCTATTTATTAAAAAATTATAATATTTAATAAAGTTTAAGTTTATTAATAATTTACTTTAATAGCTAATTTAATTTAAATTTAAAAAATTTGAATTCTGCTTATTGTTCTTTTTTATTAATAATATAAATTTAAGGTCTTAGTAAATAGAATATTATAAAAATAATCTAATTTATAATTTTTATAATATTAAAGCTAAAATCTATAAAATACAAATATTCTATTTAGCGGAAGTTTTATAGCTAGAATATAAAAATAATAATATTTTAATTAAGCTATAAAAATAAAGAACTTAGTATAAATAAAGCTAGCTTAGAAAGGAAGTTTTCTCTATAATAAAAATCTAATTAGCTAGTTATTATTCTTACTTAATCTAGATAGATAATATTTAAATAATAAGTTTTACTTTAGAATAAAAAGTAATAAAGTTATTAATTATTATACTAATATTTAAATATAATAAATCTAATATAAATATAATAGACTTTTAGTTTCTTATAATATAATAAATAACTTAAATATTATAAGAATATTATAATTAAGAATAAATATTATTTTATTTTATAATAAAGTATTTAGCTAAGAAAGGAGATTTTTTCCCTTAAAAGTATAATATAAAAAATTAAAAGAATCCTTTTTCTTAAATAATATAATAGTAATATATAATATTTTTTTTATTTAGAAGGTACTTAATAAGTAAACTAATATCTAGTATTTTAATAGAATATCAATAATAAAGATTATCTAGACTATTTAAGAGATAAATAATCCTTAGAGCAAATTATAATAGTATAAACTTAATATAATTATTATTAATAAAGTAATAATATAGGAAGTTCTTAATTTGCTAAATAATTATATAATAATAAAAATACTCTTTAATTGCTTATTCTAAAGTAACTATCTTCCTATACTAAGTATATCTCTAAAATAAGAAATATCTATATTAAGTATTTAAAATTAAGTTGTAGCTATATTATTAGTTAATATTAAAAATATCTCTTTTATAATTAACTTTACTAGCGAGATAATAATAGTTAGTTTTTTTTTTATATTATTAAATTTTATTTATAATATTAAGTATTAAAGTTTATAATTATTAACAATATATTAAATAACTTTAAAATATAATATTTTTTATATTTATTAAATAAATATTCAATATTATAATAAACTAGTTTTTATTTTAAATAGCTTTAAATTATATTATCTTTAATATTAAATAATAATTTTTTAATCTTAATATTTAAATAATTATATTATAATTAATATTAATAGTTATCTATTAAATTATCTATATAATAAATTTAAAGCTTAAATAAATTATTAAGCTAGTTATATATAAAAATTAATATAAATAATTATTAAAGCGCTAAAATAGTATTAAAATAAAATACTTTATATAGCGTTTTATATAATTTATTATTATTATTATTATAAAGACTTTAAATGAAATAAGTTGCTTAAGAGTCTAATATATTATCTTATTATTATTAATAAATAACTTTATTAATAATATAAATATTTTTAAAACTTATAAGTTTTAGTATATAATAAAGTATAATTTTTAAATTAAAAATATTACTTAAGTTAAGCTTTATAAAATATATATATCTAATTATATATTATTATTATTGTCCTTTTTAGACCCGCTTTTTTATTATTTATATAAAATACTCTAATATATTATAATATATAATATTTTAAAAATTTAATACTATTAAATATAGTATTTAATTCTTTTTATAATATTAAATAATTAAAGAAGTTTAAACAATTTAGTTTATTTTAAAGAAAATTATAAATTTAATATTATTATTTATTTATTTAAAAATAAATAGTAAGCTAATATATTGCAAGAATAATATAACTTATTAAAAAACTAAATAAATATTAAACTAATTTAATAAAAAAGCAGATTTTAATATTAATATAAGCTCTAAATTTTTTAAATAAATATAAATTGTATAATATAATTTACTAGTTATTATAATTATTAATATTGTTAATTTAAGTTTTTATTTATTAGTAATATAATAGATAGCTCTTTTCTAGAATAAAAATAATATTTTAATAAAGCTTTTTTAAATAGTTTTTAAAGTATTTATTAGTTTTTAATTTAAAATAAAATATATATAATTTAAACTAGTTATAAATCTTATATATTATATATTTAATAACTATCTAGTAAAAGTCTAAATCTTTTTAAAGATTAAATATATTAGCTTAACTATATTTATCTATTTAATTAATAATTTCAATTCTATTATTCTATTCTGAAATAAATAAAATAGAAATACATAAAAAACTTTTTTTCTAAAACTTAATTATATAAATATATATAATATATTTACTAAAAATATATTTCTTTAATAGATTAGCTAATAATTTATTTAATTTAAGCTTAAATATATAAGCTATAATATTAAAAATAGACTTAAAACTTAGTTTAAAATTAATATATCTAATAATCTTATTTTATATAAAATTATAAATAAAAATAATAAAAAAGTGTAAATAGCTATATTATTCAATAATAATTAAGCAATTTTATATCAATATCTTTATATTATAAGTTTTTTTTAGTATAATAATAGTAATTTAGTATATAGCTTATTAATATTATTTATTTTATTTTTGAAAATAAAATGGTTTTTAAAATAAAATTGCTATTAATAAATATAAATCTAATTAAAATAATTAAATTTAGTATAGATTTATATATTAATAATAAAATATAATTAAATATAATTATTTTAATAAATAGAATTATAATAATTCTACTAATACTAAAGTAATTAGTAATAAAACTTAGCTAATAATATTATAAATATTTTTCAAATATTTTTTATAAAATTAAGCTATTATAATATAATAAGACTTATCTTTGTTATGTAAAACCTTGCTTTATTTATTATTTTTTAATATTATTAATAAACAATCTTTTTAAAGTTTTTATTTTTATTTATTATTTATTTTTATATTAATATTTTAAATAGTTTTCAACTAGGTATTATAATAATAAGAAACGAGTAAATAATTATTTAATAATATAATATTATTTTATTTAAAAAATTTATTTTATTAGCTAAATTTATTATATAAAAAGAGTAAAGGATAGCAAAGCAATATATAATATAAATATTAAAGAAGAATTTATTATAAAAAGCTATTAATTGCTTTAATAATAATATTGCGATAGATTAAATTAAAACTGCTATTATTAAACCTATTAAAGATTAAAACTATTATTTTTATATTAATAAAAATATTATAAGTTTTTTATTTAGTATAATATAGCTTATATTATTATAAAGCTATTTAGATTTGTATTAGATTTTTATATTATTATTAACAAATATAGTAATTTTTGAGCTATTAATAAATAGATTAATACTATAGATAATACTTTATAGAATTTATAAAGAGAAATAATATAAATTAATATAAAATAATTAATAGATATTAACTTAATTTTAGTTTAGATTAATATAATAGATTTAAATAAATTAAAATTATTAACTATATTAAAAAAAATTTATTTATAAAATAATATATTTTATTTTATATATAGAAAATAAAATAAGCAATAATATAATTAATAATATTTATAAATTTATTAGTTTAAACTATAATATTATTATAAGTTAATAGCTAGATTTTAAATATTTTATATAAAACTATAAAAATAGTTTTAGTATTACTGTTTTATATAATAGCTAATTAAAACCGCAAGCTTAATTTTTATTAGACTATACTTTTTCATTAAATATTAATAAACTAGAAATTTATAATAGCGGTTAATAAAGAATAGTAACTATAATAACATTAATAAATTTATTATTATAGTAAAATATATAAGTTTAATATAATAAATATTATTTAAACTATATTATTATTTTATAATAAAAATATAACAATTATTCTATAATCTAAAATAGCTTAAATAGTTTTATTTTTATTATTTTTATTAGCCTTTTAACTATAAAATACATAAAAAAATTGCGAAATTAAATACACTAAAAAGAATATTAAAAATTTTTAGAATTTCAAATTTAATAATATAATAAATTAGCTATAGTATATTGTATTTAAGAATATATATACCTTAGTTAATAAATCTAAAAACGCAAATAAGTAATAGACGAATGCTATAAAAGTATTCATAAGTATAAAAAGGACTCTAGGTAATAAATGAAAACTTATTTTTAGAGATAGTTATTAAAGATAATAATAGTAAATAATTCTCTTAGTCTATAGTAGTAAGAGTATATAAAGCAATAATAAAATATCTATTAATATTAAAACTAAAGTCTTTTAAAATAATAGAGGTATTATAATACTATTAATATAAAGCACTTTAATAAGAACCTAGTATAGAGAGATTTAATATATAGCTTTTCTAGGCCTAGGTTAATTGTACTATAGTTAGAAATAAAAGAATACAAAGTAGCAAAGATAATAAAATAGATTAAGATTAGTGGAAAAAAGTATAAAGAATATTATAACTCTATAAAAATATAGTTAATAGCTATAGAAAGAAAAGTTATTAATGAAATCTCTAAAGCAAAATTATTCTAAACAAGTAATATAAGAGCAAATTAAAAGATTAGAGTATAATATAATAGCTATAGAATTATAGAATATAGTAAAAAACGCAAATAAAAGTGTAAAAAAAGCTTTATAACTATATAAAGATTATATACAATAAATAATATATAAAGGAGTAAATATATATAATATAATTAAGTTAAACAATATAAAGATTTTTAATAGTTTGCTAATTAATTTAAAGTTGCTAAAAGTGCAATTTTAGTAGTAATAATTAATAGAGCTTAAAATTAAAATTCAACTTAATTCTATTATAGAAAAAGTAGATAAAAATATTGTTTTTAGTTAAAATATAATATTTTGAAATTATTTTTTATTTACTTATATATATATATATTTTTTTTTATATTAAAACAAAATTAAAATATAAGAAATAGTAAAACTAGTTTTAGATTATATATAATTAGTTTAATAACAATAAAACAGATTTTAAAATAAGTCTAGAAAGAATAAAAATAAGCTTTTATTAAAGAATAAACTTAATAGATAATATTATTAAAAACAATCTTTTTAGAAATTATTTTTACTAGAGTAATAATAAGATATAATTAAAATAGTTCTTACTAAAATAATAATAAAAAAAATAATTAATAAGAATAATAACTTAGTATTCCGCTAGAAAAGTAATTTATTTTAAATTAAATTTATGATATAAAAACTTTAAAAATAGTTTTTACTAAAAATTTTATAAAGCTATTAACAACTATATTAGCAATAGAGATATATTTAAATTTTATTTACTTATAGTTAATAATATTTCTTAAAAATATATATTTAATATATATATGTTTTATTTTACTATATTAAATAGAATTTTTTATAGAAATAATAGTTTCTTAATTATTATAATAAATAACTATAATAAAAATAAAAATATATTCAAATATTCTTTATTTTATTAATATCATATAATTAGTAATAATATTGTATAAATGAATATTAATAAAAATAATAAAATTAGAAAGAATTTTAATTAATTAATTAAATAGTTATTTTAACTAAATAGTTTTTTTAATAGTATTAATCTATTTAATATATTTAGCTTTATAAACAAATAAAACAATAATAAATTGATACTTAAATAACTAGCTAATTATTATATTTTTAAAATAAAAATAAAAGCTAAAATTAGTTTATAAAATTTTAAAATTTTTAGTAAAATTAATATTAAAATAATTTATTAATAATTAAAATAAATTGCGGAAAATTAAAATAAGCTTAAAAATACTATAAACATATTGAAAAATATACTTAATAGCTTTTATATAGATATTATTAAAACTAAAAAAATAATAGACAATAATTTTTATAATTTTTATAATATTAAGTTTTATATTTAATATTATATATATTAATAAACTAATAAATAATTAGTAATCTAAGTAGAATTGGAATTATATTATATAGTTGTTTATTTAAATATTGTTTTTAGATAAGTTTCTTAGTTTAAAATTAAGATTTAATTAAGTCGGTTATAAATAATAGCTATATTTAAATAGAAGTTATAAAGATTTATATTAGTTATATAGAAATTTATAAACAGATTTAGCTTTTAGACTATTAATATAAATAGCAATAATAATATTTTTATTCGGATATAAAAATATAATATATTTTTTAATAAGAAAATAGTAATTTAAAAAATAAAAGAATTCTAATAAATATTAATATTATATTTTTAAAGATTATTTAAAGCTATAAAAAGTTTTTTATAATTTATAAATATAATTGAAATTGTTATTGAAACTTTAAAATTATTATATATAAATATTTTCTTTTATATTATTATAGAAGAAAATAATTCTAATGTTTGTTTATTTAATTTTTAAATTATATATTACTATAATAGTAAAAAAAGCTTTATAATTTATTAATTTAATAACTAATATAAAAGTCTCATAAAAGTTTATTTTTTTATATTATTAAAAGCCTTTAATATATTAATAGGCTATATAGTGAGCAATTTTATTAAAATATTTTATTTTATTTAATAAACTTATTTATTAATAAAGAAATTATATTTCTTTTATAAAAACTTAATATAGTCTTAAATAAAATTATTTAAAAAAAATAATATTTTATTTTTTATAATAAATTACTAATTTATTTTATAGTAATTATTTATTATAATTTATTTATAAATTTTAGAATTTTATTTAAGATTATTAGTTATTAAAAAATTCTTTATTATTAAAATTATAAAATTAAAAACTGCTTTTTTAAATATATTATTAAACTTTATCTTAATAGCAATTAAGATTATTTTAGCAAAAATATTAAATCTTAATGAAAATATATAATTATATAAATAAAAATAAAATATAAATATCTCTATAACTATAAATTTAATAGATATATAAGCTTATTATAATAGTATATAATTTAATAGAAGTTTATTAAGTATATTGTTAAATAATTAGTTTAGATACTTATTATTATTTAGGCGCTTATTATTAATTAAAGGCTTATTATTAGTAATAAAAGAGAGAATAAGCTTTTTTTCTTTTTAAATAACTATTATAAAATTACTAATTAAGGGGTTTTAATTATATATAAAGTTAATTATATAATATTATTTTAATAAAATTAGTATTTTTCTTTTTTCTTTTTAATACAATATAAAAAGCAAAAGATTAGCGAAGATTTTATTAATATAGTTTTTATACTTTTTAAAAATTTATTTAATATAGTTAAAGTATTTAATTTATCTACTAAGCATTAGTATATAATAAAAATAAATTCTTTTAAAACTAATAAGTTTCTTAATATCAAATTAAAATTCAAATATAAACTAATTATAATTAATATTATTATATTTTTAATATATATTCTTATAGCTAATTTTTTTAATTAAAAAAAATTAAACCGTTTTTTCTCTATAGTTTTAATAGAAATAATATCTAAGCTAGCAATTAGACAATAGTTTTAAAAATAAACTACTATATTAATTATTTTAATATAAAAAGACTTAAATAAACTATTATTTTTCTAGAGAGTATAAATACAAGTTATAATGATTTAATTTATATATTTAGCAACTTTATTTATTTATAAATTATTAGATATAATAAGCTTTTATAAAATATTATATCTAATATAAGAATTATTAAAATTAGTGGCAATATAAGCTTTATTTTCGTTAATATAAAAATCGAATTTAAAAATATTTATTATAATAATATTTATATAATAGTTATTAAAAATTTCTAATATCTATAAATTACTTTTATTCGGTATAAAATAGACTATTATTTTCTTAGAAATGTTTACAATAAAAAAATAAATATATTTAATATATTTAGAAATATTTTTAATTAACTTAAAAATATTTATATAAATTAATTTATCTTAGTATTTGCTAGGGCTAATATACTTTTTATATAGTAAGATTTTTATATAAGTTTTAGCGCAGGTAACATAATAATAATTATTATTTCAAATGATTTTTTAAAGGTTAATATTATTAATAAAATATAATAAATAAATAACATTCTATTTATTTATATAGCTAGTAAATTTGTATGATAATAATTTTTTTTATAAACTATATAGTACTTAACTATAGTATATAAAGCAATTACGCTATTATTATTATTATTAATTATTAATTAGTTTAAATTAAAATAATAAAAATTAGTTTTTCTAAAAATAAATATAATATTATTAAATATATATTTTAGTAAACTTAACTCTATAAAATTTAAAACTAGAAATAAAATTAAATAGATTATTTTATATATAAAAATTATTATTTATAATAAAGTTTAAGATATTGTTAAAATAGTTTTTATAGAGTAAGAAAATAGTATTTAATATAGTAGTATAGTACCTATTGTTTTATCTATTAATGTTAATAAAAGAAAATAACTATATTATATTAATATAAATACTAATTTCGCTAATAATATAGCGAATTATATTCAAGTTAAAAATCTAAGTTAATACTTGTTTTTTTTAAAATAAAAGCCGCTATTAATATATAGATAGTAGTATTATCGTCGCTAATAACTATAATATTAGTAGTAGGTTTAGTGTTGTTATCTTGCTAGCTATTATAGAATTTATTAGTTTTAAACTTGTTTTTTTGATTATTAATAAATTGATAGTTAATATTAGTATCTTTTTATTTTTTCTAGTTAAAAACTTGACTTTAACTATTATATTTGTATTTTTTAGCGTTTTTATTATAGTTGTTTTTATATATTGAATAATTATAATAAAAACGGTTATAATAACCCGCTTTATTATATTATTTAATAGTTTTAATAATATTAATATAATACTTTTATCTAAAATTTATATAGCTTTTTAGACAAAATAAATTACTAATATTATTAAAATATATATTGATTACAGCTATTATAAAAGTATAAATATCTATAATCATATTATTTAAAGCTTTGCTATTTAACAGACAAGTAATAGTATAAAAGAAGTTATATTTTAATTAAGAAAATACTATTTATATTAATTTAACTTTTAATTATTATATTATAAGAGTTTTAGCTACTATAATAAAGAATTTATAATTTTTATTAAAAAAATATATATAATATTAATAGTTTAAACTAAAGTTTAAATAAAAAAATATTATAAAATAAATATTATTAAATTGTATATTTTTTTAAAACTAAATATTTTTGTAGATTAAAGTAGTAATTAAATAAAATATCTAAGAACTTTTTATTTATTTTATAAATAAATCAAAACCTTTTAATAAATATTTTTTTATAGAAGTTGCTATATTTCTTTTATTTTAATAAAATACTTAATCTTTTAAAAGAGAATAATATTTATAATTTTTTTAAAAGCAATATAATATACTTCTAAGTTTTTTTACTATGCTTAAATAGCAATATTATTATTATTATTTAGTAGATTTTCGCTAAAATATTTCTAGAGTCTAAATATTTAAAACTTATTTATAATATCTTTATTTTAAATAATATAATTAGAATTGTCTTCAAGTTTAAAAACTCTTTTAAAAATTCTAAGAATTTTATTAAAGTTTGATATAATTAATTTAGTTAATCTAGAGTTTCTATAAACTTTTTAACTTTAAATAGTTTAAACTCAAAAAGCTATTTTATTCATAGTTTAATAGGCGGTTTAATAAGCTTTTTTAGGTTTTTTAGGCTTTATTAATATTTAAATAGGCTTAAATTCTTAAGCTTTAAGTAATTTTATAAACTAAAAAATTTATTAGCTTTTGAAATAATTGTTTAGAGGCTAGTAATAGTAATTTAGATATTTAAAAACAAAAACTAAAGAGATTAATACTACTAGGAGTCGATAAAATAAAAAAAGAATATATAAAATTAAATATTTAGAATATATTTTAAGCTTTTTTAAAAGTCTATAAGATAGATTATAGATATTTTTAACATTTAAATATAGCTTTAATAGTATATTAATTATATAAAATAAATACTAGCTAAGTCTTTTTATAATATAATATTACTTAAAAATATAATATATTATTAATTAATAAAATATAATAGTCTATTTTAAGCATTTTAAATATTTAATTATAACAAATTAAATAAATTAATAAAAATATTCAAAACTAAAAACTAATAGAGTTTAAAACTTTATTTTTATATTTTTATTTTAATAAATAGTAGACTTCTACATAATAACTAAGAAAGCTAATAGAGTTTTTATAAACTAATTTAACTATTTAGAAATAGAGCTATATAATAGCTAAATAACTATATATAATTATAGTAGATTATTTAAATAGATAATAATATTTAAAAGCAAATAATGTTATTATTATAAGCTTTTTTAATAGGATTTTATAGAGATATTAATACTTTAAAATTGCTTAATACTTTTTTAATTTAAAAGTAATTAATAATAGCTAGTACTAGAACTTTATTATTTCTAGCGTTTTAGTCTTTTTATTTTTACGTTATAATAATATAATAGCTATTATAAAATAATATTTATATTATATAAAATACGTTAATAGTTCAGTATAGCTATAGCTTTTAAACTAAGCTTATATTTAATTAATATAATATCTTGGAAAGATTTAAATAAAGCTGGGCTTATAACTTATTAAGAATTAATAATATAGTTAATTAGTTAACTAAATACATTATAATAAGAATAAAACTAAATTATTATTAAAACTACTAGGCCTAAAAGGGCCTAGTGCCTTGGCTTAATCCCAATATTAATAGTAGATTTAATATTATTATTTTATTAATTATTATAGAAATTATTAGTTTTAGATTTATTTTTTTAATTGCTAATAAATTACTAGTTAATATAAATATCTTTTTATTTTTTCTAGTTTGGAACTTAATTTTATTTAAAATTTATTTAGCTTTTTAGTTAAAGAATTATATTAATATTATTAAAACAAACAATATTTATATCTACTATAAAAGTATATATATCTATAGTTATAATATCTAAAGTATAAGAAAGTCTAGAGTTTTTTAGTAGTAAAGAATAGATATTCTAGTAATATTTTTAGTAATAAAGAATAAATATTTTGACTATTATTAATAGTAAGATATTTAGCTAAAAAATCTTGTTAAAGCGATTTATTATATTATATATTATATATAATAATAAGAAAATAGTAAAATATATAATTTAATATAAAGCTATTAATAACAATATAAAAATTCTATAAACTTAAAAAAAATAAAATTTAAAGCAATATTAATATGAATTAATCTTGCTATTAGATTTAAATTTATTAAATTTTTTTTTCAAAATAAATTAAGTTTCTTTAATTATAATAAATAAATATTTTACATAGCTTAGTTTATTTATATTAGTTGTCTATAGAATAGTTCTATAAAAAAAGTCTTTTAACTAATATTTAAAATAGTAAAATCGTTTCACTCTTTTAGCTTTTTATTACTATATATATTTTACTTAATACTTATTAAATAGTTAATTTTTATTTTATTTATTATATATTTATTGAATTTTTTACTATTAATATTACTAATTATTATAACTTTACACTTTTTATGTTTATAATTAATTTTTATATTTTTATATATAGAGGAATTTCTACAATTATATATTATTAATTAATATAATATATTTTAATAGCTTATTTTTAACATTTAAATAGCTTTTAATAATATCTTTATTAGTATTAATAGATTTAAAATACTCTTTATACTTAATATAAAGCTTTATATATAAGTTCTATAATTTTAGCGCGGATTGCTTAATAAAAAAAGTAATAAAGAGTTTATAGTATTTTAAAACATCAAATATTTATTGCAAATTTATAAATATAAAGCTATAAATTTTATAATTAAATTGTTACGCCCCAGGCTGCATAGGGCTGTTCGGCAATAAGGGACGGGTCTTAGATTAATTCGGTAAACAAACTAACTATAGCTTGCTCGCGGATTTCGCAGTGCTTGCTAAGTTGCTACCTGCGAGTAGTATAAGTGGCGCGAGTATTGTAAGTATTTATTAAGTATATAGATATCGCTTTTTTTTATTTTAAATAGATCTGCTTTTTAATAATTAATATATTTATTATTAAATGCTTTTAATAGAGCTTTTTAAAATAAGTTATATATTTCTTTTATAGCTAAGCCAACGCACCGCGTCCTACTATAATTATGTATAAAACTCGTTATTATTTGCTAAGCAAACCTTACTATTCTATAGCTACTGCAAGGCAAATGACTATTATATCTTAATTACTCGTGATATTAGAAAAATGGATTTTCGTATTGCTTAATATTAATAGAAATCTTGCTAGAGCCTTGCTTAATTCAAAAGCTATTCTATATATAATATCCTAAGAGTATACTAAAAGGATAAATATGCCTTTAATTAAAAAATAAATCCTTATAATATAAAATTAATTATATAAAAAGAAATACTAAAAATCAAATAAGAAATAAAAGAGATATAGATAAGAAGTAATAAGTATAAAAAAAGAATAAAATTTGATATTTATTTAGGGTCAAGAGATATTTATTTTAGTGTATTATAATTTATAAAATAGAATTTATATATTGACTAAAAATCAATATAAATATATATAAAAAGCTAATTGTTTAAGATATTTAAGAATTCAATTAAAATAAAAAGAACTAATAATAGTTCTATTTAAAAATTTTAAATTTATATTAAAAAAAATAATAGCTATAGAAATTATATTTAAAGAATATAAAAACTTTAAGAATATACTAAAAAAACCTAAAAGAAGGTTGCTATTACCAGATTATACTAAAAATAATTATAAAATTTTAATTAATAATCCTAGAGAATTAAAAGCAAGTCTAATTTATAGCCTAACTAAAAAAAAATTAAAGATATTAAAAGAATATCTAGATAAGAATTTAAAAAGAAAGTATATTTCTAAATTTAAATTATTAATTAAATAATTAATTATTTTTATTAAAAAAAAAAGATAAAATATTTAGGCTTTATATAGATTATAGGCGAATTAATAAGTTAATAAGGAAAGATAAGTACTTTTTATTGCTGCTATATAAGCTTAGAGATAAATTTAAAAAGGCTAAGTTTTTTATATATCTAGATTTAAAAAATGGTTTTAATTTAATTTGAATGAAAAAGGTAATAAATAAAAGACAGTATTCTAAACTAAGTTTAGCTTATTTAAATATAATATAATATTTTTTAGATTTATTAATATACCTTTTATACTATAACAAGTTATAAACAAAGTATTATATTAGTTCCTGGACAAATTTATAGTTATATATATAGATAATATATTAATATACTTAGAAATATAAGAGAAACATAAGAAAAACATAAGAAATATATTACAAAAATATTGGAAATATTTAGGGAAAAGAAATTTAAAATAAAGTATAAAAAGTTAATATTTTATATAATAAAAGTTAATTTCCTGGGATTTATAATAAGCCTAAAAAGAATATTAATACAAATAGATAAACTAAATGTAATATAGTAATATCTAGTACTGAAAAATCTTAAGGACTTATAAGCCTTCTTGGGATTTATTAGATTTTACTAAAACATATTTAGAAATTATATAAAAATAGTAATATTACTATCTAATATATTAAAATAAAAATAATAGTTTTTCTAAATAAAAAAAAAGGAATTAACTTTTAATAAACTAAAAAATATATTTATTTTAAAAAAAGCTCTTAGAATATTTAATCTAGAAAAAGAATTTATAATTTATATTAATATATTAAATAGAGCAATAAGCGCTTATATATTATAAGCTAAAAAGCTTATCGCCTATTATTTAAGGAAATTATTATTAGCAGAAATAAATTATATTATAATAAATAAAGAAATATTAACTATTATAGTATTATTAAAGTATTAAAAAATATATATAAAAGGGATATTCATTTTAATTAAAGTACTTATAAATTATAAGAATTTAGTTTTATTATTTAATAGCAAAGAATTAAATTAGAGATGAAGCTAATAAATAAATATAATATTAAAATTTAATTTCTTTATTTAATATATTGCTAGAATAAACAATATAATAGCAGACGCCTTAAATAAGCGACTTAATTATAAATAGAGAAAGCAAGAAATATAACTAATACTACGGAAAATAGAAAAAAAACTTAAAAGTATTAATATAATAAAAAAGCATAAAGATATTATAAGGAATAATTATACAATAAAAATAGCAGGATACTAAGGAGTTTTAAAGACTTATAAGAGAATATAAAAAACAAATAATTAAAAAAGCTTAAGACAAAATATAAAAGAAATATTTGTAAAATATAAAGATTATTAGAGAACTAAAAAAGATAAATAAAAGCTAAAAGGACTGCTAAAACTAATTGAATTACTAAAAAGACTAAGAACTATTATAGCAATAAACTTTATTATAAAATTGCTAGAATCATGTGATCCAGATATAAATATCTTATATAATATAATAACTATAATAATAGATAAATTTTATAAGTAAACAAAATTTATCCCTTATAAAACTATAATAAATGCTTTATAATTTGCAAAGCTTTTATTAAAAGAAATATTTATAGATAAAAGTATTCCAGAAAAAATGATAAACAATAGAAATAAGCTTTTTATATCTTATTTCATAAAAAGACTAAAAAAGACTCTAGGAATATAAAGCGGAATGTCAATAGCCTTTTATCCTTAATTAAATAGATAGACTAAACAAATAAACTAGACTTTAAAAGGCTATTTAAGGATTTTTTGCTTAGATAAATAAGAGAATTAAATTGAACTTCTGCTAATAGCATAGATAGCAATTAATTCCTTATTTAATAAAGATATAAAAGCTATTTTGCAAGAAGTAAAAACAGGATTTTCTGCTTAATTTAAAGTAAATAATATAAATATGCCAATAGCTAAAGACTTTGCAGAAAATATGCAATAAGCTTAAACAAAAGTAAAATATAAAATAATTTAAGTATAAAATAGAATGAAAAAATGAGAAAACTAAGACAGATAAGACTATAATATTTATAAGGGAGACTATATACTACTAAGTACTAAGAACTTAATAAATAAAAAACTTAAAAAGCTATATATTAAGGCTTTTTTAATAAAAGATATTAGGGATATAATTATAATATTAAATTTACTAAGAACAAGGACTTTTCTAAAGTATTATATTTTAATACTAAAGAAGGTTATATTTATAATAAAGTTAATAACTAAATAGACTTATATAATTAAGGACAAATAAGAAATCAAAAAGATATTAAAGGAAAACTAAGGTTCCTTTTTAATTAAATAGAAGAACTTCTTATATAAAGATAATACTTAGGAACCTTAAAAGAATTTGAAGAATACTTAAAAAGCACTTAAGGTTTTTAGAAAAGCAATATGAAGGGGGTGTTATTATACTTTAAATTGCATAGGGCTGTTTAGCAATAAGTGATAGGTCTTAAATTAGTTTAATAAGTGAATTAACTATAGCTTGCTTATAGATTTCGCAGTACTTATTAAGTTATTACTTATAAACAGCACAAACAGCGCAAATATTATAAGCACTTATTAGGTATATAGATGTTGCTCTTTTCCATCTTAAATAGATCTGCTCCTTAGTAATTAATATATTTATTATTAAATACCTTTA
Source organism: Bacidia rubella (assembly GCA_032158265.1). Taxonomy (NCBI): domain Eukaryota; kingdom Fungi; phylum Ascomycota; class Lecanoromycetes; order Lecanorales; family Ramalinaceae; genus Bacidia; species Bacidia rubella. The sequence continues at coordinate 500,462 of JAVTIF010000021.1, read as the reverse complement.
ATAGAGCTCCTTAAAATAAATTATACATTTCCTTTATAGCTAAGCTAATATACCGCGCCCTGCTATAGTTATGTATAAAGCTTATTACTACCTGCTAAGTGAACCCCACCGTTCCATAGCCACTGCAAGGCAAACGACTATTATATAAATATATAATTCTAAATATATATTATAGCTATATTGTTTATATAATTATATTTTAATATTATATATATCTTGCGAAATTTATTATTATATACTTTCTAATCTTTTTTCTAAATTCACTTATTTATTAGTCTAATAAATAATATAGTTTAATTTTATATTTTTTAAAATCCTATTAATATTAAAATTAATAGCTATATATTAAAAATAGATTATTTTATTTAGAAATTAAAAAATTGGAAAAATATATAAATTATTTATTAATATAATAATATATAAACATTTATAGTTTAAATTATATAAAATTATAATATTATTGAATTATAAGTCTTTTTTATTATTATAAACTATGATAAATTTAATTATATAAAATATAAAATTATAAAAAAAAATTTAAAAAAATTGAAAAAGTTAAAAAAGAAATAGTTTTTTTTACTATTAAAACCAGTATAATATTTTAAAATACTATAAAAAAAAATTTAAATTAATTATTATTCTAGTTACTTAAACTAGCTATAAGTATATATTAATATTTTAGTTATATAGAAAATAATATTTATAATAGTTTAATATAAAAATAAAAAAATATAAAAAAGATTAAAATTTTATAAAAGTCTTGATATAGTTAAATTAAATTATATATATATTTATACTTTTTAGTTAATATTTAATAGCTATATATTTAAATAAAATAATTATTAATATATTTAAAAGCGTATAGCGTATATTTACATTTTTAATAAATTAGAAATATTTATTTAATATTATTATAAAATATATATAATATAGAGATTTAATAATAGTAACTACTTTTAGTCTACTAAATCGGATTCAATTTTATTTAAGAAAATAGTTAGAATTTCAGCTTAGTTCTATTATAGAAAAAGTAGATATTATATTAATACTACTCTCTATTTAAATTAAAAATAAAATATATTTTATATTTTATTATAATTACTTTATTCTTAGTATATTTAATTATAAACTTAGATTATAATAAGCTAATTTATTTAATATATTAGAGAAATGTAATAGATAAATATAGTATAGAATATAAATACAAGAATAAATCTATATATCTTTTATAGAAAAACTAGTAGTATAGTAAAAAGATAAATATATTAAAATAAATTTAATTCTTACTATTATTACAATTCTAGTTAGTAATATAGCTAGTAAAACCTTAGTAATAAAGAGTTTTTTTAACTTAGTTAGATTTGAATATAAAATAATATTAGAAGTTAATATATTAAAGCCTTAGTATAATATATTTAATATAGACTAGAAACTCTTTTTTTTCTTTTTTTTTTCTTTTTTTTTCTTTTTAATATTTTTATTAATTAGAGCTTTATAAAAACGGTTTTATATTACTAAGCTAAATTAATATTCAATATTATATTAAAGCTTTTTAAATACCTAACTAAGCTAATTAATAGATATTAGTAGTAATACCTTAGTAAATATATTATATATTTTTTAAATCTCTATTACTATTATATAGCTACGGGTTTAGTATTTATTTATATAATATTTAAAAACTTATATAGTTTAATTAGTCTCCGCTAACCAATTTTATAACTATTATAACGTTTAAAAAATAATATTATAAATTAAAACCTCTCTAAAAATATATATAACTTAGTCTATTTTAATATTAAATTCTATAGCCTTAGTAATTAAGTTCTATATTACTATTTTAATAGTATATTATAGTATTTTTCAAGGAAAACTAGCTATTAAAAAAGGAGTCTAGTGTTAACAAGAGCTAATTATTAAAAAAGAACTTAATAATTAATAATAAAAACTAGTTATTAAAGTAAAATAATATTAATATTAATATAAAAAGTATTACTAAGAAAAAAAAAATCCTTATATTTATTATAAAAGTAACGCTATAAATACACTATATATAATTATTTTAATAAGCTTATAAAATACTTATTTAATTTTTTACTCTTGTTTTATTTATATTAAGAAAACAATTATTTATATTTTTATCTCTTATATTATATTTTTATCTTTTATATTATATTTAATACACTTATTTCCTTTTTTATTAACTTGTTTTAAATTAAGATTTTTATATTTTATTATTAATATTTTTTTTATATTAATATTTTAAGTTACTTATTATAAAAATTAAATTTAATAAGAAAGAATACAAGCGGCTAGCTTGTAAAAAGAAGTAACTAAAATAATAATTATCGTAATAAGAGTTTAATAATAATACAATATAAATAGTATTTATTAAAAATTAAATATAGAAGTTTTATAACTTTATTAATAACTATTAATATATATTTATTAAATTAGAGATTATATATTGAAAAGAGCTATAAAAAATAGTATAATTTAACTAATAAAAATTACTTAAACTATAGTTTAAATTTAAAATAATTTATATTCCACTAGTAATATTAATATTAGTTTCTCTTTTATAATATTAATTTCAATAATTCACTTTTTACTATTATTATTAACTATTACTTTAAAGTTAAATATTGAAAAAAAGATTAATATTACTAAATATAATAATATATTTATAAAAAAAGTTTTTTAGTTTTAAATTAAAAAAAAATTCTATAAATGTTTTAAATATATTAATTTAATTTTTAATATTAATTATATTTCTTTTCTTTAAGATTAACAATATTAATTTATTTAGTATTTTGAAACTTAGAATTATTTTTATTATTTTTTAATAATTTATTATTAAAAATTTATTTAATATTTTAATAAAAACTTAATTAAATTAAAAAAACTATTTAAATTCTATATAAAATATTTAATTTAGTAATATATATTAATTATTTATTATTAATTATTTTAATAAATTTTTTATTATTAAAATATATTAAAAAAAGTAAATAAATTTTTTTATTAATAAATATATATCAAATTTTTTTTTAATTACATTAAATTTAATATAATATAAATTAATTTAAATATTTTAAAAAATTAAAAAAACTAATTTATAAAAAAAAATTTTTTATATTAATATTATATTTTATTTATTTTTTATTATTTAAAATTTTTTAAAAAATTATTAATAATATTTAACTTTTTATATTTAATTTAAATAAATATAATAATTTATAAATAATTAATTTTATATATTTTATAAATATTAAATAAATTATTTTATTTTATATTTATTAATTAAGTTTTTTATAAAATTAATTAACTTAAAAATATTTTTAAATAATTATTATTTATTTTATATATAATTTCATTATTTTTATTTAATTAAGTATTATATTTTTTTTTAATAATTTAAAAAATTAAAGATTTTTTAATTTAATATTCTTATAATTCTTTAATTTATTATATTATTATTATAATTTTTAATAAATATATTTTTTATTTATTTAAAATTTTTCATTTATAAATATTAAGTTTATAAATTTTTATTATTTTAAATAACTTTATATATTAATTATATAATTTTTAATTATCAATTTTAAATAATTTATATTTTTCATATAATTTAATAAATATAATAATTTTTTTTGGAAAAATAAAAAACTTATAATATAAAATATATTATATTTAATTTTTATATTAATTATTATAAATAAAATAATATTAAATTTTTTATAATAAATTTTTTATATAATTTAAATATTAATATATTATATTTAAAATATAATTAATATTATTTAATAATTTAAAAAAATTAATATAAAACTAATAATAATTATTTAAAAAAATTTAATTATAATATATTATATATTAAATAATAGTTTATTTATTTTAAATATTAAAATAAATAATAGAAATAGTTTAATTTAATAATTTATTTATAAATTTAATGAAAATTATAATAAAAATAATTATTATATATTAGTTTAAAAACAAATTTTTTTAAAATTAATAATATATAAAAATATATTTTTATATTTATTAAAACTATTAAATAAAATGAATTAATAAAATTTTCTTTATATATTTAAATTAATTTTTTATAAAATTTAAATATAATTTTTATAATTATTAAAATATAAATAAATATTTTCTTTAATATATATATGTTTTTTAATTTTTTTATATTTATTCTTATAAATTTAAATTTTTAATAAATATTAAATTTATATTATATAATATATATTATAAAATTAAAATTGATTATAAATTAAAATTAATCTATTAATAATATTTTTAACTTTTTTTTATATTTTATATTTTTATTATAATAATATAATTTATAAAAATAATAAATTTTTTAACTATTTAATAAATAATTATATAATTAATTTTATAAAATATTTATATTAAATAAACTATTTTAGATTTTATTAATAAATAATATCTTTTAGTTTCATTAAAAAAATAAAAAAAAATTTCTAAGAAAATTATTATAAATATTTAATATTTTTTTTTTATTTAATAAATTTTTATTTTAAAATTTTATTTTAAATTATTAATTTTAATAAATAGTTATTTAAAATTATTATAATAAATTATTTAAATATCTACTATTAATTATTATTATAGAATATTAAAAACTTTAAGAAAAGAAAAGCTATTATATAATAACAATAACTAAATATATATAAATAGAATTAATTCTACGCTAACTAATCAAAATTAGTTAGCTATTAAAACTTCTATTTATAGTAACTTTATTATAATATTCTTTTCTAAAAATCAATTTACTAAATTAATAATAAGTTCTAAGCAACTAGTTTTCTGCGCTAGATAACTAGGTTTTTACGCTAGGTATTGCTCTAAATAGTAAATATAAATAGCGGGAAAATTTAAGAGAAATTAGAAAAATAATATAGATTAAATTATAAAGTCTATATATAAAAATATTATTTTTAATTAAAATATAATATTTTAAATTATTTTTTTATTTACTTATATATATATATATACTTTTATAAGCAAAACAAGGTCAGAGAATATATAAAGGATAATATAATAAGTATTAAATTAAAAATAATTAGTTTAAAGCTAATATAAATATTTTTAAGCTTAAAAGAAAACTTTAAAGGAAAAAAGAGAATCTTAGTAAAGGTGGCAAAATATAAAATAAAACTAGAAACAAGTACTTAAGTAAATAGCGCTATTAAAACTCTTTAAAATATATTTAGAATTAAAGTTTTTACATTTATATTAAAGTTATTATTGTTTTTATTAGAAAATATATAGTTATTTCTAAGGTTAGTAGTATACTTAATTAGCTAAGTCTTTTATCTAACTTGATTTAAATAAATATTATAGTATTTATTAATAGTTTTAATAGTATTAATATTATTATTAATATTAGTTTATTTAAGTTAATCAAAGCTATATTATTTAACTATATATTTAATTTAATAATAATATATTTATAAATTAAAAATACTTTTTATTTTATAGATTTAGTTACTTTTTATATTAATTTTAAATAATAAAAACGAAATAATTTAGCTTAATAATAGATTATTGATAGTAGAATATAATAAAAAGATAGAGGAAATGTTATAGACTAACTAAGACTTAAATAGCTCTAGATAATATACTTAAGATTTAATTATTTTAATTATTTTAATTATTTTAATTATCTTAATTATTTTAATTATCTTAATTATTTTAATTATTTTAAATAAGCTATTATATTTATTAATAAGTTTTTTATTAAATTAAGAAATAAATATATTGCAAATATTTAGCTAGACTTTATTGTCTTTTTTATATTATAGAATATAAAAACACTAAATATTAATATATTAAATTTATTAAATTTAAATAAAAGATTTTTAAATATATAAAAACTTATTATTAATATCTATTTTTTTAATAAAGTTATTAGCGCGGATTTATTAATATTATTTAGTAGCTATAATATTTTTAAAATAGTTAATAAACAGTTTAACGCCTATATAAGGGTGCTAGTTTAAATCGGCTAAAAATAGAATAGTTCTAATAAATTTAAAGTAAATATTATTAGCAATAAATTTATTTTTAAAAAAATATAAAGTCTAATTATTTTAGAGCTAAATTATAAAGATTTAGAAATACAAAGTAATATTAAAATTAATTTTAATATCTAGTCTTTAGCAAAGCTAGTTTTAAAAATTATTAATAAATTAGGTTTTTCAGTTAGAAATAAAGCTTTTTAGTATATTATAATATTTCTAAATTATTTACATAAAAGCTTTAATAGTATTTTTAACGGAAATACTATTTATTACTTTAATATAAAACTATTTAAAAAGGTAGTTATAAACTATTATAATATTAATAGTTTTTTAATTTTAAAATCTATATTTTTAAAGAATATAATAATAAAATTAATTAAGATATAGCGCTAATATTACTAAAGGACTTTTAATAGTATTAAGACTCCTTATTTCTTAATTAAAAATTTTTAGTTTTAAAGTAAATATAATAGTTTTAGCAATATTTTTTAATATTAATAATTATATCAAACTATTAATAGTTCTTAAAAAAGAATTTATAAATATATTGTTAATTTAAATAACTTATTATAAATAAATTATAATAAAAGCGAAATAAATTAATATAATAGTTATTTATTATTAGTATTAAGAATTAGTTTTTTTAATATATAATATAAAGGCTTTAAAGCTTATATTTAGTAATAAAGAAAAACTTATACTTATAATTTCTATAAGCAATAATATTATGAATTGTTTTTTATCTTTTATTTTTAATTACTTTAGCTATAAAGTTATTAATTATAAATAAGTCTATAGAACTTTTAGTTTATTTTAAAGACTTTAAAGATATTTAATAATTAATTATAATAATATTTATATTTATATTTTTGAGAAAAGAATTTAGCTTATTAATAATAGCTTAAGAGTCTATATTATTAGCTATAAAACTAATAATGTAAAATTTAATATTTTTAGATTTAAATAGAATTTACTAATTATAGTATTTTTTATTTATAAACTATTTATATAGTAAGTTAAAGTATTAATAATAATATTTTAGCGTCTAAGTTTATATTAAATTTTAAAATTAAATTATAAAATAAAATAAATTTAGTAAATTTAATAGAATATAAAGAGCTTAATAAGGTAGTTATAAAGTATTTAAAATTCTTATAGTTTATTATTATATTAATAAAATATTTAAAAATCTATAGCTTAAATTGTTATTTCTTAAAAATATAGATAACAATAAAAAGCTTTTTATTATAGATTTTATAATTGTATTTAACAAGCAGTATTTTAATAGAAAAGAAAGCAATAAATCAAATAAATCTTTTATCATTAATTTTTTATAACAACTTTATTAGAAAAATTAATTTTAATAATGATTTTATTTTCAAAGTTAAAATAATGGAGAATAAATACCTAAATAAAAGTGGGTTTAAAGTGTAAAAAGGCTTTTTTATAGGCTATTATCTATTTATATTTAATATTTTTTTAATAAAGACTATTGGAAAATAAATAAAAGCGCTAAAGCTAAGAGTAAAGTAATAATAAAAATTAGTAAAGCTTAAAAAGCTTTATTTTTTTTGATATTCCAGAAGAATATCTAATCTAGAATAATAGCGATTTTAGTTAAATTTATTCTAATATTTTTATTAAAAATAATAAATCTAAAATATTTAATTTCTTAGATATTAAACTTATATTTATTGATATTAACTTAAAAGCCTATTTTATATAATACTTTAAAAACAAAGCAGATATAACAGATGTATTACTCCTTGTTTTTACTATAAATAAGTATACTATTAATATAAATAGGATAGAAATTATTAAAATAGCTTCTTAAAATATTATTAATAAAGTTTCTAAAGTTTATAGAAATATTATATAAATTAAATAATATAACTTAATATTTATATAAGCTAAAGCAAATATAGAAAATAGGTTAATATTCTTTATTTTTAATTATCTAAAATTTATTAAAGGCTACAATAATATTAAATTTAATAAAGCATTTAGTATAATAAATATTATTAAAAGTCTTTTAAATTAGAAAAGAAAAATTATTTATTTCTAATTATAATAATATTAAAAGCTTAATAATTTATATAAAAATATAAAATACTTCTAGATTTCTTTATAAAAAAGATAAATAATACTATAAAAGAGAAACTAAACTATATATAACCGCTAGTACTCTACTAGCGAGAGGGTTCTAGAAAACGTGAAATAAAACAGACTATATTTATATTATATAAACTAATTACTAAAGATCTTTTAATAGCAAATTATATTTACTATTAAATATTAAATTCTTAGAGTCTAATATAGCCTATTACTTTCTAATAGCCCCTAAAGCTAATATTATTGATAAATAGCAAGCTTTAAACTTTTAGTTTTTAGCTTTAGCTTAGTTATAGCTAGCTATTAAATCTAGCTCTACTAATAAGCCGCTAGCGAGTATAATAATTGCCTCTTCTTTAAATACTAGTCTCTAATATAGCGGAGCGCAGCAGAATTGTCTTTTAAAGCTATTAACTTGCTTATTAAATGCTTATTAAAACCTTTTAAACAACTTAATAGAAAAAAGAAAGAAAAATTATTCTGTAGTTAATATATATATATATACTATAGTAAGTAATTAAAGTAAAATAAAAGTAAAATAATACTATTATTATAAGTAAATAGTAATAATAACTCTCTAATATAACTACTATAAGCTCTTTAAAATAATATTTATTATTATTTTATTTTCTCTTTTCGCTAACTTTTAATAGCAATCTTATATATTTAATTTTATATTATTAGACTACTATTATATACTAATTTTATATATAATAGTATTCTACAATTACTAGCTTCTATAATTCTAATTATTTAAAGTAAACGCTATTATAATATTATTATATCTATATTAATTAATTAATATTTATTTAGTAATATTAATAGTAACTATATTATTACTTTAATAATAGAATATAAATATAAGAACCTTAGTGCTATTGCTTTAATAGTAATAATATTTATACTAATCTAAGATAATATTGGAAAGCTTATTTTATATAGCTTATCTTAATAAAAAGCTCTTTTTTTAAAGCGAAAAAGCAGATATATAGCTATTATATTATAATAAACAAAGGCTTTTCAAAGTATATTCCTATAAAAGAACTTTTGTATATTATTATATTATATATATTTATCTTTTATAGTAAGGTATATAGAAAGGTATTAAAATTAGATACAGAATCTCGTCAATTTTATTACTACTATTTTTATATAGCCTAGAATAATATTAAATAAGAACTCTATTTCCGTAGCAATTAGTTTATCTATTTTATATTTATAGAAAAATTACTAAGACTAACGTTACTATATTATATATATCCTAGCTATATTAGATATTTTAGCTATATATTATAAGTAAATAAATAAAATAATAGAAAATTTTTTTAGTTTATTTATATAAAAAAAGAAACTAAAAAAGCAATTAAAAAGGATAAGAAAAGTAGTAAAAAAGGAAATTAAAGCATTTAAAACCTATATAATTAAACTTAAAGTAATAAGTTATTCTATTCCTATAAAGAGATATACTTTTGCTATTACACTACTATCGCTTAAAAGCTAATATAACTTAGAAGAGAGATAAGGAATATTATAATTATATCGCTATTTTTAAAGTAAACTATTTCTATTTAAAAACGCAAGAGAAATATACTATAGATATTAACCTGCCCTATTTTGTTATTCTTAGCTATAGTATTAAGAATTATAACTATTATTAAATATGAAGTTAATAAATATTATTATAGGAGCTAGCTAAGAATGCAATATAAATACATTAGGGCTAGATACTATATCTAATTAGGTAAAGTATATTCTAATGCTTTCTAATTATAAAAGAACTATAATAATTGCTTTTAAATAGAAAAAATGACAATTATATTATTCTAGTATATCCTTATGCTTTATAATATATTATATATACTTATTATATTTATTATATCTTTTATGTCTATTAAAAGTCTTATTAAACTATTATAAAGTTGAAAATTAAGATTTTAATATAAAAGCAGTCTAGCAATATATTATATAGCAGCGAAGTAATGTTAATAACATTCTCTATTAATATTAAAAAGAGGTATAACTTATATAAAAGCCTAAGTAAAATAATCAAATAATTAAATTACTATTAATTAAATAATAAGGATTAAGTAAATTGAAAATTTAAAATATATTAAAAATAAAAATAAAAGTAGCTAGATTAACTAGCTAATATATTCCTAAAAGCTTAAATTATTTAGAAATAATTTGAATATAATTAATAAGCTCTGTAAGTATATAAATCAATAATTAGCTAATTCCAAATTTAGCTATACTAATAACTAATAGTAAAAGAGACTAAAAAGAACTATCATATAACCTTAGCTCTTATTTATTAATACTATAGAATATATAGCAATAAAAGAATAATGTTTTATAAAGATAAGAAAAAAAGCCTTACTATTAATACTTATATTAAGGAACTTTATATAAATGGTCTAATAAAAAAGATCTTTAATATCTATTAAAGGACTAGAATAATATAATAATGTTACTAAAATTTATTTATTAAGCTGAATAAGGGTTTTGTGCTTTTATAAAATTTGTCTTTTCAGGTAAATATAATATTAAAATCTTTTATAGTTTTCTATAATATTCTTTAAATTAATATTAAGATTTATAGAGCTTATTGTTGCTTCTAAGCTCTTTAAATAATCTTTATAATACTATATTTATATATAATATTCTTTATATTATAGCTATTATATAAGCTTATTCTCTTAAAACAAAATAAGTAAAATAGTATTAAGTTATTCGTTTATCTTTTTGTTTATATATTCAAATAGTATATTAATTAATTTCTAAATAGCTTAATAAAAAAATTAGAGGTAATAATAATAAATAAATATAATTGTTTTTATAACTTATATAACTTAAAAGCAAAAAAGAAAAGAAATTTAACTTAAGCTAAATAAGCAAGAGGTAGTATTTAAAGCTTGTAATTTAATATATAATAATGTCTAAAATAATCTTTAGATATTATTACTAATTATTAAGAATTATAATTATTATAAGAGCTAGCTAAGAATACAATATAAATATACTAGAGCCGGACACTATACCTAATTAGGTAAAACGTATTCTAATGCTTCCTAGTTATAGGAGAACTATAATATATAGTTATAGTTATAGTAGCTATTAATAATAATAATAATAAAAGATTATATTAATAAGTATTTAGTAAAGGAGATTTATATTTATACTAATATACTAATAGTATATAAAGAGAATATGCTTTTTCCTAGTAAGTACTACTTATAAAAGTATTCCTTATAGACTTTATTAGTTCCAATTTATTCTAGCTATTATTATTACTATTAAATAGCTTTTTTATAATTTATTAGTTTCTTTTATTAGGTATTATTTATAGATGTTAAAACGTTTAGCTTCCTTAGGATTATGCTTTAGTATTAGTCTATTATCGCTTTTAATCTTTAATTAAATATTATACTATTAGCTTATTAAAAACTTAAAATAATATTTAAACTATTCTGATACTTAGTAGCAAGCGCACAAGCTATATTGATATTCTTTTTAGTATTTCTCTTAATAAGATTTAAATTTTAATAATAAACTATATATAGATATATTAAACTAAATCTAAATTATTCTAACTACTTTAGAGTATAAAAGCCTCTTCTTAACTAAGTTCTTCTTTTTCTTTATATACTATAATCCTCTTAGGAAGCTTTTTAGAGAGTGTTTAGCTTTTTTAAGTTTATCTTTGCTTTTATCTACTAAATATATTAATATTTTATTAGTATAGCGATACAATCTTTATAATAAATATAGCTTTTAGCTATAATATTAATTTTAAAAAGAGAAAAAATAATAAAAGAATATATATATAAAGAGGTCTAAGCACTAAGAAGTAGAAGATTAACTATATTATATATTTTAGATACTATAATTAATTATTTATATCTGTTTTTATATATAATCTATTATCGCTTATTAAATTCTTTTTATAAATCTACTATATTATTTATCTCTTTATTTAGTAGTTATTGATTATATTTATAGCTTTAGTTTATTTATTTAATTTTATACTAAATATTAATTTTATTCTTAGTCTATTGTATAACCTTTTTAACTTTTTATATTTCTTTATTATTAATAAGTTTAGGGACTTATATAAAAATATCTATTAACTTATTATATATATAATAATAATAAAGTTTAAACAATAAAATATAAAAAATATTATAGATTTGATAGATATTTAATAGCAGCAATTAATATACCTACGTTCTAATCTTATCTTATATTTAAAAAGGCTTGATATATTTATATAATAGCCTTTTGCTTAAATACTTCTATTTAGAATTCTTAGTTACTAATATAATTTAATTATTAATTTTATATTTTATTAGTTTAACTTTTTATTATATATAGCCGCTTGCGCTGTATTAGCGCGATTCTAATACTCTTTAAAAGAATTTCTTGAGAGCTATAGCTATTTTAGTTGTTTTTTTACTAAGAATTTTTTTATTTTAATAAAATTGTCCTTATTTTCTTTAATATAGATCTTTATATAGTAATTATATGTTATTCCCTAGGCTATACAGGAAGGATTAGTAGGGTATGGTTAAATTAGTTAAACAAACTAACTGTAGCTATTTATAGCGCTTATAGGAATATTATTTGCGAGCGCCCCTTAAGGTATAATAACTATAAATGCTATTAAATACATAGATATTGCTCTTTTTTACCTTAGATAGATTTGTTTTTTAATAATTAATATAATTATTCTTAAATACTCTTAATAAAATTCTTTAAAATAAATTATATATTGCTTTTATAGCTAAGCCAATATATTATGCCTTGCTACAATTATATATAAGACTTATTATTACCTATTAAGCAAACTCTACTATTTTATAATTCTTATAAAGCAAACAACTATTATATTTTAATTATTTTATTAAATATAAATATAATATTATTAATGTTTAAGCTTATAAGAAGTATAGATTTAGTTAAAGTAACTACTCTAGATAACTTTAAAGAAGAATATAGTATCTTAAATAGGTAAATTATATAAGTTAAACTATATATTAGAATATATATTATTTAATTCTTAAATCAATTAGCTAAAATAATATTTATTATATTTTATTTAGCTAAAGTAAATTTTAATTAGGTAATACTTTATTTAAAGGATTTTATAGAAAATAAGGAGTTTTAGTAAAATAATAAAATAAGTTAAATATTTTATTTGCTTAAAAACTTTATTATATATATTAAGATAATATTTAGAGAAGTTAATAAGGAAAGGGTAAATAAAAGAAAATTATAAAACCTAAAACAGAAGTCCTTAATATTAATATATATTATAATATTTAGGATATTTACTTATAAGATTAAATAAAATAACTTTATACTTATAGCACTATTTTATTAAAGATTATATAATAAAGTAAAAGATGCAATAATAGTTATTAAGAAGCTTATAATTTTAAAAAATATAATTAAATTAATAATTAAGATTAATAATTAATAATAAGAAAGATATTTAAATAAATAGATTAAGAGTAAAAAGCTTATATAAAGAAATTAACTTATAAGAATTCTAATAAAAATTAATATTTCTAAGAAAGAACTATAAACTAATGTTTATTATTCTTATAATAAATTAAGATATATTAAGAGAAATTGCCTTAAGGAAGTAATAAAAATATTAAAATAATAAATTAAAGTATTTAAAAAACAAGAATTAAGTAATATAAATAATTATATTAAATTAATATAGAGTATTTATTATAATAATAATTACTTAATATATATTTTAGAGAAATAGGGATTAAAGTAATACTTAAAAAGGCTATAAAAGGAGATAAAGTTAATTAAGAAGCTAAAGATTCAATATTTTCCCTTTAAAACTGAAAAACTATTAATTATAATAATAAAGTTAAAAATTAAAGAAACATAAATAATAGTATTAATTATGAAAGAAGAGGAAAACAAAATAATAATAAAATTAATTAAAAAAATATTAAGTTTCCTATAAATAATAAATAACAATATATTAATAATAGATAATAATAATTATTTTATATTAAAAAACATTAATATTAAAACTAAGCATAAATTAATTAGTATAATATTATTTAAAGTTATATAAAATATTAAAGAATATATAATATTTAGTAAATAATAAAGAAAAGATATAAGTACTTTAGAGACAAAAGATAAAACCATTTAATATATAAGTTTTAAATTGCAGACTATTAATATTTTAACTTATCGAAATTTTATAAACAAAATAAAAGATAGCAATTAAGTAAGATAAATAGATATTATTAAACTTAATAAGAAATTTAAAGCATTAAAAGATTTAATAAATATAAAATTATAAAAGCTTTTTGAAAAAAACTAAACTAGATTAATTAAAAGATATATAAAGGATTTTAAAGAAATTAAGAAAATTTAGAAACCTATATTTTATATTTAATAAAAAGAGACTTTTTAGTCTTTTTTAATAAAAACTTAATTAATAATTTAAATAATTAAAGATTATTTCTTAATTTAACTTAAAGCATTTAATAGCTGCTAATGCTATATCTTAATATTAAACTTTAAAATAATAATAAGCTCTTAATATTTAGCTCCTTATTATAAGATAAAGAAATTAATAATCAAATATAAAGGAAAGAATCTAAAGCAAAAGCTAAAGGCAACTAAGAAAATAATAAAAATATTAATAAAGATAAGAACTAATTCTTACCTTAAAAATAATTTATATTTAATATAAAAGCATATTAGTAAAATAATTATCTAACTCAGAATCTTTAATTAAATACTTCAGATATATTTAACCTAGAATCTTTTATTAAATACTTTAGGGAGGAAAGTATATGCAAAGAATTAGAAATTACTAAATATAAGAATTAGATTAAAGTTGAAATCTAGCTTAGATATTAACTAATCAAATTCCTTTAATAAAAGTAATAAATAATTATTACTAGATAATAAAGTAAGATCTATAATCTTATTATTATTGCTAGAAGAATTAATTTCTTTAAGTTTCTTTATTATATTAATCTCTTGTTTAATATAATTGTTTTCACATTTATTTAGATTTTAGAATATCTTAAATAATTATTTTTATTTAGTAAAAAGGGCAAGCATTCAGTAATAATAAGTAGCAATTTCAGCATGCTTAAGATTATGTTATATGTTAATTACTTTAATTTCAGAATAGACTTCTTTCTTTTTATTTTAAAGTTTTTCCCCTATTGAAAATTAAAAAGGAAAAAAAAGGGGTAAGAAAAATATATAGAACTTATATATAAATTCAGAGATAAAAATATCGCAATGATTTAAATAACTAGATTTTATATATTCCCCTTAAGAATCTTAATCTTTAAGAACCTTGCATCTTTTTAAACTATTATATTAATAGCTAAAATATAGAAAAGGCATTTCTTAGTCTTTTAATTAAATAATTTAGAAAGTTTAAAATTATTATTAATAGGCAAAAAAAGGCATTTTTAGGTATAAAGGAATAAGAAAAAGCAAGGACTTTAAGGAAATCTTTATATTGGTTTATAGTAAATTAAGAAAACAATATAAAGAAGGTAATATTATATTTTAAGCTATATAAGAAAGATTAGCAGGATATAGTTAGCTTAGTTAAGCAAACTAACTATAGCTACTTATAGCGCTTATAATATATATAATACTTATAGAAGTATTATTTATAAGTGCTATTTAAGATATGATAACTATAAATACTATTAAATATATAGACAAGAAAGCCTAGAGTTTTTTTGGAAAAAAACTCCCCTAGGAAAATGAGATTTTTAGTAGTAGAAAGCGGGTATCCTAGTAAGGGTTTTTAGTAATAGAGAACAAGCATCTTAGCTACTATTAATAGCGAGGTATTTAACTAAAAATCTCGTCGGAGCAACTTATTACATTATATATTATATATAATAACGGAGAAATAGCGGGGAATAATAATTAAAGAATAAGAGTTTACTATTATTTTTATTATATAAAAAATAGAATTTAAAAAAAGAGCTAATAATAGCAAGGTAATTAATCTATAAATCTAGAAATAATATTAAAAAAAACTAAAAAACTACTTAATATAAGTATAGAAGCAATAAGAATTTAGAGCAATATTAATAAAATATAATTTTATTATTAGTTGCAAATTTAGTGCTTTATTAAAATACCTAAAACAATAACTCGGAATATATACATTTAATATTATTAACAAGTTTTCTTATATTTTTAAGTAATTTAAGCTTTTTTAATTATAATAAGCGGATATTCTGTATATTGTTAATTTTTTATTATATATATTGCTATAATATTGATTTTAGCAGCTATATTAATATAGTAGAGCTGGAATAACAATTGCTTATAGCTTTTTTATATCTGCTTTAAGTATAGCAATGGCTTTTTGCTATCGCTATTTTGCTTTTTATTAACATTTTTACTGCAATTTATTTTAATGCTGTTTTTAGAACTTTATTTTTATATTTAGTTTTTGGATATTATATAATAATGGAAAAAATAGTAGAATAAATAATAATAATAGAATATATAACGGCGAGTATAATATAGCTTATAGTATACTTTAGTTCCAGTTTTCAAGGTTATTGCCGCTATTTTCCTAGTAATTATCCGGCGGAGAAAGCGGAGAAAGCGGCGAGAATAGTACTTTTACTATAGAAAATAATAAGAATAAAGCTAGTAGTAGCAAATTAGAAAACTAAAAACGGTTTTCGGATAGCAATTATATATATAATAACTCATATTATTAATATACAAAAATATTATGATTTTTGAAGTAATAGAATAGCTAGTAGCATATTTCAGATACTATACTTTTATTGTCGCTTTTTCGCATTGCTTAAGCCGCCAGCAATAGGTCTTGAAATAGGCATTTTAGGTTTTTTACCTTACTAACTCGAGCTTACTCTTTGATATAGTCCTAACTATTCCGTAAAAAGATGTATAGAATACTGTTTTCTAAGTTGTCTTCAAAGGAAAATAGAATATCTTATAGATATCGATATTCAAGCTCGCAGTTATATATATTCTATTATTTATTATTCTATATTGTCTGCAATTTTTGATTTAGATTGGCTTCTAGCTCATCTTATTTCTCAATACAACGCTAGTATAATAAATTATATTCTCGCTTGTATATTTAACGCTGCGATATGCTATATGCCAGTACCGGTATTTCGATATTCTATAAAAGATATTTATAGAGGGGATTTTTATATTTATTATGTAAAAAGTAACTATATAAGTCCGATTTGCTATTAATAGTAAAAAAAAAGCGGAAATGTACTTCAGGTTATTGAGGTTTATATTCGAAAGTCGTTTTATATAATAGTATTAAGAAAGAGTTCATAAATATAAGCTAAAAAGAAGTAAAAGTAGTAGAAAAAAGAGGTAGCTATTTTGACGCTAGAGCCGCTAAAAGTTAATATAAATATAACAGCGAGCTGTACTAATACTATGGTGAAAAGCATAGCTAAAGTCTAGCACTAATTAAGTTATTATAAAGTTATATAGGTTGAGGAGGAGGAATAATTAATATTAATATTAATCTTAGTAGTCCGGAGCGGAAAAACCCGTTCTAATGTAGTTGTAAAAGTTGTTGTATTATAGTAATAGCAATATATATGATAGTTTAGCCAATATAGTATTTTTTTAACAAATAAAAAAGGCAATTAAGAGCGTAATATAGCCTTTTAAACCTTTGATATTCGGTTTAGTAGATAATATATTATAGAGAATTTATATGCAATACGAAGTAGAATTGGAATGCAGCAAGATTTTTAATATTCGCTAAGTTAGGGACTTCCTGGCGCTAACTTTATTTACTTCCCAATTGGGTAACACCTACTACATCTAGTAGTTAGTCCAGTTTTATTATAGAAAAGGTAGATATTGCTCTTTTTACCTTAAATAAATTTGCTTCTTAATAATTAATATATTTATTCTTAAATACCTCTAGTAAAGCTCTTTAAAATAATTAATATACTTCCTTTATAGCTAAGCTAATATACTGCGCCTTGTTATAGTTATATATAAAGCTTGTTACTACTTGCTAAGCAAACTCTACTATTCTATAGCTATTGCAAGGTAAATATCTATTATATTATATATTATATAAAAGGGTATAGTTTTTATACTTAAATAATAACTATTTATATATATATACTCTGCTAGCGATAAGATATTAACTTAATCACTTTAATATTTATTCGCTAAACTCCTTAAGTATTATTTAAGTACTTAGTTTTAATGTTCTATTTGCTAATTTATTTAAGAATAAAAAGCTATATTTAAGTACTTCTTAATCTTTATATAATAATAAATAGCGGGCTAAAAGCTGTTTATAAAGATAGAATTTTTATTATTTATAATACTATTAAATATACTATACTTTAGAATAACTTTCTTAAAAAAATAGCTCTATTAGTTCTACGCTAATAATCTTAGTAATTATTAGAATATATTAATATATTTTAGTATAATAATTAATAATTATTAAAATAAAATTATAAGTACAATTACCTCTTCTCTTAGTATATAGTAAGCCTATAATAAAATCTTTTATAAGCTCTTTTTAAGGTTTTTTTTAGAAATAATAAAGCATTTAATTGCTTATATAGCCGGTAATAGTATACCTTTATACGCTAATATATATTATAGCTTTATATATATTTTTTTATCTCTATATTTATATCTAGCTAATAATATTTTCTTTTAAAAAGCTCTAATAACTTTTTATGCCTAAAATAGCTTACTAAGAAATTATTATAGCACTTGCTAATTAATTTCTTTCTAACTACTTTATCTCTAGAGATATATAAATAATTATTATATCTAAAAAACTTTTATTATTAAAAAACTAAATAGAATCTTACTTTTAATAATTCTTTATTAATATATTCTATTTCTTTTTTACTTAATTATTAGCGTTTTAAAGCTTTTTTAATAAAATTTTTATTAGATACTAAGCACCGCTATTATATAGCTTGTCTTTTAAATCTGTTACGTTTTTCTTAAAAACAATAACTTAAACTCTAGCTATTTTAAAAATAGGGCCTAGTACTATTATAATCTCTTGCTTTTACTTTAATAGTTTATCCAATTAAAGTAATAGCTTGTTCTATAATATTAGCGATAATATAGTATTTTAACTTAAAGCCTTTTTATAATTAAGATATTTTAATAGTATATTAGCAGGGTTAATTCTATTTATTTAATAAAAAATTTTAAAGTTATATATAGCTAATTTAATAGCTTATCTAGCCTGCTTAAAATTAAGAACTTTTTACTTTATAAACTTTTTAAGGTTATTATAGTTTAATAGTATATTAATAATATATAGATTCCTTTATAGATAATAATATTATTATTTTATAGTTACTATAATAATAAGTAATTCCTAGTTATAAGTTTTATAAATTCACTTAGCTAATATTATTTCTTAGGACTAGAAAGCTATTAAATATTAATAAAAATCTTTATATTATCAAGATATAATATTTATAATAATAAAATTAAAGATATTATTTTCTATTTATACTTTAATAAAGATATTAAAATAAAAATATCGTAGAATATATAGAATGCCTGCGCTATCTTATCTATCTAGATAAATAATTCAAATTTCTTGCTATTTTTATTTCCTTTTAATAAGCTAATAAAAAGTGCTATAATATTTAAATATTAATAGATAAATTGGCTATAAAAATTAATAAGTTTAAAAAAACTTAGACTTTTTAATAATTCTCTAGTATTAGCTACTCTTTAATAGTTTTAATCTATTTTAAGTCTATTTATATCTCTTTTATAAAGATAATAAAGTCTAAAGCTTTATTTTCATTATATTAAATTTATATTTCTTTAGATTAATATATAGCTAAAACTATTATAAATATTCTAGTATATTTTGAATATATTATTTATAAACCGCTATTGTATTATTAAAGATTAAAATATTATTTAAACAGACTATATAAGTTTTATCTATTAAGCTAGTTAATACTTTATTAATATAAGCTTAAAATATAACTAAAATATTACCTAAACTAAATAATATTATAAGATATTTAAAATAGCTATATTATATATTAAATTGTTAAGAGTTAGTAATATAGTTAATTAGTTAACTAAATACGTTGCAGTAAGAACAAAACTGAATTAGTACTAAGGCTACTAAGCTTAAAAGGACTTAATACCTTGGCCTGATTCTAACACTCCTACTTAAACTCTATATATAGATTTTTAGTTTTAAAACAACTAAGTCTTTCTATTATAGTTATCTAGCATGCCTAGCGTTTATTTCTATTAATAATAAAGTAAAAATAATATGCTTAACATAGTACTTAGCGCAAAAAAGGAGTTGTTTAACGCCAATAAAGTTGCCTAACAAAGTGCTTAGCGCTAGTAATATATTTAGCAAGGTTATTTAGTATATTCAGTAATAATAATAACCTCTTTATTATTTTCCCTTCTAATAATAATATTAAATATAGATGCATATTTAGTCTTAATATTATATAATAAAGATATTGTTTTTAGTTAAAATATAATATTTTAAAATTATTTTTTATATACTTATATATATATATACTTTTTATACTAAAATAAAGTTAAAAAATATATAAAAAGTAATATAATAAGTCTTAAGTTAAATACAATTAGTCTAAAGTTAATTTAAGTAATTTCTAGAAATAATAAAGTAAATTTAAAAGTAATTATAAAAGGAATATAAGCAGGCTTTTATAGAAAAATAGGCTTAATAAGTAGTATTATTAAAGGTAATTCCCTTAAAAATAGCTTCTACTATAATAGCAATAAAAATAATTAAGCTCTTATTAAAGCAATAATAAAGGTTAAACTATAGATAAAAGTAATAATTTAGTAATCTTATTAGAAAAGTAACTTATATAAACTAAACTTATAATAAAAAGCTTTAAAAACAATTTTTAATAAAGACTTTATAAAACTATTAATAATTATATTAATAATAAAAATATACTTAAGTTTTACTTGCTAATAACTAATAGTGTCTTTTAAGAATATATATTTAATATATATATATTTTATTTTATTATATTAAATAAAGTTTTTTATAAGAGCAATAATGCTTTATTTATTATAATAAATAACTATAATAAAGGCGAAGATATATTTAGGTATTCTTTGCTCTATTCATATAATATAATTAGCGATAATATTATTTAGATTAATATTAATAAAGATAATAAAGTTAAAAGTAATCTTAGTTAATTAGCTAAGTAAATACTTTAACTAAATAGCTTTTCTAATAATGTTAACTTATTTAAGATATTTAGCTTTATAGGTAAATAATATAATAATAGGTTAATGCTTAGATAATTAGCTAATTATTGCGCTTTTAAAGGGGAAAAAAAAGCTAAAGTTAACTTATAAGTATTTAAGTCTCTAATAAAATCAATATTAAAAAAGCTTATCAATAGTTAAAGTAAATTATAAAAGACTAAAATAAGCTTAAAAGTTCTATAAATATATTAAAGAATATACTTTATAGCCTATATATAAGTATTATTTAGATCAAAAGAGTAATAGCTAATAACTTTTGCAGTATAAATAATATTAAGTTTTATACTTAATATTATATATATTAATAAATTAATAAGTAATTAATAATCTAAATAGAATTGAAATTATATAATATAGCTATTAATGGCTTTTTTAAAGTATATAATCTTTATTAAAGTTAAGGTTAAACATATTAGCTTACTTAAATATTATTTTTAAATAGATTTCTTAATTTAAAGTTAAAATTTAATTAAAATAATTACAAATAATAGCTATACCTAAGTAAAAGTTACAAAAACCTATATTAATTATATAGAACTTATAAGCAAATTTAGCTTTCAGATTATTAATATTAAATATATTGATATTGATAATAAGTATATTATTGATATAAATAGCAATAATAATATTCTTGTCTAAGTTTAAAAATATA
This sequence comes from Bacidia rubella, assembly GCA_032158265.1. Classification (NCBI taxonomy): domain Eukaryota; kingdom Fungi; phylum Ascomycota; class Lecanoromycetes; order Lecanorales; family Ramalinaceae; genus Bacidia; species Bacidia rubella. Next base: position 478,325 of record JAVTIF010000021.1, on the reverse strand, counting down.
CTATAGTCTTTAATAAAAAAACAGTAATTTAAAGAATAAAAGAACTTTAATAAGTACTTATATTATACTTTCAAAGACTATTTAAAGCTATAAAAAGTCTTTTATAGCTTATAGATATAACTAAAACTATTATTAAAGCTTTAAAGCTATTATATATAGATATTTTCCTTTATATTGCTATAGAAAAAAACAGTCTTAATATTTATTTATTTAATTTCTAGGTTATATACTACTATAATAACAAAGAGGGCTTTATAATTTATTAGCTTAATAATTAATATAAAAGTTTTATAGAAGTTTACTTTTTTATATTATTAAAAGCCTTTAACATATTAATAGGTTTTATAATAAATAACCTTATTAAAAGCATTTCATTTTATTTAATAAACTTATTTATTAGTAAAAAAATTATATTTTTCTTATAAAAGTTTAATAAAATCTTAAGTAAAGTTATTTAATAAAGATTATATTTTATTTTCTATAGTAAACTATTAATTTATTTTCTAGTAATTATTTGCTATAGCTTATTTATAGGTTTTAGGATCTTATTTAGATTTATTAACTATTAAAAGGTTTTTTATTATAAAGGTTATAAAGCTAAAAGTTTCCTCTTTAGGGATATTATTAGGCTTTGTTTTAATAATAGCTAAAATTATCTTAATAAAGATATTAAGTTTTAGTAAAGGTATATAATTATATAAGTAAGGACAAAATATAAGTATTTCTATAGCTATAGATTTAATAGGTATATAAGCTTACTATAATAATATATAATTTAATAAAAATTTATTAGCTATATTATTAAATAATTAATTTAAGCGCTTATTATTATTTAAGTGCTTATTATTAATAATAGAAAAGAGAGCAAGCTTCTCTTTTTCCTAAATAATTATTATATAATTATTAGTTAAAAATTCTTAATTATATATAAAGTTAATTATATAACATTATTTTAATAGAATTAACATTTTTATTTTTTCCCTTTAACATAATATAAAGGGTAAAGGATTAATAAAAACCTTATTGATATAATCTTTACGCTTTTTAAGAAGCTATTTAATATAGCTAAAGCATTTAATTTATCCGCTAAATATATATATATAATAAAAATAGTTCCTTTTAAAGTTAATAAGCTTCTTAATATTAGATTAAGATTCAAATTTAGGTTAATTATAGCTAGTATTACTATATTCTTAATATATACCTTTATAGTTAATCTTTTTAATAAAAAGAAATTAAGCTACTTTCCTTTTATAGCTTTAATAAAGGTAATATTTAAGCTAAGAATTAAATAATAGTTTTAAAGATAAATTGCTATATTAATTATTTTAGCTTAAAAAGACTTAAGCAAGCTATTATCTTTCTAAAAAGTATAAATATAAATTATAATAGTTTAGTTTATATACTTAGTAACTCTATTTATTTGTAAATTATTAAATATAATAAGTTCTTATTAAATATTATATTTAATACAATCATTATTAAAGTCTTTAGCTATATAAACTTTATCTTTATTTATATAAAGATAACGTATAAGAGTGTTTACTATAGCAATACTTATATAATAGTTATTAAAGGTTTAAAGGTTTTAAATATATATAGATTATTTTTTTTTAGTATAAAATAAATTATTATTTTCTTAATAATATTTTTAATAAAGAGATAAGTATACTTAGTATACTTAAAAGTGCTTTTAATTAGTCTAAAGATATCTATATAGATTAGTTTATTTTGATATTTGCTAAGGCTAATATACTTTTTATATAGTAAGTTCTTTATATAGGTTTTAGTACAAATAATATAATAGCAATTATTATTTAAAAAAACCTTTTGGAAATTAACTTTATTAATAAAGTATAATAAGCAAGCAATATTCTATCTGCCTATATAGCTAGTAAGTTTATATTATAAAGTCATTATTTTTTTATTATAAATTATAATATATAAAGCAATTATACTATTATTACTATTAATTGCTAAGTAGTTTAAGTTAAAATAATAAAGATTAGTTTTTTTGAAAGTAGCTATAATACTATTAAATATATATTTTAATAGATATTTAATTCTATAAAGTTTAAAGCTAAAAATTAAATTAAATAAGTTATTTAATATATAAAAAACATTATTTATAATAAGGTTTAAAGTATTATTAAAGCGGTTTTTATAGAGTAAAAAAATAATACTTGATACTATAATATAATGTTTATTATCTTATTTACTAATATTAATAAAAGAAGATAGCTATATTATGTTAATATAGATACTAATTTTATTAATAATATAGCGGATTATATCTAAGTTAAAGATTTGAATTAATATTTATCTTTTTTAAATAGAGGTTATTATTAATATATATATAGCAATATTATCGCTATTAATAATTATAATATTAGTAGCAAGTTTAGTATTATTACTTTATTAACTATTATAGAAGTTATTTATTTTAAGCTTATCTTTCTAACTATTAGTAAATTATTAGTTAATATAAGTACTTTTTTGCTTTTTCTAGTTTAAAGTTTAATTTTAGCTATTATATTTGCGCTTTTTAATATTTTTATTATAGTTATCTTTATATATAAATAATTATAGTAAAAGCAGTTAAAATAACCCGCTTTATTGTATTATTTAATAGTCTTAATTATATCCATATAATATCTTTATTTAAAGTTTGTTTAGCTTTTCAAATAGAATCGATTATTAATATTATTAAGGTATATATTATTTATAGCTATTATAAAAGTATATATATCTATAGTTATTTTATTTAAAGTATTGCTATTTAATAGGCAAATAATAATATAAAAGAAATTATATTTTAGTTAAAAGAATACTATATTGTTTTTTTATTATATTGTAAGGGCTTTAACTGCTATAATAAAGAATTTATAATCTTTATTAAAGGCATCTATATAATATTGGTATTTTAGGCTAAAGCTTATATAAAAAAGCATTATAAAATAAATATTATTAAGTTATATATTTTCCTTAGAATTAAATAGTCTATTATAAAGTTTATAAAATTAATTATAGTATTTTTATAAGTTAAAGTATTAATTAAATAAAATATTTAAGAACTTTTTAATTATTTTATAAATAAAGCTAGATCTTTTTAAGAAATATACTTTTTAAAAAGCTTATTATACTTCTTTTATATTAATAAGATATTTAATCTCTTAAAAAAGAATAGTATTTATAATTTCTCTAAAAGCTATATAATATATTTCTAAGTTTTTTTTCTAGTTTTGTTAAATAGCAATATTATTGTTATTATTTAATGGGGCTTCGCTAATATATTTCTAAAGTTTAAATATTTAGAATTAATTTTTAATATTTTTGCTCCAAGCAATATAGTTAAAGTTATCCCTAAATTTAAGGACTTTTTTAAGGGTTTTAAGGACCTTGTTAAAGTCTTATATAATTAATTTAATTAATTTAAAGTCTTTATAAGCTTTTTAACTTTAAATAGTTTAAACAATTTAATAAATATTTTAATAGGCTTTTTAGAATTTATTAATAATTAAGCAGGCTTAAGTTTTTAAGCTACAAATAATTCTATAAACCAAAAAGATTTTTTTAGCTCTTGAATTGATTATTTAAAAGCTAATAATAGTATTTAAAAGTGAAAACTAAAAAGATTAATATTGCTAAGAATAAATAAAATAAAAAGAAAAATATATAGAATCAAGTACTTAGATTATATTTTAAACTCCTTTAAAAGCCTATAAAGTAAATTATAAGTATATTTAATATTTAAGTATAGTATTAATAATATATTAATTATATAGAATATATATTAGCTAAGTTTTTCTATAATATATTACTAATTAATAAAGTTTAATAATTTATTTTAAGCACTTTAAATATTTAATTTTAATAAGTTAAAGAAATTAATAAAAATCTTTAAAACTAAAAACTAATAAGATTTAAGACTTTATTCTTATGCTTTTATTTTAATAAATAATAAGCTTCTATTTAATAGTTAAAAAGGCTAATAAAGTCTTTATAAACTAATTTAATTGCTTAAAAACAGGACTATACAATAGCTAAGTAACTATATATAGCTAAGTTATTAAATAGTAAATAGTAATATTTAAAACCAAATGATATTATTATTATAAGCTCCTTTAATAAAGTTTTATAGAGATATGAATACCTAAAGTAACTTAGCACTTTCTTAGTCTAAAGGTAATTTAGTAATAGCTAGCGCTAAAGCTTTATTATTCCTAATATTTTAGCTTTCTTATTTTTAAGCTATAGTAATACAATAGCTATTATAGAGCGAGATTTATAATATATATAATATATTAATAGTTTAGTATAGCTATAGCTCTTAAACTAAATATATACTTAACTAATATAGTATTTTAAAGAGCTTTAAGCGAAGCTAGGCTTATAATCTATTAAGAGTTAATAATATAATTAATTAGTTAATTAAGTATATTATAGTAAGAATAAGACTAAATTAGTGCTAAGGCTACTAGGCCCGAAAGAGCCTAGTACCTTAGTCTGATTCCAACAAAAATACTATCTTTTATTTTTATTTTTTAATATAGATTTAATAATAAGGGTCTTTAAGATTTAATCCAAAAAATCTCTTAGCTTTATTTAAATAATCTAGAGTTTCTATAATTAAAAAAAATAAATACTAATTCTTTATAATTATTTTATTTAATCCTCTATAATTAATATATAAGTATAAACTATTATCCTTTTTTAGTATAAAAAGTATTAATATATCTATAAAAGGAATTAAATAATAAATTTAACTTTTTTAAAAAGCTTTATCAAAGTAGCGCTAGAACTTTAATAGCTTAGTCGCAGATAGATTATATAAAAAGCTATATAATAGATTTTCATTAATTAATTTAATAATATAGTTTTTTTATTTTAATTTAAGGAAAATCTGTATTACTTTAATATTAAAAATATTATTAAAGTCTAAAAGATTTTTTAGTATTTTTAAGTATTTTTATACTATTATAATACTATTATATAGTAAGATTAAGCTATAATATACTAAAGTATATATAGCTTCTCTAAGCTTTATATTTTTTTTCTATTCAGCTATATTTAGCGCTTTTAACTAATTAAAATACATTTTAAAGCATTATTAAAAAAGTTCTAGGTTTATTAATACTCTATAGTCACCTAATATAGATATATTAAATATTAAATCTATGTTTTAATTAATTAAATAGAAATGTATAATATATTTTTTCTCTTAATTTTAACTATTCATGATTTAATAAGTTAATTTAAAGGCGCTATAGCAATAAATTTATTTTTAGTTAAATAATTTTAATTATAATAAGCTAATAGCAATAGATTTTAAATTTTATTTAATTATAAATTCTTAAAAAATAAAACTAAAAGCTAATTTAATATTAATTAACACTATTATAAAGCATTTATTTCCCTAGAAATCAGTTTACTTTTTTATATAAATAAAAGTCTTTATTTTTATTTATTTTTCTTAGCTTGCTTTTAAGGCAATTATAAGCTACTATTATTTTTTAGCTTTTCAGCTATAGGAATAATGTTTACTTTAATTTTAGACTTAAAGCAATTCCTAGTATAATAGCTAAACTTATTATAATTATAATATTTATTATTCTATAGCTAGTTAAACTATTGCTATTGCTTATTTTAAGTCTATATAAATTTCTATGTATTTTTATTTTAAAGCTATATATTTATTCCGTTAGCACTACTATTAGGTTTACTAACTTATTATTTTAAACATTTTAACTTATTTAAGCTTTTATTCTAAGAATTACTTTAAAAGTCTAAGTATTTAGACTATTCTATAATCCTTTCTATTATTATAATATAGGCATAAAAGTCCTCCTAATTTTGCAATATTTTATTATTATTAAATATTTTATTTTTAAGGGCTATTTTTAATTTAAATAAAACAAAGTTAAAAGTAATTTCTAAAAACTATTTTAAACTTAAAGCCTCTTTAATTTCTTTAAAATAAGCTTTAAAGGCTATTATTTTTTTAGTCTTTTTACTACTTAGCTTTAGTATATTTTTTATATATAATAAGCCTATAATTTATTAAATCTATAACTAAATTTCAAAAAAACTTTTTAAAGAAAGATTAATTAATATCCTTTTAATTATAATATTTAATATAGTGATTCTACTGTGTTTTAGAGTCGCTTTTAAGCTTAAATTATATAAAAATAATTTTTATATAATTAGTTACAAAATAAGTTAAACTTTTTATAAAAGTATTATTATATATATAGAATTAGCAAAAGAACTTACTTTTATTTTCTCTTTTATAGATAAACACTTATTTAGGTTTAAAGTCTCTTATAAAAAAGGCAAAGCTTTAAAAACTAAAAGTAATCTAATATAAATAAATATAATTAGAGTTAAAATTATAGATTATATTTATAGTATATACTAGTAATATAATTAATATTATTATTATTATTAAAATAAAGACTTTAAAGTTAAGTTTTTAATAAAATATTATTTATATTGATTATATAGAGTTATAGTTAATTCTAAAAATACTATTACTTATATTTAATTTATTAAAGCTAATACTTTAAGTTTTAAAAGAAAGTTTCTAAAAATAAAATATTAATACCTTTAAGCTATTAATGTTTATTTAATTCTATATTAGCTTTTTAAGCAAGTTAATTATTCTAAGTATTAAGTATTTCAAAGAGTTAAGCATCTTAAAAAGGGTTTTGTCTTTAGATAATTATCTTATTTTACTTTAAACTTTCTATTTCTTAAAAGAAGGAATTAAAATAATTAAAACTGTAACTATTAATATCTTACTAACAAAAGGATTCTAGAAAGCATAAAGTAAAAAAGATTATATTTATATTATATAGACTAATTATTTAAGATCTTTTAATAATAAATTATATTTATTATTAAGTATTAAACTTTTAGAATCTAATATAGTTTATTGTTTTCTAATAGACTCTAGAGCCAATACTATTAATACGTAATAAGCTTTAGACTTTTAGCTTTTAACCTTAGCTTAGCTATAGTTAGCTACTAAGTCCGGCTCCGCTAGTAGGCCGCTAGCAAGTATAATACTATATAAAGTCCTTTTCTAAATTATTTTTTAAATATTTTTATATAATTAAGAGTTTATTGCGAGATATACTATATAATAAGCTCTAAAAAAATATTTTATTTTCTTAAATTAGAATCTTAATATATTTTTTAAAACGCTTAGGTAATAAAATATTAAAAGCTTATTACAAAAATATATTAATAAAATTATAATATTTAATAAGGAATTTAGTTTTTAAATTTAACTTTAGCTTAAAATTCAAAGCCTTTTTAATATCTTTAAATAATAATAAATAATCAATAGCTATACTGTTTTATTATATATATATAAAAAAGAGCTTAAATAGTATAGATATTGAAAAGGAATATAGTATTTAATATTATTATAAGTTTATTTAATAAAATTACAATATAAAGTTTAAAGGAACTCTAAGCTATTAAGAGATAATATAAAAAAGTTTAATTCTTATAATCAATATATATTTAATAAGCTTTAAGCTAAAAGTTCTAAAATAATAAAGTAATCTAAGAGCTTAATAATAAAGAATAGAGTTAGTTTCTAGTTATTATAAAGAAATTGCAAAAGAATATAAATATAATAAATAATAGACTCTAAAGAAATAAGCTTATTTTTAGAAATAGTATATACCTTATTTAAAGATCTTTTAATAAATATAGAAGAATAAAATATTTAAATATAAAAGATTAACTAATAAAAGTATAACTAAAAGTATTAATATCTATTATAATAAAAATATTTGAATTTCTATTAAATATACCTAAAGTATAAAACAAGTTAAAATTGTATATTTTAATTAATTAAGCTAAGTTTTAGAATATATAATTTAATAAACTTAATATTTTATTAGCTTTTTATATATAACTTTATATAAAAGATTTTGGTTTTTTTTTTTAATAGTATTTTCTTTAAAGCTAAAGACAATAATAGCTAAAATTATTGACTGTCTACCTAGCTTAGTGGTGCAAAACCGCTCTCATAAAGCCCTAACTAACGAAAACACTAAAGATAAAAAAGAAAAGAAAGAGAAAAACGGGCACCCTATACTAAATACTATAAACTAAAGCTTCAATATGTCAGCTCCTAATATATCCTTATATCGAGCTTTAGTTTGCGATAATAGAAGTTGTTAAGCTGAAATTTTACCGGCTGTATTAAAATTTAACTAAATAATATCAAAATGAATATACTAAATTAAATTATATTAATATTCTTTTCTTTCAGGTCTATTATAATTTTATAATATATTATAATACCTCGTAAGCTAGCTTTTAAGCTTTTATATAATTCTATTTATTATTATAATTATTTTTAATTATTATTTATATTGTTATACTTTTACTAGAGATACTAGTTTTTGCTATAGTATACTACTAATATACTAGTTTATTGTTTATATTAATATAGAAATGCCTTTTAAAGTATATTATATAGCGTTATAACCGCTTAAACGCTTTTCCTTTATTTAAGCCTTTTTTAGTAAAAGCGGCGGCATCGCCCCGGGGCCAATATAAGCCGTCGATAATAAAAAAAAAAGATAAAAAAAGAAGAAAAAAAGGAGGTATTTATACCGTAAAAAGGAGCCTAGAGCTAGTCCTAATAAAGACGGCGATAATAGCGTAATAAGCTTGTCCGTAAAAGTATTTATAACTGTTATTTATTGCATTATATATTCGAAGAAAGACTAGTTTGTTATTGCAGCTTGCTATTAAAATATTAGTTTAATCGTTATATTAGCGCAGAGATATCTCTTAAAACATACTATATAGCGTTATAGCCGTATTTATTATCTATATAAGTTTTTTTATTAATATTCTCGCCGTCCTCTTAGCGGTATAAGATAAAAAAAAATAAAAAAAAATAAAAAAAGAAAGTATTTATATTTCTAGAATAAGCACGGAGCTAGTCCGTATTAGGTTAGAATATAGATATTAGTATAATAGTTCTATAATAAACTTTGCAAATATAATATATAGATTAGTATATAATCAAAATATTTATATTATAGTTTTATCGATTATTAAAGCTATATTTCTAAATAATTTAAACTAGTCCGAAATTGTTAATTATATAAAATATCTATATTATTTTCGAAGTAGCTTTTTATGCTATTTAGGACAATAATTATCTTCAAAATTACCTAGCGACTATAGATATTATTTATAATAGTTATTAATAATATTTTATAAGTTATTAAAGCTTTTAATTTTATATTATTTATTATTATATTCTTAGTTTACTTATTTTATTTTGAATAATACTTATTTATAAAAATGTTTAAAAGCTAAAATCTATTTAAGTTTATATTGTTTTTATTTATTAACAATAATTAGTTTAGGCTCTAAATTATTTTATTTTAATAATAGATTATTTAAGTTTTTATAGAGCAATTTAATATAAAAAACCTTAGAATATTTTATCGTTCTAAGCAGGTCTAACATATATAAATAACCAATTTTTTTTATAATTTTAAATAGCTTAATTTGTTTATTATCTAATTTTTTATTAAAATAGTTAGTTCGGATATTTTCTATATTAAACTATATCTATTCGCCGACTTCATATATAATATCTTTATAGCAATAGTTAATATATTTAGCTATCTAGTTTTAAATCTTTTTTATATTAATTTACATTTCTTCTAAAATAGTTTATATTTTATTAGAGATATTAATAATTTAAATAGCTAGCTACTAATTATATTATTATTTATATAGAATATTATGTGATTTAAAATTTATTTTAAAGTAATATTTATAATTAATAAAAAATAGGATTATTTTAATAACCGCTAATTCAAAATTACTATAGACTAGTTTTGCTATTAATAATAAATCTATTTAATTATTTTAATAATAAGTAATAAATATTTTTAAATATATATTAATATCTTAATTAGCTTATTCGGTTTATTTATTAGTTTTAAAATAATAGGCTATTGATTTATTACTATTAATATTAAATTTAATATATAATAACTTTTATAATATTAATATAAATTGAGATCCGTAGTCTAATACTATACTATCTAATAGTCTATACTAAGCAATAATTTCGCGAATAAAAATATAAATAATTTTTTCTAATAATATTCCTAGCTTATTATAGTATATTAGTATATAGTTTTTATTTTTACTAAAACAATATATAACAATTAGAATATTATTTATTTTCTAATATTCTAGAAAATTAATAATAAAATCTATTCCGAGATCTTATTATTATTACTAGGGTATTAATAAACAATATAATAGATTATTTAGTTTATTACAAAATGCTTTTATTCGTCAACAAATATAATAATTAGTAGTGTGTTATTTAATAGTTTTTATTATTCCGGGCTAATAATAATATCGCTTAATTATTTCGGCGGTTTTATTTACTCCTAAATAGCTAATTAGCTTCTAATTATAGATTTCTTTAATAAAATAAATAATTTAAAATTAAAATATTTTCAACTTATTTTATTAATATAATATTTATTGCTTACTTTTTATATATTTAAAACTAATATTATTGATATAATCGATTATTTTTTATTTAATAGTTTTTTAGTAACGAATATAATCTTTATTAATATTATTAGCCTACTAAATAGTCTTATATACTAATAAGCCTTAAAACTGCTCTTTTTTTTATAATAATAAGAAGTTAAATTTATCTAATAATAGCAAGATTTAATAGTTTTTTTATTCTTATTAGTTTTTATATTCTTAGCAAATTAAAATATTTGCTTTAGTATTGCTTTTGCCAGTATAATAATAGATTTTAAAGTTATAATATAATAAGATTTTAGTCTACTATACTCGTTTTCTAGATAGTTTTTTAGTTATTATAAAAGTTTTAAAATTTTTATAATCAGTTAAGATTTATATTAGAGTCTTAATAGTTTCTAGTTTAGATTGCTAGTATTCAAAAATATAAATAATAGCTAAAAGTTCTTTATTATATATATTATAATTCCGCTCTATTAGGTTTAAATTCTTGCTATAAAATATAATTAAAAATTTTTATTTTTATTGTTTTTTTATAATAATATACTATTATTAACTTTATTTAAAAAATTAATTTCTAGAATATATTCTAAGCTTAAATTAAAATAATATAATACTAAAGCTTCTATTATTTTTTTCTAATATATTAAATGACTTTTCTATTTTATAATTCTATATTTATTTTATATCTTTATATATAAAGTTAGTTAATGCTTTTGCTATTTTTCTAAAGTTCTTTATAAATTTATAATAGAAATTGCAAAAGCTAAAGAATTCTTGGACTTATTTTACTATTATTAATATTTATTATAATATAATAATTTCAATTTTTTTAAGTCTATTTTAATACTATTATTATTAATAATAACTTTAAAGAATTTGATCTTAATAATATTAAACTTATATTTTTTAATATTAGTTTATAAACTTATTGCTTAAAGTCTTTAAAAAACTTAATAAATATATTTTTTATACTCTTGAAAAATCTTATTATAAATAAGGATATTATTTATATAAGCTTAGCAAAACTTATTAATATATTCGAATAATATATTATTAATATAGTTTTACTATAATACTAGTCTATTTAAGAATTTAAAAAACAAGACTTTATATATATATATATATTGAAATAAATTAAAAAAAAAGTATATTTTTTATTACTTAGATTTATTTTTATTCTATTAAATATTAATATAATATTAATTTTAAATAAATATTTATATCTAGGTATTCTAGCTATCATTTTTTTAATTAATAATAATAAATAATAGTTTTTTTTATAATATTATTAAGTTTTTAATAATTAATATAAAAGCGTAAACTGCTATTTTTCTTTTATATAAATAGAATAAATAATATATATAACGCTTTAAATAAAATAATAAAACTTTTAACTAAATTATTATCTAAATATTCTTTTATTTTTTATAGATAATAATAGCTTATATTATATAGCTTCGATTTCGGTAAATTTTCTATTTTATTAATTAAGTCGATTTTATAATTATAACTTTAATATTTAAATAAAATTTTAGATTATTATTTATTAAATATATTAAAAATATTATATAGCTATTTAAAAAGTTTTATTTTAATCTTTTTTTAAATAAATAATATGATAAAGATTTTATTTAGTTTCTCCGAGTTTTAAAATAGTTTATAGTAAGCTAAATATCTATTAAGCTCTATTATTAATATTAAAAAAACTAAGTTTTTTTAGTTCTTTTTTTTAGTTAATAAATAGCTTATAAAGAATATTACTATGATAGTTTTAATATCTAATAGTTAATTCTAGTTTTTTTCTATTAATAAAATAAATTTCTTTAGAATCTAAATTAGTATTATTACTAGTTATGCCGCCGGTATAATTGCGGTCTTTTTTTTAATTATTATTAAAACCGAAAACATTTTTAATTTAGATATAAATGTCTCTATAGTCCGCTATAGTAGAATAGATAATAATAAGTAGCTTATAAATATAGTTTTAATATTAATCTATTTAAGACTTTTTAGCAAATATTATATTTATTAAATATTATAGTTAAAAAAGGTTTTAATAGTTTTTATCTAAGGTTATTTAATAATAAATAAATATATTCTTAATTAAATAATAAAGAATAATATTAATTAAATAATTTTGCCTTAGATAATTAGCATTATATAAAGAGTATAAATAATAAGTTAACAATTAACTCTATTATATACCTACATTGATTTAGGCTTACTTAAAGGCATAAATATAATATTAAACTTTTCTGAAAAAGAATATATAAGGTTAATATTAATAAAAATATAACTAATAGTATTAATATTAATAAGTTCTTTTATTCTTATTTATTTATATAAATTGCTTATAATATAGGTTTCTATAAAAAGTTTTAATACAAAAAAATTATTCTAAGAATATTTATAGCTATTTAATAATAATACTTTAACCTTACTATTTCTAGCCGCGTTATTAATAGAGGTTATTCGTTTTTCGAGTTTTTTTAAGATTTAGGCTCAGAGTTATTAGTATATTCCTATTCTTTTTATTTATTATTATTAATATTAACCTTGTTAATATCTATAGGGTTATAAAATAATCCTCTAGGTTTATATTTAAAGATATAGTATTTTATTTTACTATATTTAAAATAAGCACTTAATACAATAGCTACTTTTTTATTTTTTCGTTTGAAAAAAAATTAATAATATAATAAGCTTAGACTTATTACTTTTATAGGCTAAATAATAAAAATTATTATTCTAGTAAAAGCTATTGCTCGAATAAAAATATAAATAGTTTATAGTTTTCAAATAGAAATTAGTTGTTTACTATTCTAGTTATAATTATAAATAATATTATTAATTACTTTTAAATAATAGCAAAGTTAAGCTAATAAGTTTTTTATATCTTAATTATTAATAAAGCGATTATATAGCTAATAGTTAATTTTTTTTTTAAATTATTAATTATTTATTTATTTATTTTTTCTAGCTCCGATACTAATATAATAAAATTTAATTAAAATTCTTTAAAAAAGCGATTTTCTTAATTAAGATCGCGATATTTGCGTTTATCATTGTTTTTTTTATCTTGATTTATATAGAGCTTATCTAAGTATTTAAAGAATTTGTTTATATTTTCAATAAAATTACAAATATTTAGTTTAAAATAAATATAAGTATATTCAGCTATATTATTAATAAGACAACTATTAATATAAATAATCTAATTTCGAATATAGCAATAATAATTAAAATTAAATTCAAGCTTTTGAATTATATTTGTTTTTTATATATTATAGCTAACTTTATTGTTTTTATTATTTAAGAATAACTTAGAATTAGGAAGTCGAACTATTTATAACTTAGTTTAAAATAATAGCTTATTATTTTATTTTTTAGTTGTCTTTTTTTTATCTATAGCTATATTAACGACTAACTTTTTAATATATTTCGAGTTTTATTTTTTAAATAATATAATTTTTTTGTTTTTATTATTATAGATTTTCTTTAGCTTTTTAGCTATTTATATTATTAATATAATATAGTTTATAAATAATCGTAATACTCTAATTATTACGAATAGTTCTTCTAATTTTTTATTAGCTTCGACGTATATTTTAAATTATTCAACTATAATAATATTTTATATAGAGTTTACTGACTTAATAAATATAAAAAGAATTAATAGAATAATAAATTAAATAATTTAGTTTTTTTTTAAATAAATAGTGAGTTTTTTAAATATAGCTAGCTTATTTGCTATTAAAAAATATATTAATTTGTTATATAGGCGTAAAGATTCTTTGTTTCAATAATATTTTTTCTAAAATCGATTATTTATAATTTACTAAATTGCTTTTTTAATAGCTAATTCTTATTAATATTAAATTATTTTTCCAATAGCTAGCTTTTATCGGGCTTAACTTAGTCTTACGTTTAAGTTATATTGGATTTATCAATATAGATTGCTATTTAAGTAGAATAGGATTTAGCTACTAAAGCTATAGAATTTAGTATTAGAATGGACTAAACTATTAATATCCTAAGAGAAGTTTTATTTTATAATATCATTTCTTAAATATTATAGTAACTAAGGATCTTTAATATAATATTAACTATTTATTTAGCTTAATAGTACAAAACTGCTTTTATAGGGCTCTAATTAACAAAGATATTAAAAAGAAAAAATAAAAAAAATAAAAAAGCAGGTATTCTATATTAAATACTATAAGCTAAGGCTTTAATATATCGGCTTCTAACACGTCTTTATATCGAGCTTTAGTTTGCGATAATAGGATTTGTTAAGCCGAGGTTTTGCCGGCCGTACCGAGGTTTAACCGAGCAATATCAAAATGAGTATACTAGGTCGGATTACAACAAAAATAATATAAAACTAAAGCTTATATAAATATATAATAGTATAATAATCCGCTATTATAGATTTATTATAATAACTATAGAGATTATATTAGTTATAATATTCTTTTTTAGTCTAAAATAATAGTATATAAAATCCTTTTTATATATAAATAATATTAATATCTATAGCGTTAAAATATTTAGAAATTAATGTTGCAGAATAGCTAATTATAAATATTAGCTTAAATACAATAATAATAATAATACAATTTTAATAGATAAAAGTTGTTAGACTAGCTATAAATATAGATATTATATAATAAATAATATAACTTATATTTATTTAATTAATAAAATAATTATCAAGCTTTAATATTTTGATTATTAGCTTAATAATAATTATTAAGCTTAATTAATATATAAATAAACTATTAAAAGTTTATATAATTGGTTTCTCAATTAATCAAAAAATATAAAAGTCTATAACTAAGTTTTTTAATTAAATAAATCTTTAAGACTTCTTTATTATATTTAGTTTCAAAACTATATTCTTAAAAATAATTTCAATAAATTAAAAAACTTGTTTTGTTTTTATTTAAGACTGTAAAATTCTCGCTAAATTATGCTTTTTTTTATTAAAGTTTTTGAAGTTAAAGTAAAATACTTTAATAAAGCAAAATATTATATTAATATAAATATTTTTATCTTTATTTATTAAATATAATAAACTAGAAAAAGCTTTATCCTTTAGATATTATTATATATAAAAAACTATAATATATTTCAAAAAGAAATAATTAATATTTATAATAAACTTATAGTTAAAGCTAAAAAAAAATAATAATTAAAACCTTTATACCTACTATTATAAAACTCTAAATTAGCAACTTTAGAAAAGTATATTTCAATAGTATATTAAGTTTTAGTTATATTTTTTTAACTTATATAATATGATCTTTTATATTTTTAAATTCTTTTTTAAAGCTATTTAATCTAAGCTCATTAGTTCTTAGTAGTATTATAAAGATAACTTATAATATATAGCAAGCTAAATATATAATTAAGTTATTTTTTAATATTTTTTTAAAAATAGTTTTAGTTATTATAGTAAATATATTTATTAATTATATAAAAAGGTTTAAAAGGGATCTTGCCTCCGGAACATTAAAGCTTAAGCTCTAAAAACTTCTTTAAAGATTTATTATTATTATTCTTATTAAATTACTTAAGTATTAAAAAGCTAGTTTATATACTATTTATTATAATATTTTAGATTAAGAAATCGCTAATATTAAATATAATTATATAAAATTCTAAAAACAAAGTAAACTAATATAATAGTCTAAGAGTATATAAATAAATATAATATAAAAATAATAACTAGGTTTTTATTAAATAGTTATTACAAAATATTTATTAAGAAAAGAAAAGCTATTATATAATAGTAATAAATAGATATATATAAGCGGAACTAATTCCGCGCTAACTAATCAAGATTAGTTGGCTACTAAAACTTCCACCCGCGGTAACTCCGTTACAATTTTCTATTAAAAATATAAATAATTATAATAAACTAATTTTTAATTTTTATAACTTTAAATAATTTTTTATAATAATGTTTTAATTAATTTTAATTTTAAATAAATTTTTTAGTTTTAGTTTTAAATTATATATTTTGTTTTCTATTTAATAGTTAAACTTTTTAATATAAGTTTATAAAAAATTATTTAATATAAATTTCTTATTATATTTAAAATATATTAATATTTTATTTTATTATTTTTAAATATTTAAATATTAATATTTTTAAATATTTTAATATTAATATTTTAATTATAAAACATTTTATTAATTATTATTTTTAGTTAAACTTTAAAATTTATAATAAGTTTTTTAGCTTAAATATTCTATTTATATATTATTATAGTAAACTATAATAATAAATATTATCTTATTAAATTATATAATATAAAAACTATTTTAATTTTATTTATAAATTAGTTTATAAATCTATAATCTTTTAAATATTAATTTTATTTTTAACATTGTTTTTTTAATTAAATATTTTTTATTATAATTATTAATAATTAATATAATAATAATAGTCTTTTTTAAGCTTTTTAAACTTAAATTAATTTTTATTATTATAATTAAATTTATTATTATTATTAAAAATATAGCTATTAAACTAATTATATTTATTTTAATTATTATTAAAAAATTTAAAACTTTTAATAGCTTTTATATTTCTATTATATTATTAATAATATTATAAATAATATAAATTTTAATTATTTCTTTTATAAAAATAATTATTATATATTTTTTTTTAATTTTTTACTTTTATATTTATTATAATTCTTATATTTAAATGATTTTATAAAATTTCTTTTATTATTTTCAAAATTGCTAATAAAAAAATAAATATTAATATTTTTTTCAAATCTACCTTTTCTATAATAAAACTAGATTAACTGCTAGATATAGTAGGTATTATCTAATTAGGAAGTAAATAAAGTTAACGCCAGGAAGTTTCTAACTTAGCGAATATTAAAAAACTACTATATTCTAATTCTACTTTATACTATATATAAATCCTCTATAATATATTATTTATTAAACTAAATAGCAAAGGTTTAAAAGCTATATTATACTCTTAATTGCCGCTTTCATTGGTTAAAAAGATACTATATTAGCTAAGCTATTATATATTATATTATTACTATAATATAATAACTTTTGTAACTATATTAGAATAGGTTTTTCCGCTCTAGACTATTAATATTAATATTAATTATTCCTTCTCTTTAACTTATATAACTCTATAATAGCTTAATTAGTGCTAAACTTTAGTTATATTTCTTACTATAATATTAATATAGTTTACTATTATACTTATACTAACTCTTAGCAGCTTTAGTATTAAAATAGCTATTTCTTTTCCTTTATTATCTTTATTCTCTCTTAGCTTATATTTATAAACTTTTTCTTACTATTATTATATAAAGTAACTTTTAAATATAAACTTTAATAGTCTAAAGTATATTTTTATCTCTTTTTTATTATTAATAGTAAATTAAACTTATATAGCTGCTTCTTATATTTTTTAAATATAAAAACCTTTTCTATAAGTAACTCTTATAGAATATTAAGATACTAGTATTAATAAATAGTATATTATAGTATTAAATATATAAATAAGGATATAATTTATTATATTAGTATTATATTAAAAAATAGAATAATTTAGAAACTAATTTAAATTAAAAATTATAGATAATATAGAATGATAAATAATAAAATATATATAATTATAAGCTTAAATATTAATATTTATAAGGTATTCCATTTTTCCTTTGGAAATAACTTAAAATATAATATTATATATAATTTCTTATAAAATAATTAAGACTATATTAAAGAATAAACTTAAATTAATAAGGCAAAAAACCTAAAATACCTATTTTAAAACTTATTATTCATCTACAAATTAGTAGAGCAAGATCTGAGCGCTCTGAGCCTGGCTGAGGCAGGCGATCTTATGTCTGGTCTTACGAGCGCTTTGAGGCAGCCGAGCAGGCCAATTTACTAGCGAGCAACGCCGATTCTCGCGAGCGGCTCTAGGCGCTCAATCCGCTCATTCAGCTCAGCTAAAAAAACCTTTTTTCGTTTTTAACTCCCCCTTATACTTGGGGCCGTATAGGGGGTATTATATTTAAAACTAGGGGTATTTTTGACGAGGATTCTAAAAATACTATTGTTTTTAAATTACATGTAATATTGGGCGAGATACGGCCGTTTTAAAATAAGAAACGGGATCTCGGGCGCTATTTTAGCTTAAATCTTATAACTTTTGCCCAAGAAATAAAATAATATTCGTCTTTTTCAAAAGTATAGCGATTCATTTTTAAAATATTTTTTTCGCTTAGTAATCAACTTTTTAACGTATTAAAGCGCTTGGAGACCGCTATAAGCGCTCAAATCGCTCGGATTATATAAGTATTCTTAGAGCCGGTTTCCAATTTGTAGATGTTAGTAGCTTAAATAATATGAAAAGGCAATAAAAAAAATATAATATTTAAAATATATTATTAGTTAGTTTATTATTTTAAAAGTTATAATATTTTTATATATTAATAATATAAGTTATTATATATAATTACTATCTAAAAACTGTCTTTAATTCTTTAATTTATTATTATTATTTTTATTCTTATTATTTCTTATAATAAAAGCTTTATTTCTATCGCCCTTTTTACTTTCTTTACTAGATAATTACTAAGAAAATAGCAATAATAATTTCGAAAACTAGAACTGAAATATATTATAAACTATATTATACTTGCTATTATATATTCTATTATTATTATTTATTCTATTATTTCCTTTATTATTATATAATATCTAAAAACTAAATATAAAAATAAAATTCTAAAAATAGTTTTAAAATAAATTATAATAAGAATATTAATAAAACGCAAAATAGCAATAGTAAGAAGCTATTACTATATTTAAAATAGATATAAAGAAGCTATAAATAGTTGTTATTCTAGTTCTCTTATATTAATATAGCTACTAAAGTTAATATTATAGCAATATATATAATAAAAAGTCAATTGTATATAAAATACTTATTTATTATAATTAAAGAAGCTTAAATTACTTAAAAATACAAAAAAACTTATTAATAATATTAAATATATATTTTTTAAGTTATTATTTTAAGTATTTTAATAAAGTACTAAGTTTATAGCTAATAATAAAGTTATACTTTATTAATATTACTTTAAATCCTTATTACTTCTACGTTTATATTAGATAGTTTTTTAGCTTACTTTAATATTATTTTTAGATTTATAAATTAATTATCTTATTATTATTAGCTTCTCTTTTAAATTCTATTTTTTATATAATAGAGATAATAATAAGCTTTTGCTTTTTAATTATTACTCCCTGCTATTCCCCTATTATTATATATAATATATAATGTAATAAGTTACTTTAATAAGATTTTTAGCTAAATACTTTACTATTAATAGTAACTAAAATACTTATTCCTTATTACTAAAAACCCTTACTAAGATATCCGCTCTTTATTACTAAAAATCTTACTTTTCTAAGAGAGTTTTTTTCAAAAAAACCTCTAGGCTTTCTTATAATAAAATAATATTTTATAGTTCTATAATAATATTAGTTTAAGCTTATATATATTATATATATTTAGATTTAATATTAATTTATTTTATATCTTTAAATATAATTCAAATATATTATAATGTTTTTTTTAATTATTTATATTTTAAAATATAAAACTTTATTTATTTAATTCTATTAAATTTAATAATATAAATAAATTAAATCTATTTATTATATAAATTAATAACTAATTAAAGTTAATTAGAAAATCTATAAAAAATATTTATTTATTTATTAATAGAATTCTAAGCTATTAAGAAAATATTAATTTTCTAAAATAATTAATAATATTACTTTAAATTGTTTTTTTATTTTAGATTTTTAATTTATTTTCAATATAATAAAATTGAATTTATATATTATAATTTATAATTTAATTAATATTTTTATATTTGAAAATTATTTATAGACTATAATAGCTATTTCTATAATAATTTTTATTAAAATAATAATAATAATATATTCTTTAATTAATAATTTTTTCCAATTTTTTTATAATAATTTACTCTAGTTACAACTAAATATAATTAATTATTTAATTAATAATTTACTATAATATAAAAAATAAATATTGTTAAGAGTGTAGTCTTGGCACCACTTCTTTTTCTATATATAATCCGTTATTAGGTAATAAGAATACAATACTATTTATACTACTATTTAAATAAAATGAAATTACTTTGCTTTTGCTTTATATACTGTTTATAATATATAGTAGTAATACGCTATTAATATACTTTTGCAAAAGTAGAGACTCTTATAGAAGCAATATATTAATCGCTTTTTTTTAAGCTAATATTACTTTTTACTATAAATATTAAGCTTTTTCCGCACTAATTCAATCTATTAAAAGATATTAATTATCTTACTTATATAGAATTTCAAATCCGATAGATCTTTATTATATTAGATTTTATAATTCTTCGCTATTTATTGCTTATTTTTAGTAGCTAGTTATACGCAATTCTATTGCTTAGTTATTAAAAAGAGAAAAGGCAAATTTTTATATAAATAATAGCAAAATCAAGTTATTTTATAATTTAATAACTATAAGAATTTATATATAAATAACTAATAAACTAAGTTAGATATTAATAAACCGGAATTACCTAAAAAAGTTATAGAACTTGTTTATTAATTTTATACTCTTAGAGCGAGCAATATCGAGCGTTATTAGATAAAATTATTATAATTATTTCGTTCTATTATTACTATAATAGTTAATAGCTACCCTATTCCTCCCGATATTTTAAGAGGAAATATACCTTTTATATATTATAAATATTTAGCAAGTGTTTCAATAGATTATATTTTTTTTATTAATAACAAATCTAACGTTTTACGACTAATTACTTTTCTAGAATTATAGTTAAGAGGAAATAATAGTTAATCTGCTTTATCTAAAGCTTTTACTAAGTTCCGCCGAGCTATTATATAGTTCTAAGCTTTCGATTTCTATAAGAACTAGTTAGATATTTATTTAGTATAAATAAAAAAATAAAAAAAGCATTTACTGCTATTTATTTTAATAATTATATATCCGGAGCAATAAGCCTTTATAAAAAAACTTATATCAAAAATATTAGAATCTAATTTAATAGTTATACCTCCAGAATAATAAATTTTTATAAAAGAGCTTATATCTAAAACGTCTAAATTTATTTTATTTAATTTTTAAAAATCTTTAAAAACTTTATATTTAATAATAATAAATTAATTATTTATAATAAATAAATCCAAAAAGATAGCCCGTTTTAATAATATTCTATTCTATTTAATCAATAAATATAAGCAATTTAGTTACTATTATAAATCTGTAACAGAGTTATATTCTATTTTATCTTTTATAGATAATATTCCGAAAAAACTATTACTTTTAAACTAACTAAAGAAAAATAACTTAATATTAAAAGAAAACAGCATTGCTCTTAGTTAACTAGGCTTTTAAGGATTTAAGACTATAAGTTTTAGCTTTATAGCTACTAAAAAGAACTATAAATAGTTCTTTAAAAAAAAATTATAAGTTTTTTAATAGTAAACCTGCTTTTAGCTAGGCTAATAATCTAGTATTTTAATTAAATACAGAAAATTAGCAACTTTTTAAGTCTTAAAATACAAGAATCTTCAAAACTAAAAATAGTTTAGTTTAAAATAATAATTTTGTTTTTCTAAGTAGCTAGAAACATAATTATAACTTTATATAAAGAGATTTATTAAATAAGAAGCTTATTATTTTAATACCGCAACAATTATAGAACATTATTAATTAAACTATTGATAAAACGAATAAATCCCGTTTATAAAATATAATAATAGTTAATACTATATAATAAATAATTAATCAGATTATTTCGGGTTAGAGAATATAAATATCTCAATTATATAATACTGGAAAATCGAATTTTTTTTAGAATCCGAATAAGAAATAATATAGACCTTTTAATAACCAAAATAATAGCTATAACAACAATTTAACACCGGACAACCTCGCTAAAACGTATAGAATAGTATTATATTTTTTTTATATTAATAAAATAAGCTTATTCTAGCTTAACTATAAAAATATATATAGTCTTAGAGATATTATTTATATTAATAAAAAAATAATATATTATAATATATATTTATAAGCAAAATAGATTAAAAATAAAGCTTATTTAAAAAATGAAGAATATATTTATATTTATATTCCGGAATACTTTCAAAATTCTATTTTAGAATAATAAATAAATATTCTTTTAGATAATAAAAAAACAACTTATATTAAATTATTTACTAGTTTAAAACGTTTTTTTATTTAAGTTTATAAGAAATTTAAGCTTTTAATATCTTTAGCTTTAACAAAGCTAAATAAATAAACTTTTATTTTATCTAATACCTTTAAAAAGAAAGATACCGCCGTCTATATTAAATCTATATCTAATCTAGTAAAATAAACTAGTATAAATAATAAAACCTTTTAATATATATAGGCCTAAAACCACTTTAGCATAGAATTATAGAATATAATATTTCCTCCGTATATAAGTACTATAATATATATATTTACCGTCGAACTAAAAAATAAAAAAAAGCTTTTCTATTAATTTGCTAAAAAAAAGGAATCTAAAAAGAAATAAAAATATAAAACGCAAAAGCGTAAAATTAAAAAAAAACATATATAATTATAATAAAAAACTATTATATCCCCGGGATAAAAGTTAAAGTTTATATAATCCTTTATACTATTAATAATAATAAAAAACTTTAAATTATAATTAGCTATTTTTATAAAACAATTTATTTTTCTATAATTAAATATTAACTTTTTATACTTTATATAGAAAATATCTTTATAGATATTAACTAGGGCTTTTTTCCCCTTAATATATTGCGCTATTGCAATAATTAGCTTATATAATTCCTGCAAATTAAGTAGCAAATAGCTTTTATTAATCTTTTTTAATATTATTGCAATAACAGCTATATTTTTAATAATAATAATAATAAAAGCAAAATCAAAAATAATAGCAATTAAAAAGAGACTTGTTTCTATTTTATTAGTTATTAATAATTACCGCTGGAAACGCTTAACTTAATTAAAAATATTTTAATAATTAAAAACTATAAAGTTTTTAGAAAAATTATAAACGGAATAATTTTATTAATAATTATACTATAATACCGTCGGTATTTTATAAAACTATAGCTTTCAATATTATTGCTTATTATAATAATTTAATATCCTATTAAAACGCCTACTATATATCTAAAAAACTAAATACCGATTTAAAAAACTTACTATTATAAAAAGCAAATTACATTAACTATAAAGATTAATAGAATATAATTAAGATTTTAAATAAAGAATAAGAGTTACTTTAGAAATAGAATAAATTAACCGCCTGCTTTAGTAATATTTTATTTATTCATTACGCTAATATAAGTAAGTTTAATAAAACTCTTAAATATTTAAAATATTATAAGAAATTCAAATCCAGTAATTATTTATAGTCTTATATTAAGGAAAAAGGTTATTATATTTTTAAAATAGAAGAAAGCTGCTATAAAAAAAAAAGAATAAAAATAAGATAAAAAAAAAGGTATCTCGCTTACTAGTATCTTGCTTAAAAGACTCTAAAGATATTCTATAATATTAAAAGCTTTAAATTAAAAAAATATCGGAACTTCTGTAATTTTAATAAGAAATAAAAACCGAAAAAGTATTTATTCTATTGCCTTTCAATGCGAATAATATATTTATTATTAAATCTCAAAAACAATTAATTAAGAAAATTAAAATAACTTTTCGATCTTAATATTTTCTATTAGCTAGAATTTCTTTTAATATTAAACAACTAACTAAGCAAATTTATATCGATATAAAATGCAATATAAGTTTAATAAACCGATATTTTCTAAAAAAGTATTATTTTAGATTTAATATTAAAATATATCCTAGATTTATAATTATTCAAAAAATAAAAAATAAAAAATATAATATAAATAAATATACTATTTTTAAATTCTTTATAAAAAAAATCTATATTTAGCTAAGATATATTTATTAAATTTATTTATAAAATTTATATAATAAATAATTTAAAAACTAATATACTGTTTAATATAGACATTTTTAGTTTAGAAAATATTATTATTAATCTATTTCGCTATATATTTATTTTCAAAATATATTAAAACGTTAAAATACCCGCTAAATTTATAGCAAGAAAAAACGTTAAAATCTGCTATATAATTAAATCGGATTAAACTTAAATAGTTTTCTTATATTCTATAATATTTATAGCTATAATATTATAAAAACATTAGCTACTACTTAATAAAAAAATTTTTTAAGCTAGAAATTAATAGAGATTATATTTATTTTATAGATCCGGAAAACAATTTTATTTTAATTCCAAATAATACTTTAAAACCCATAATTCTACGCGCGAATTAGAAGTTAAATACTATTTCTAAATATAACAATATTAAAATATATATTACTAATCTAGAAGATTATCCTTTTACTATTAAGGAAAATTATAAAAAAACTAAAGAGAAAAGAGTTCCAAATACTTCTATCGTTAAAAGAAAGATAGATCTAAGACTTAAAACCTAGCTATTTAATAGCATAATAATATTTAGTTCGCCTAAAGAAACGAGATGTATCTATAAAATGATAGGATTATTTTTTTATATCTAGGAAAATATAGAAAATACTATTAATCTGCTAAAATAAAAATGCTTTTTATTATAGACTAGCAATCTTTACAAACAAAACTTAGCTATTATATTTATCTCTAAAAAGCAGATATAAAGAAAGTTATTAATAAAAAGTTTAACAAAATATACTAATAAAATAAAATATTTTAAAGTCGTTTATTAATACCTTTTATTTTCTTTGTATTTATAGTATAAAAAACTATATATATTAATTTAAAAAAAAAGCTAACTTAAAAAAAAAGAATAATCGTTAATATTTATAGACTTAATAAGATCTCAATTACTAATAGCTACCCGCTACTATTCTAAAAAAATATTATTCGTTTTCTAAAGGACTATTATTATATTATTATTATAAACAAAAATAATATATTTTATTTATTCTTAGTAAAATTAATTAATTAGCACAAGTTTACTATAATTTTATATAAGGAAATAGAGTCTTTTAATATTGCATTAATAAAATATAAAAATTCTATCCCCTGTATCTAACAGAAAATAGATAAAATACTTTAGGATTTCAAAGACTTTTATCAATATTATATTAATAATATAATAATCTTCTTAAAAACATTTAAAGATTATTTATAATATCTCTATACAATATTTAAGCTCTTTAATTAAAAACGATTTATATTAAAACCTAAGAAATCCTTTTTAAGTTATTTATTAGTTATATTATTAAAAAGGAATATTAATGCTTTTAGTCTTTTAACAACCAAAAAACAAATTAAAACAATCTAGAATATATAGTTTCTTACTATATTAAAACAACTTAAATATTATTTAGAGTTATCTAGTTACTTGTATTTAAACATTTTATATTATACTATTATTGCAGACTTTTTATAAGCTTAAAAAATTAAATTATTAAAAAGAGTATTAAATAAAAAAAGCAATTAGAAAAAGGCCTAAATATTCTTAAAAACTTTTATTCTAATAAAAGAAAAAAAAGAGTTATTCTATATCTTATAGGAATCTTTAACTTCTAATATTTAGTTTATTTATTAAAATATAAAATAATAATTATATATTAAACTTAATGCTTCTAAATATAGATTTAGCATTATAGTCTTCTATATTAAAAAAGATCCTCCTAATAATAATTTCCCTAGAATTAATATTTAGTTAATATTTTTCCTTTTAAAGCTATTTAATAAAACAAAAAAATACTATTAGCCTACTAAGATAGAAATTACTTATTTAATCTAGACTTTGCGTAAAATCAGCTATATAATTATTTATAAAATAGATAAAAAACCGATTATCTTTATTAATTATACTGCTATAATAAGCATTTATAAATCTATTAGTTTATTATTTTTTTTAATAGATAAGCTTAATTTTAGATTTATTTATACTTTATAATATATATTATAATATAACTTTAATATCTATTAAAAACTAAATAACAAGAACATTATTTTTAATACCTTATTAAAACTCCTTTAAAAACAAACTAAAAAAGCATATAAAAATAAAGAAGTTCTTAATAAGATAAATATTTATATAGTAATATTAACCAAAATATTATTAAAGTTCTATAAAAATCTAGTTTAAAAATATAAAAATAATAATAAATAGTTTAAAATATTTGATTTTTTAAAGGAAAAAATAATAAAAGAATAAAAAAAAAAGGTTTTTACTTTTATTTTAATAAATAACAATCTTATCTTTTATGTTAATCCTTTTAATAAAAAACAACGCTTTTATATACCAGTTTCTTTAGGAAAAAAAATCTTTAAATAAATATATAATAATTATAGTTATAGTAGCTTTTATTGCACCTACAAAAAAATAATAAAAAACTATTATATAAAGTATTTTATAAGGTGTTTAAAGCTATATATTAAATATTACTTTTAATATCAATATTATTAAACGAAACGCTATTTTATATATAAATACCTGCAATCTCTTTTATTATTAGCTATCTTTTACTATATAATAATAATTAATTTTATCTTAATACTACTAGTATTTCTAATTAGACATAATAGCAATATAATAATAACTTATAAGTTCTCAAAAATAATTAAATTTATTCCTAGCCAATCGACATAGAATACAAAGTAGTAGGTAAAAACGTTCTTTTCCGCTATATTAAATTAAAATATTTTATATACTATTATTTCGGACTAAAATTCTAAATTTATATTTAATTTTTAGAAAGCTATTTTTAGAGCATTAAAAATAGAATTACTAGTATCTATATTTTATTATTTATAGATAAATAGATAGTCTAAGCAAATAAACTAAATATTCAAAATCGCATTTCGTTTTATTATTACAATATTATTTAATACTCATTAAAATAAAGCTAGTATTAATATTTGCGCTATTCTCAATAACTTTATTAATTCTTTTATTAACTAGGCTTTAAATAAAATTATATATAGCTATAAATTAAATAAAAATTCGTTTTTTAAAAATAAAAAGATACAAACTAATATTATTAAGATTTATATAAAAATATACTATAAGGCAATAGATACTATCGTTTTCGCCGCCGCTAAAGCTAAAATCAGGTATAATACTTATTATCTCTTATTAATACTTTATAAAAAGGATTATACTTTTATTAAATTGCATAAAAGTTATAAACTTCTTAATATTAAAAATAAGAAACTATATAATTAATATTTAGGATTATTTAAGATTATTAAGTACTATAGACTTAATACTTATAAATTAAAGCTATTATATAATTAGAGAATATATTTTGTTATCTCTATCGCTATATTAAAGCCTGTATTAAGCGAAAAAGACTTTTATAACCGTTTATAAGACAATAATTAATTACCTCTAATAAAAAACTATAGCGATAGTATAGTCAAAACAGAAATCAAGAGAATGCTTAATCGAAAAGTTATTAGCTTTCCTAGCTAAGGAAAACATAAAAAAATAAAATACTTAATCAAATAAAAAAGTTTTAATTTTATTAATAATAAATAAGTCTTTGTTATAGGAAAATTTGGTTTAAGGAGCGCACTTAACCTTATTAATAACTATAAAAAGAAATATAGCAAATGCTTATAAAAAAAATATTAATAGTTACTAAAAACTCCTATATAAGTATATAATACAGTTATATTAGCGATATTAAATAAGGCACAGCTATATATATCCTCTTAATTAATACTATATATTGTTAAAAACAATAATATACTTAAATATTAAAAAAGAATTAGTTATATAACGATTTTTTATTTGTTTATCCGTTATTAAGCAATAATACCTAGGCTATTATTATTAATTAAAGCATATTATTTTAATATTATAAATCAAAAATCATCAAAAAACAATAATAGTAGTTGCATCTCTACCTTATTTTCTTCGCAAGTTATAGTATACCTAATACTAAAAGGCATAATATAATTATTATAAATTAGATAATTTAGAATTAAAATAAACTAATATAAAAAGAAACGCAGCAACAATTAGGAAGCAATTAAAAAGCTAACATTCTATTATTAAGCTCCCTAAATATAAATTCTTCCGTATTATTAAATAATTATAGGCTATTAATAGAATTAAAAAGCGCAGAGTTTCTATTTATAAAATTGGATATAAAAACAAATTAATATCCTTAATATTTTACGGCTATCCCTAAAAAGGACTAACTAAAGATTAGGGATATATTCATCTTTTTGAACTAATTATTTAAATATTTAGTTAGAATTAAAGAATATTAGCTTACCGCCGATAAGTTCTAATACTAGATATTAACTTTCTCTTGTTTTATTTTTAAATTAGAAAAAGATTACTTATTCCTTTTTTAGCAATTTATATCTATTAAAAACAGAGAACTATTCTATAATATTATACTTCCTAGCTATAACGAATACGCCTTAAAAGATTTCAATTTTTATTTCTTAAAATATTTATACTATAAACGAAAACCTTTAATAATAAATATTAAAAAACTTATTAAATTTTTCGAAAATACTTTAAATAAAGTTATGCAAAAAACAGAAAAAAAGGCTAATCTTAGCTACTAAAAAGGGTTACTAAATCTCTAGTAAATTAAGCAGGCAATAATTTATAATTATTATATCTATACTCCGTAAAGAACAATAAGAAATTTTATTATTAAGTTTTATAACTAATTTATAAGCTTTATACAAATTAAATTATTTAAATTAATAAATAATATTTTATATAAAAAAAATAAACAAAAAATCTCGTTACCTAAACAAATTATATATATTATTTTTAAAAGATTATACCTTAAAATAAAAATCTTATTCCGGAAATATAGCAATTTTTTTTCCTGGTTATTTAGCACGAAAAACATATATACCTATATATTATACAAATCGGCAATATATACGCTATAGCCTTTCTTAGTAGAAGAAATAGACAAACTCTTCTTCCGTTATATTAGCAGCAGCTAAGGTTATAATAATCTTATATTATCATTAAAAGAGAATAATCTTAGGACATTAAAATGTATTAAATAAGGGCTTTTTAAGTCATTTAAAGACGAATTTAAAGGATTTAAATTTCAATTATTTAACAATTGCTTAATACTAGAAACGATATTCTATTAATTAAATAAGCAATTTATTAAATATAACCTTCTTTACTTTAAGTTCAAATAAAAATTTAAAGCTACTATTTAGTTATTATTCGACTAAAATAAATAGTATTTACTATTAAATCGGTTTAATTTCTATAAAGAAAATATTAACTCTAGGATAAATCTTTACTTTTAAAATATTAATTCTAGGGTTTAATTCTAACTTAATTATCCTGAAGCAATTAACCTCTTAAAGAAAATAGCAAAAATAGAAACCTTAAAATCTAATCTTATTAATACTAAAGAAATCAAAAGGCATCGCTATTACTTTAATATAAATAATAAGCAAGCAATTAATAATTATTAAAATTTTAAAACATTTTTAAAAAAACGCTAATTGCCCGGAGATTTAGAATTCCTAATACAAAACTAAAATAAAGATTTTTTACTTAAATTATTTAATAAAAATCTATTTATTATACCGGCTATTAATATTAATAATCTTAAAAACAAAAAAGGAAATCTCTTGTCCTTTAGATATTATTTTAGTCCTAAATATATAATATAACTATTATATAATAAAGTACTTAAAAAAAAAAAAAATTCTAACTATATAAAAAATACCTATTTATTTTCATTAAATCCAAAAATATTTAAAAAAGCTATAAACTATTTAGTAAATAAGCTAAATAAAATAATTTAAATAATAATTAAGATATTAATAAGTATTATACGAAGATTGGCAATATTGTTCTTTATAGAAATAAAATTCTATTTTATTAAGAATCTTATCTACAAGCTTCTAATATTTCTTGTTAAAACGATTTAGTCAAAAATTTAGTTATTAATTCAAAGCTTAAAATATATAATTATAATATTAATAAAAGGCTACCTAACTAGAACAAAAGCGTTATTTAGTTATTTGTTTAAAAAATCAGATAAAACAAAGCTATAAGTAAACTAAAGAATATACTTAAAAAGCAATCTACTACCGCTACTTTTTAATTATTATCGACTAAAAAAAAGCTCTACTCTAATTAGAGCAAGAAAACGGCATTAGCTATAGGAGACTCCAATGAAGACAGCGAAGACAATGACGACGAAGAGGGAGATAAGTCTCCTACCGCTATAAAGCCTAAGAAAGCTATAGTGACGCTATCCTCTAAGCAGTATAATCATTGTAATACCTTAAGGAAGAGCAAAGATAGAGCTTCTACGATTGCTATAAAATCTAAGGAAGAAAGTAAAATGCCGGAAGAAAAGAGTAAGAATAAGGAGAAAAATAATAATAAAAAATACTATAAGCTTAGTCTAAAGAGATACTATAAATATTAAAAGAAAGACAATAATTTAAATAAAAATGAAGATTTATTTGCTATTAAATATATTGCTAAACCTCCTAGTAGCACATTTATATCTTAAAATAAAAATCTTCTTTATATCGAATATATTATTAAATCTTTTGCTAGTAAGCTTGCGTCTCAAAAAGATAAATAATCTCTTCAACCTATAAAAGATAATAAAGCTTCCGATAAGCTTAAAATCTTATAAAAACCTTTATACCCTAAAAAAGACTATACTTCCTTATTATATAATATAGAAAAAAAATATAAAGCAAAGTTAGCAGCGTTCTAAAAGAAAATAAATAACTTTAAAGAAAATAAAAAGAGGTTAATTAATAAAATAAAGCAACTAAAGAATAATAACTTTAATCTAAAAGAAAGAATTAAGAATATTAAGGTAAACAATATACAAATAAAGCAGAAATATATGCAAATAAAAAGGAAAAAAATTTATATTACCGCTATAATAGAATATCTTTACAAATTAGAGCGCTATATTATTACCCTCTTAAATAGGATAATAAGTTATTACAAAAAAGAATATAATAATAATAAAAATCAATCTAAAACTTTTATTAAAATAAATATTTCCCTGAATAAGATATTTATAGACATTAATATAATACAAAAGGATTTCTTTAAAACTTTAAAAAGTTAAGCTAAAATAATATTTAAATATAAAAACAAAGAAATATATATATTTTTAAAGAAGTTTATAAAGTAACTATATAATAAGCTAAATGCAAACAAATTCCTTTAAGAGGATAATCTCAAGTTTAATTATACTAATAATATCGCTGAAAATAAAAGATTAGTATAACTTAAAAATAAATAATATAAGGATATTTTACTTTAGATACTAATATATCTCTATATATATATTCTACTATAACTTTGAGCAGACTTTAAGACTATTCGCTAGTTAATTTTACTGTTTTAAGATACTATTATAATTATATAATAGTTTAGTTCTCTGCTATCTCTTATACTTAGTTAACAATTAAATAATATCCTATATTATATTAAGTTCATTATATATATAATATAACGCTATTTAATTATAAATAATATAAAGAAATTCTATATCGCGTTTCTGCTTTTGTTTTTATAGAATATATAATAATTGACAATATAATAATATATATTTATTTATATTATAACGCGAGATAATATAATATTCCTAATATCTTTATAGCTATTTAAATTTTTATTTATAATATTATATAATATAATACGACTTTTACTAATACCTTTTTAATAGTTTATATTTTCTTTTTACTTATAGTTTATACTTTCTTTTTATTAACTAATATATATTTATTCAATCTAAAGTGATAGCATATAGTTACCTAATAGTTAGTAATACTTAGTTATTTAATAATAGCACTTGAGATTAAAGCGAGCTTTCTGTTAAAGGGCAACTATTAAGGGTATAGTCTTAGTACTATTTCTCCTTCTATATATAATCCGTTATTAGGTAATAAGAATATAATACCATTCATACCACTATTCAAATAAAATGAAATTACTTTGCTTTTGCTTTATACGCTATTCATGACAAATATATCTTTTATTAATAAAATTATTATAAAAATACTTTATATATTAAATATTTTTTAACTATTAAATTTTAAAAATTAATTTATAAAAAAATTCTATATATTTTTTATAATAAATTTATTATTGTTTATATTTAATATAATTAAATATTTAAAAAAATTATAATTTTATATTTACAATCTTAAAAAATTGTTATATTATTAATTAAGTATTAAAAATATAATATTATTTACAATATTTTTATTTAAATTCTAGCTAAGATATTAATTATTTTATTTATTCTTATAAATAAAAAATATTTATTATTAATTATAGTAAATAATAAAACTTTTTATATATAATATCTAGTATAATAAACTAGCTATTAGAATTACTCCTTATAAAGACCCTTAGAAGTCTAAAGCTAAGTATAAGAGATTATAAAATTAAAATATAAAACTAGCTCTAGGATTATATATAAATAGATAGGTATAATAGTTGTTTACTTTGCAATAGCTATAGAATAATAGGGTTTGCTTAGCAGATAATAATAAGCTTTATATATAACTATAGCAGGGCGTAGTATATTAGCTTAGCTATAAAGGAAATATATAATTTATTTTGAAAAGCTTATTAAGAATATTTAAAAATAAATATATTAATTATTAAGAAACAAATTTATCTAAGTAAAAAAAAGCAATATCTATATAGCCTAAGATAAATATAGAGAATATATAGAATATATTTTTTTTATAAGTTTTATTTGCTTAAAGTATATTTAGTATATTATATAAGTGTTTATTTTAGTAGTTTGCTTATTTAATTAATAATATCCTAATTAAAGTACTTATCTATATAATTTAAAATATAATATTATTTTTTTATATTATTTTTTTAAATTCCTTAGTATAATATCATAAAAACTATAAAAAGCAGGGTTTCTATTTTTTGTTTCTTATATATTTCTTATTTTTGTTTTTCTTCTTTTCTTGCTATACCTAGTTAAGTTTATAAGTATTATTTTTATTCATTTTAATTATTATAATTTTATAATAAGAAAATGCTTTTATTTTATTCTTTTTATATTAGATCTAATAAATAAGAGGACTATTATATCTTTAATAACTAAGAATACTATAGAAACTATATTTAAAAGAAAAAGAAGGAAATTTATAATAATCTTAAAGATTTGATTTGTAAAAACCTGAAAAAAAGGGAAGAAATTGCTTCTTATTATTATAACTTAACTTAAAATATAGTTAAATAATAATGTCTTTCTACTTTATATTAGTCTTTAAATGATTATAAAAAGGATATAGCTAAATAAAAGGTTAACATCTTTTATAGACTTAAATCTTTTAATAAAGAAATTCTTAACAATATTATAAGTATTACTATATTATTTAATAATAATATTTTATTACTATCTTTAAAGGAACTTAATTAATTATTATCTAAAATTAATTTTAATTTTAGTCTGATTTTAATATTTAATCATTCCTAATTATTTATATATACCTTCCTTTCTAAAATATTTAATAAAAGATTCTAGGTTAAGTATATCTAAAATATTTAGTTAAAAATTCTAAGTTAAATAATTATCCTATTAATATACTTTTATATTAAATATAAATCATTTTTAAAGTAAAATTCAATTTTTATCTTTATTAGTATCTTTATTATTCTCTTAGTTATTTTTAGCTTTTACTTTAAATTTTTTTTCTTATTTTTAATTATTAGTTTCTTTATTTTATAATAAGAAATTAAGTATTAAAAACTTATTATTATTTTAAGGTTTATTATTAAAATATAATATTAATAGCTATTAAGTATTTTAAGCTAAGTTGAAAAATAATCTTTATTTATTTAAATTATTAATTAAATCTTTATTAAAAAAGATTAAAAAATCTCTTTTTATTAAAGATAAAATATAGGCTTTTTAGATTTTCTTAACTTCTTTAGAGTTTTTTATATATCCTTTAGCTAATTTAGTTTAGCTTTTCTTAAAAAGCTTTTATAATTTTATATTTATTAAATCTTTTAATACTTTAAACTTTTTATTAAGTTTAATAATATTTATTTATTTTACTTAATTATTATTTTCTATTTTATTTATAAAGTTTTTATAAGCTAAAATATTAATAATTTATAGTTTAAGACTTATATATTAAGTGTTTTAATCTTTTGCCTCTAGAGTATCTATATCTTTTCTTTATTATTTATCAAATGTTATATATTCTTTAATATTTTATATAATTTTAAATAATATCATATTAATTAATTTATATTTAGTTTTAATATTAATATTCTTTAACATAAAATTATTATTATTATTTATTATTTGCAGGAAACTTAATATTTTCTTAATTAATTTTATTATTATTTTGTTTTCTTTTTTTTTATAACTAATGCTATTATTTATTTTTCTTTAATTTTTAATTTTATTATTATAATTAATAGTTTCTTAGTTTTAAAGGGAAAATATTAAATTTTTAATTTCTTAATTAATTTTATTTCTTTTTATAGTCTTTTTAAGTATTATTTTGATTCTTATTTCTTTAAAATATATATTAAGTAATTGTTATTATAGTAAATAATTTATATTAATTTAATATAATTATTTATATTGCCTAATTCTTATTTTTCAGATATTTTAATTTATTATTTTAATATTTTTATTGCTTCTTTAAGATAATTTCTTTTAATATATTTTAATTTATTATAAGAATAATAAACTTTAGTTTATAGTTCTTTTTTAAAAACATTAATTTTTATTAAATCTTCTATAAATTCATCTCTTTATATAATTTTTTTATTCTTAATTTATTGATTTAAATATCTTTTTTGCTATTAATTATTAATTTAATTATATTTTCTAAAGTTATAAGTTTTCTAATAGCTATTATTATACTTTTTATTCTACTATATATTTTTTAATAAAATAATATTATAAATGTAAAGTTATTTTATTTAATTTTATAAGCAAATATTTTAAATATTATAATATATATTAATATTAAGGACTTTTGCTTTAGGTTCTATAAAAAAAAATTTATTACTAATTTCTTTAAATGCTATCTTAATATATATAATAAAGTTATTAAATAAATAGATATTTAACTTATTTTATTATTTTATTAAGATGCTTTATTTCTTATAAAATCTTTTAAATAAGGTATTATTTAATTAAAAGCTACTTTAGCTAAATAAAATATAATAAATATTATTTTAGTTAATTTATTTAGGAATTAAATAATATACATTTTTTTATATAGTTTAACTTGTATAATTTACTTATTTAAAGTATTGCATTCTTTTTTAAAGTTATTTAAGAGAGTTATTTTAATTAAGTTTATATTTTTTATAAGCTTAAGTATTAATAAAGCTATATTTATATTTAATAAGTAATTAAAGTATAATAGTTATTTACTTTATAATAGCTATAAAATAGTAAAGTTTATTTAATAGATAGTAATAAGCTTTATATATAATTATAATAAGATATAATATATTAGTTTAGCTATAAAGAAAATATATAATTTATTTTAAGAAGCTTTATTAAAGGTATGTAAAAACAAATATATTAATTATTAAAGAGCAAATCTATTTAAATAGAAAAGAGTAATATCTATATAGCCTAAGGTAAATATAGGGAATATATAGAATATTTTTCTCTTATAAGCTTTATTTACCCAAAATACGTTTAGTATATTATATAAGCGTCTATCTTAGTGGTCCGCTTATTCAACTAATAATACTCTGACCAAAGTATTTGCTTATATAGCCTGGAGTATAATAATAGAGATTTTTATATTTAAATAGCAAGAATTAGTTTTATTTTAATATATTAACCTTTTTACTATATTGCTAGTCTTCTTATAAAAGACCTATAGACTTATTCTTATATTTATATTGTATATTATATTTATTTATTATATTTCTAATTTTTCTTTTAATAATATAGTCTATTATATAATTAAAAAATATAAATAATTAAAGTAAATTATTATTATATTAGCTAAATAGGCTATTACAGCCTTATTATTATTAAATTAACAATATTTAATTATTACTATAATAATATTAAAATAAAAGAATTATTAATAACTTTTAAGCTATAAATAATAACTATAGAGTATTACTTATTACTAGTAATAATACTAAATTAAACTTAATAATTTTAATAATTTTAATACTTAATATATAAAGAAATATTAGCAATATACCCCTAAAGCCTTTATAGAATATTAATATCTTTTAATAAGCATAAAATATAGCTATTAATATAGCTAATAATAATATAAATATATATCAAAAATATCTCTTAAAGGTGCTTTAAAGCCTTATTAAAGCTTTATTATTATATTATAAAGCATTTTATAATAAAGTAAAGAAATACTTAAATAAAAATATAATTATTTATTTAAAAAGATTATAGATATATAAATATAAAGAAATCTATATAAGGCATAAAAGCTATATTAACTAAAGTATATCTATAATAACATTAATATTATATAAGATACTATAGCCTTTAGCTAAAATAATTTATTATTATTATCTTATTTCTTTTAAAGTATATTTGTTAATATTAAATTATCTGCTTAAGTATTAGAGTATACTTAAAGTAGTACTAAAATATTAATATTATTAAAAGCATTATTAAGCTATATTAAGCTAGTATAATAACTATCTTTTCTTCTTTTAAATAAAGCTAATAAAGACTTTTTAAATAATAAAAGCAATAGTAGCCT
Organism: Bacidia rubella; assembly: GCA_032158265.1. Classification (NCBI taxonomy): domain Eukaryota; kingdom Fungi; phylum Ascomycota; class Lecanoromycetes; order Lecanorales; family Ramalinaceae; genus Bacidia; species Bacidia rubella. The sequence goes on along the minus strand of JAVTIF010000021.1, from coordinate 440,853 downwards.
TTTAGATAATAGTAGTAATTAATTATAATAATTATATTGTCTTTATTATTATTATTATTATTTCTTAAATAAATATAATATAAATAGCGATAAGACTATTAATAATATAGTAAGTTATTATAAATTTTTTTTTCTTAGATTATTTATTAAAGTTAATTTAAGTTAATTTAAGTTAATTATATTTTAACAATTTTTATAAGTATAAAGTCTAAAAAACAATATTTATATAAAGGAGATTTCTTTTTTTAATAATATATTAAATAAGTTATAAAAGCTAATAATAAATTTATTTTAATTAATAACTAATTTATATATAATAAAAATAAGATCTTATTTATTAGCTTATTATTATAAAATATACCTTTATATTATTAAATAATAAAGCAAAAAAAATATAATATTTAAATAAATTAAAAACAATAATATAATTTCCTTTTAATAATAATATTAAATAAAGAAAATTATATTATAGTAATAATATTAAAATATATAGTTATTAGGCAAAGTCTAAAGCAATTAGCTATAGATTTCTATAATTATATAATAATATTAAAAGGTTAACTTTTGTAACTTTTATATAAATAATTAACTTTAAACTATATTTAAAGATTAAAGAATAATTTTGTATAAAAAGCTTTTTATATTATAGTAACTATATTTTTAGTTTTAAGATAAAATTAAATTAATTAAGTGATTAATATTGAGAATATAGATTATATCTTTAGCTATAATAATAAATATATTGCTATAGACATAAAATAGAATAAACTATATAAAAATAGATTAAAGAAAGAAAATAACTTTAAAAAGCATAAATATAATATCTTAAATAATTCTTAGAAATCTAATAAAATATCTTTAAAGTATAAATTCAGCTTAAAATTAAAGGGCAAAAATAACTTTAATATCTTCTATTATAAATATAATAATAAAAGATATAAAGCGGTAGATTATTATATTAAAATAAACTTTAAAAAATTAAATAATAAAAGAAAAAGTATAATAATTCTCTAAAGATTAACATTATAAAAATAAAAAATAGTAAAAAGAAATCTTAAATATAAAAGATTTTTAGAATAAGGAATAATTATTCTTTAAAGTATAAAGTTTAAAGCAAATATTAAGCTAAAAAAAAGGCAATATAAGGTAATAACTTTCTTTATTAATAATTTTAATATTAATATAATCTAAAGCTATATAATAAAGTTATTAAATCCTAAGCTAATATTAAATATAAAGCTCTTAAAAGCAAATGTATTTAATAAAGCTAAAATATATTATAATATAGTATATAATATTACTTAAATTAAAATTAATTTATTATTATATTTATAAATAAATAGATTATAATATCTTAATAAATAAGCTAAGGTTAAATATTTATAGTATTACTAAGTTTTATAAATCCTAAGAATAATAATATTAAATTTATATAGATTAATTTATTTATATTATAGTATAAGAGCAAGACTGCAGTATACGTACTAAGAATAATATTCGCTTATAGCCGGCGCTAACCTTATTAAAATTAGCGCCAAGTATATATTATAATCTAAAATCAAACGATTTTCATTTAATCTTTATAAATAGAATTCTAATATATTCTTATTATTTCACCTTAAAACCCTAATACAATTCTATTTATTTTAAGTTAAATAGTTAATCTCTTATTTATATAATAGTTGCAGCTATATAAGCGTACTATAGAAGAATAATATAATTAAACTAAATATATTATAGCGAGGTCTAATCGCGGTTTAAGGGCTAAAGTTTTTACCGCAGCCAAAATCTCGAAAAAACAAGAAAAAACTTAAAACACTAATTTAAATAATAAATATACTAATTAATTAGCGAAAAAGTATATAAAATATACTTTAAAGCCAAAAAAGCTAGTTATCTATATATCTAGCAGTTTCATTTTAATTTTATATAACTGTTTTAAAGAAAACTTAAGCATAAATATAAATAATAAAAGTAAGACTTTTTTAAAAAATAACTTAAAAAAAAAAACAAATATAATTAAGAAAATTAAGCTTAAAAGCCTAATATAAAAGGATAAATTATTATTAATAACTATAAAAATAAAGATAAAAACTCTAAATAAAGAAATTTAATTAAAAAATTGCTAATACTTTAATACTATAATAAAAATAAAATAAAAATAAGCAAAAAAAAATAAGTATTTATACTTATATAAAATAAATATATTATATTTAAAACTATAAATAAATACAATATTCTTAAAGATATAAAAAATATTAAAATATTTATAGCTATTATTAATAAAAGACTTAAATTTTAATATAAAATAATTTCTAATTTAATAAAATAGAATTTTAATTAAAAGAAAAAAACTTTTTAGCTAAAATATGATATAGCCGAAAAAAAGATTAAAATTTATATATTAAAATAAAAATACAATAAATTACTATATATATTATAATAAATAAATAAATATTTACAAAGCTTAAAAGTAAAAATAAATATTTATAAAAATAAATTTAACTAAATTCGCTATAGCTATAAAATTTATTATAAAAAGGCAAATATAATTTAACTTAAAATTATTAAGTTTAAAAAATAAATTCTTAAATTATAAAAGAAATAGGTTTTTTATTATTATAACCCTAAAAACTCTAAATTAAAAGAAGAAATAGTGGATTTCTATTATATAACTTTTATAAAAAACAATTTATTTAATTTTGTTAATTTAGTTAAAAACATTAATATTTATTATTTTAACTTTAAAAAATTTAAAAATATTAATAACTAAAAGGAATATAATATTTAATATAATTAAATTAACTTTAAACTATACTATAGCGCTAACCTTTTTTTTACCGAAAAATATATAATCTAATTTATTTACAACTATTATAAAACTATAATATTCAATATAATCAAAACTAGAGCTAGCAATAATATATTTAATCCTTATTTTACTTTTAAAGAGATAATAATTAACCTTTATAATATATTTAAGGATTTTAATATAATAATAAGGACTAATATCCTACTTTATAACCCTAAATTCTTAATAAAAACCCAAAAAAAAACAAAATATTTAATAAATTTTATATCCGTTTTTTTATTGCTATTGCATCTATAGGGTTTAATGATTTTTATAAAATCTCAAACCTTAAGCGAATAATTAGCTATTGCCTCCGCTAGAAGATTATAAATAATATATTCTATAGCAGCTTCGCTAACTATATTAATTGAATTCGGAATATTAATTTTAATATATAATAAACTAACGCTATTAATTTAACTAAGAGAGGGAAGCGTATAGACTAGAATATAAATTTATAGTTAAAAAGCGATAGCGCCTATAAACCTAAACTAGTTAATAGTAAAAGCTTTATTAAATAATTAATTTATATTATAGCTAAGCTATATAAAAAAGAACAATATATAAAATATAGCTAGAAAAATTATTTTTCTAAAAATAAAAATATGCTTTATAAGAGTAAGTCTTAGATATTAAATAATAACCTAGCTATTTAATTTAAGTTAATTAAAATTACTCCTATTGAATTAAAAGCTATTTAAAAAATAAAAAACATTTAGTTTTTAGAATAAATTATTTTTAAGGGCTAAAACATAAAATATATAGAAGAATTAAAGAATTAAAAAACTAAATAGTACTAGAAAATAAAAAGTTTATTACTTTATATCTCTTTTTTAGCTATTTAGATATAAAAACTCAGCTATAATAAAACTAATAATTAGATTTTAAAGGAGAACTATTAATATCTAATAAAGCAAAATATATTATTTATTTTATTAATATTAAAATATTAGCATTTGGCTTCGTTAATGCCTTTTTAGTAAACAAGTATTATTTAAATAATATATCTTTTATAAAACTATACTATTTAAAGCTAGCGGATAATTAATATATATTTAATATTATTTATATTGCTTAAATAATATTTTAGCTTAGAGATTATATTAATAAATAATAATATATAATTATTAATCTCGGCAAATTCAATTTTATATTAAATATATTATAGCTAGAATTTTATAACTTTAATCTAAAATTCTTAACTAAAACTTTAATTTTCTAGTCTAATTATTATATTAGCTATTGCTTTTAGTATTATAAATTTATAATAATTAATAGTAAAAATATAGCAACGCTTTTAAAAAAGAATATTTCTAAATATAATATCGCTAAAATATTAGTTTATATTTTCTAGAATATAACTAAGTTATTCTATAACAAAATAATTGCAATATAATTTTAGCACTTTGAAATACTTAATTTTTTAAAAGAAAATAAAGAAAAAACCATTATATTCATAGCTAATATAGTTATTATTATAATAGAAAACTACAAAAATATAACGGTCGTTTACCTTACAATAGCCGTGGAATAGTAGGGTTTACTTAGTAGGTAGTAACAAGCCTTATACGTAATTATAACAGGGCGTGGTATATTAGCTTAGCTATAAAAGAAATATATAACTTATTTTAAAAAGCTTTATTAAGGGTATTTAATAATAAATATATTAATTATTAAAGAGCAGATCTATTTAAAATAAAAAAGAATAATATCTATATACCTAATAAGTACTTATAATACTTATACTGCTTATACTATTTATAGGTAATAATTTAGTAAATACTATGAAATCTATAAATAAGCTATAATTAATTTATTTATTAAACTAATTTAAGACTTATTTTTTATTACTAAGCAGTTTTATATAGCTAAAGGCATAATAATACTCCTTTTATATTGCTCTTTTAATTAAAAATATTATAATACTAAATTTGATTATAAAAACCCTATATTTTTTTTATTTTTATTATTAATTATATTTTATTTAAGTTATTAATATTATTTTTAAGTTTTTTAAATTATTTAGTAAAAAAAGTAAAATATATTTTTCTTTTGCTTCTATTGCTCTTATAATCCTTCTAAAAAGTATTATATTATTAAAAGTTAAAATATCTATAAAGAATATATTTAATCTAACTATCTTAAGCAATATAATATCTTCTTATCTAAATTTACATATTTATTTATTTAAATTCCTTATCTTTTCTTCCTTTTTTTATTAATCTTTATTTTTAAAAAAAAAACTTTAAAATAAACGAAAAAAATTTATTCTAAGATTAAAGCTATTAGCATTTAATATAATCTTAAATATAATAAAATTATAATTTATTATTATTATATACTTTCTTTCTTTATAAAATAGAAGTAATTATCCAAAATATATTATAACTTAGATAAACATAAAAATAACTATATTAAATAAGAGGTTAAAGTAATAAAGAAACTAAAAAAGCTTAAATCTTTTAATACTAATATTATTAATAAAATTATAGATTTTATAATATTATTTAATAATAATTTCTTAATAATATTATTTAAGGAAATTAACTAGCTTACCGCTGAAATTAATTTTAATTTTAATACTTCTTTTAGTATTAATTCTTAAAATACCTTTTTTATTTCTTAAAATATTTATTTAAAAGTTTTAGGGGGGATAATAATTTAGGTTTAGCTTTTAATCTAAAATTAATTACTCTTAGAGTAAAAATTTATTCTTATTTATATTATTATCTTTTTAATTACTTTTAATTCTTATTCTGGATTTATTCTTTTATACTTTATTATTAATTTCTTTATTTTATAATAAAAAGCTAAATATTAAAAGCTTATTATTATTTTAAGGACTATTATTAAAATATAATATTAATAGCTATTAAACACTTTAAGCTAAATCAGGAAATAACTTCTAATTATCTAAGCTATTAATTAGGTTTTTATTAGAAGAAATTAAAAAATCTCTTTTTATTAAGTATAAAATATAAGTTTTCCAGATTTTCTTAATTTTTTTAAGGTCTTTTATATATTTTTTAGCTAATCTGATCTAGCTTTTTTTAAAAAACTTTTATAATTTTATATTTATTAGGTTTTTTAATACTTTAAATTTCTTATTAAATTTAAAAATATTTATTTATTTTATTTAGTTATTATTTTCTAGGTTATTTATAAAGTTTTTATAAGTTAAAATATTAATAATTTAAGGTTTAAAGCATATATATTAAGTATCTTTGTTCTTTGTTTCTAGAGCATCTATATTATTTCTTTATTATTTATTAAATATTAAATATTCTTTAATATTTTATATAATCTTAAATGATATTATACTAATCAGTTTATATTTAATTTTAATATTAATATCTCTTAATATAAAGTTATTATTATTATTTGTTAATTGCAGAAAACCTGGTATTTTCTTAATTAATTCCATTATTATCTTGTTTTCTTCTTCTTTTATTACTAATACTATTATTTATCTTTCTTTAATTTTTAATTCTATTGCTATAGTTAATAGTTTTTTGGTTTTAAAAGAAAAACATTAGATTCTTAGTTTCTTGATTAACTTTATTTCTTTTTATAGTCCTTTTAAGTATTATCTTAATCTTTATTTCTCTAAAATATATATTAAATAATTATTATTATAGCAAGTAATTTATATTAATTTAATATAATTATTTTTATTATTTATTTTTTGCTTTTTAAATACTTTAATCTATTATTTTAATATTTCTATTGCCTTTTTAAAGTAATTTCTCTTAATATATTTTAGTTTGCTATAAGAATAGCATATTTTAGTTTATAGTCTTTTCTTAAAAACATTAATTTTTATTAAATTTCCTATAAGTTAATTCTTTTATATAAACTTTTTATTCTTAATTTGCTTATCTAAGTATTTTTCTTATTATTAATTATTAATCTTAATTGCCAACTTAACTATATTTTTTAAAATTATAAGCCTCTTAATAATAATTATTATATTTTTTATTTTATTATATGATTTTTAATAAAATAATGCTATAAATATAAAATTATCCCATTCAATTTTATAAGCAAATATTCTAAATATTATAGTATATATTAATATTAAAGACTTTTACTTTAAGTTTTATAACTTTTTCTTATTTATTTTTTCTTTATTAATTTCTTTAAATATTATCTTAATATATATAATAAAGTTATTAAATAAATAAAATATTTAACTTATTTTATTATCTTATTAAAATTCCTTATTTCTTATAAAGTCTTCTAAATAAAGCATTGTTTAATTAAAGGCTATTTTAGCTAAGTAAAATATAATAAATATTATTTTAGCTAATTCATTTAAGAATTAAATAGTATATATTTTAATATATAGTTTAACTTATATAATTTATTTATTTAAAGTATTATGTTTTCCCTTAAAATTATCTAGAATAATTACTTTAATTAAGTTTATATTTCTTATAGACTTAAGTATTAATAAGGTTATATTTATATTTAGCGAGTAATTAAAATATAATAGTTATTTGCTTTATAATAACTATAAAATAATAAAGTTTACTTAATAAATAATAATAAGTTTTATATATAATTATAATAGGGCGTAATATATTAGCTTAGCTATAAAAGAAATATATAATTTATTTTGAAAAACTTTATTAAAAGTATTTAATAATAAATATATTAATTATTAAAAAGCAGATTTATTTAAGGTAAAAAAAAGCGATATTTATATACCTAATAGGTACTTATAATGCTCGCGCCGCTCACGCTGCTTATAAATAGTAACTTAGCGAATACCGCGAAATCCGCGAGCGGACTATAGTTAGTTCACTTACTAAACCAATTCAAGACCCGTCCTTTATCGCTAAGCAGCCCTGTGCAGCCTAGGGCGTAATAAAAAATTCTTTAATAAAATAAAGAAAATATCTCTTATAAATAATATACTAAAAACAAAAGTATTTAAAAAATATTATAAATAGCTATTAGTCTAAAATTTTAAAGAAGCTAATAAGTTATTATTAAAAAGAATGATTAATTACTATATTAACTTAAAAAAAAAAGCAATTCCCCCCGTTAAAAAAGCCTATAGTATATTAAGAGAATAAACGACTATTATTAAGAAATATATTAATAATATATTAGGAAAAAAGTATATTTAGCTTAGTATTTTATTATATACTATATTTATATTTATTATAAAAAAGCTAAACAGAAAACTTCAAGTCTATATTAATTATTAAGCATTTAATTCTTTAATAATTAAGAACTGCAACGCTTTGCTATTTATTAAAAAGACTTTATTATAGCTATATTAAGTTTAATATTATACTAAATTCGATATTATTATCGCATTTAATAAAATTAAGATTAAAAAAGAAAATAAAGAGAAAACTATTTTTTTAACTTATTATAGTTTCTATAAATATATAATAATATTATTTAAGCTATATAATATTTTAAAAACATTTTAAATACTAATTAATTAAATATTTTATAAGTATTTAGACTTTTTTTGTATTGCTTATCTAGATAATATTTTAGTCTATAATAATATTAAAGAATAGTATATTAAATATATTAGCGTAATATTTAAGAAATTATATATAGTTAAGCTTTTTTTCAATATTAATAAATATAATTTTAATATAAAAGAAGTTAAATACTTAAAGCTTATTATTATAATTATAAATATTAAAATAGACTTTAAAAAAATTAAAATTATTTTTTAATAAAAGAATTTTTAATATATAAAGAATATGTAGACTTTTTTAGGCTTTGTAAATTTCTATAAGCGCTTTATTCTTGTTTATTCTAAAATTATTACGCCTTTTATAATTTTTATTAAATTTGAAATATAAAAAAATTTTAGTTATTTTTAGCCGCTAAATAGTTTAAAATAGAAAGCATTTAAAATTTTAAAATTAGCTTTTATTATAATATTAATATTAATTTATTTTGACTTTAGTAAAAAAAATATAAATAAAAACAGACGCTTTTAATTATGTTATTGCCGCAATACTATTTCAATATAATTTTAATAGTATTTTTAAGCTAATTGTTTATTTATTTAAGAAGATAATACTATAAGAATACAACTATAAAATTTTTAAAAAATAGTATTTTAAACTAGTAAAAATACTAATTAAAAATCCGATTTATATAGTTACTAATTATAAAAACTTAGACTATTTTATATTTTTAAAATAATTTAATTATAAGCAAATATAATAAATAAAGTTTTTTTCTAAGTTTAACTTTTATATTACTTATTATTTTAAAAAGCAGAAAATAAAACTTAATAGTTTAATTAGATATTTAAGCTATAAACTAAAAAATAAAAATAATAAAAGAAATTAATTTCAGATATAGACTATATTTAAGAAATATAAACTAAGTTTTTAATTTAAGATTTAATTAGCGCTAATATTTTAAGACAAAGCAGATAAAATTATAATAAATCTCTTTATATTACTTTATGCCTTAGGTAAAAAAAGAAAAAATAATAAAAGGTTATAAAAAAAATTAATATTAAATATTCTTAAAAATATAATTTTAAATAAAAAGTCAATAAAAAAATTATTTAAGGATATTTTTATATTTTAAGACAAAATTATATAGAGGGTCTAAATAGCTTATTTTAACGACAATACTATATAAGCAATTATTTATATTAAGAATATTAGCGCTTAAAAGATACCTTTAAAGCTAATAAAAAAAAGTCTTTAAAACTAGAATTAAATATATATAAGATATATAATAACCTATTACATTTCTATTAATAACTATTTATTCTAGATAGCAATAAAACTCTATAAATAGGCTTTATTAAGCTTATCTATAAATTACTAGTTAACGGTTATATAAATTATATAATTATTTATAATTATATTAATCGCGAATATTATTAACCTAGAATAATAGATTCAATTGCTTATTTTATTAAAAGCTATTATATTTATAAGCATTTGAAAAACTATTATAAAAGCAAATAAAGTTTATTTAAGTTATTTCTAGTATCTAACTGCTATTAAACCAATATCTCTATCGATTTTATTATAGCGTTGCTTTATTGTAAAAGATATAAAAGAATATTCTAATATATTATAGTAGTAATAGACTATTTATTAAAAGAAAAAAAAGTTTATTATATTAAACTTATTAAAAATAAAAACTATGGTTTAAGCTTTTATTAAATAGATATAGTATAAAAAGGGCTACTCTAGAGCTATTATTTTAAATTATAATATATAATTTATATTATATTTTTAAAAGAGGCTTTATAAGTATATAAATATAAGTTCTAAGCTATTAATAGCTTTTTATTTTAAAATATATAGCTAGATAAAGAATGTTAACGCCGCGTTTAAATAATATTTAAAAGTTTATATTAATTATAATTAAAACAATTAAATAGATTTCCTATTTATAATAGAGTTCGAAGCTAACTCCAATAAAAATATTTTTATAAGTTTAATACTATTTTTAGTTATTAAAAACTATTTACTATAATTAAAACTAGAAGTTTTTAACGATATTCTATTTAGTATAATACTGTTATAGAAGAAAGATATTATTGCAATAGATATATTAATATAGAAGCTTAATAAAATATATTTAATATTAAAAAAGGAGCTTAAATAATTATAAGAAAAGCAAGTATAATAAGCTAATTACTATAGGCATTTATTATTAAAACTAAAGATAAATAATATAATAATATTTAACGCTTAAAATATTAAAATAATATAGCCGTTAAAGTCCTTAAACTATAAGAATTTAAGTTTATTTAAAGTTATAAAAATAATTAATTATTGCATTTATAAGATTAAACTCTTCAAATCTATAAAAAAAGTTTATTTAGTCTTTTATTTATAGCTTTTATATTTAAATAAATACAATTTTTTATTTAGCTAAGTTATGTTACCGCCGTTGTTTATATATGTCGACAAAAAAAGAAAAAAGGACAAAACGCTAGAAATATTTAATTTAAAAATTAATAAAAAGTTAAAAAATTTAATTATAAAAAAGAAAAACTACTTAAAATATAGAATTAAATATATTTATTTACTAGAATAGAATATGCGGCTATAATAGTAGAACTAAATTAATACTACTAGCTATCCAAATCTAGTCGCCGATTTCTATTATAAATATTTAAATAAGCCTAAGCTATATTTATTATTTAAGATTTTTAAAGACTAAAGCCCTATACTCGCTATATTATTAACTAATTATTAACTTAAAATTCTAATTTATAGCTACAGTATTTAATTATACCAACTAAGGAGATATATTGTATATTTTAATTAATATACTTAGTTTTTAAGAAGCTTATTAGAGTTTACTTTAAAGGAGGGAAATTATATTATAATATAAGAGCAAAACTATAGTATATATGCTTAGAATAATATTCGCTTATAGCCGGTGCTAATCTTATTAGGCTTAGCGCCAAGTATATATTGTAATCTAAGATTAGACAACTTTTATCTAATTTTTATAAATAGAATTTTAATACATTCTTATTACTTTACCTTAAGACCCTAACAATTTATATAAAAGCTTAAGTATTAAATAAATATATATTTTATTATAATTATTATTATAAATTTAACTAAATTAAAAGATAAGTATAAAATTACTTTTCTATTATAAATTAAAGACTTTAATAATATTTTCTTAAAAGAGAATATTAATAAATTGCTGCTTCTTAAAGCAAGTAACTATACTATTAAATTAAATAAGAAGGATTTATTATATAAACTTATTTATAACTTATTTAAAAATAAATTTTTAAAGCTTTATTAATATATTAATAAAGCATTAACAAAGGACTGAATTAAATATTTAATATTTTTAGCTAAAGCTTTTATTATTTTAATTTTAAAAAATAATAAAAGATTATATCTTTATATTAATTATTAAAGACTTAATAAAATTATAATTAAAAACTATTATCCTTTACCTTTAATTATAAAAACCTTTAACTATTTATATAATATAAAGAAGTTTATTAAAATAAACTTTAAAAATATATATTATTATATTTATATTAAAGAGAGTAATAAATAAAAGATTACCTTTAAAATATAATATAGCTATTTTAAGTATATAGTTTTACCTTTTAACCTAGCTAATATACTTATTATATTTTAAATATATATTAATTTTACCTTTACTAACCTTATTAATATTTTTTATATTATATACCTTAATAATACTTTAGTCTATTTTAATTTAAAAAAGCAATATTAGTTATATATCTAAAAAGTATTAAAATGCCTGTATAAGTATTAGCTCTTTATTAACTTAAATAAATATAATTATAATATTAATTACTTAAAGTTCCTTAAATTTATTAAATTTATTAATAATATAAAATTAAACCTAGAAAAGGTATTAGCAATATTAATATAGCTATACTTTAAGATATATTAAGAAGTCTAAGTTTTCTTTAGTTTTATAAACTTCTATTATTACTTTGTTAAATATTATTTAGTAAAATTTATACTATTAATAAACTTATTAAAAAATAATATTAATAAATATAAATTAAAGCTTATAATATAAATTCTGAAAGTTAATATTACTTTTAAATAGCTATATAATAGCTTTATAAAAAGACTTCTTTCAATATACTTTAACTTAAAGAAATAAATTAAGTTAAAAACTAATATTTTTAATTTTAGTGTTTTAAGTATAATATTATAGCCTAATAAGTATAATATCTATAAGTTAATAATATATTAATTATAAAAAATAATTAATATTAAAATAAATTATAAAATCTATAAGTAGGAATTATTAACTATTATAAAAATCTTTAAATATTAGTGCTATTATTTAAAAGGTATAGAATATATTATATAGATATAAATTAATTATAAAAATCTTAAAGGCTTTATAGGCTTTAAAAAGCGTAATAATAAATGATATTATTAAGTTATAAAGCTTATTGCAATATATTTTAAGATTCATTACTATTTTAATAATATAAATTCTATTAATAATTTATTATACTATTTTAACTATAAAAGAATATTTATTAATATTATTATAATACTATTAATACTATAAAATAAGCTTATTTTATTTAATAATAAAGAGTTCATACCTTAAGCTATAAAAGCAATTTAATTAAAATACTTATATAAAAGGCAATATAAAAAGAAAAAGCTTAAACTTTAATCTAAATCTAAATACTTAAAAAAGCTAAATATTAAATTATTACTTTATTTAGACTTTAAAGTTTCTTTTGAGGATATTTAGATTAATTAAAGAAAATAATAAAACTCTTTAAAAAGTATTATATTTATTAGTATATATAGCTATAAGTAATAAAATAGTATATAATAATATTATAATACTTATTTTTAATATAATTTAATAGATTTAATAAAAGAATATTTTTATATAAAGAATATTAAAAGATATAAAGAATAGTATTATTAATTTTATTAGATTATAATTTATAAATGATAATAATGTATTACTTTGTTAAGATATTTTATTTATACTAAATAAATTTGCCCTTTATTATAAGCTTATAATAAAGTATTATAATAATCCTTTTACTAGCTATTTTATATTTAAGAAAAATAAAATTCTTCTTTAATATTAATATAATTAATTATGCTTATTTAAGAGTATTAAACAATACTATAAAACTTATAATGGTCTATAAGTATAAGCTTTATAATAAACTTATTCCTTTATTTATTTTAATATGTCTTTAAAAACAAATCTAAATAGATTTTAATATAAGCTTATTATTAAGTTATAATCTTAAAGAGTATTTAAACTATATATTTATAATAATCAATTATTGTATTAAAATAATATATTATATCTTATATAAAAAAACCTTAATAATAGCAAGCTTTACTAATTTTATAAATATGGATATATATTTATTTAATATAAGTTACTTAATAATATAATTAATAATAAAAGCTCTTTATTTATAAGCATTTATTAGTTAAAAGTATATTATTAATTAAAGATTAAATATAATCTTAGTATAGCATTTTATTTTTAAATAAATAATTTAATTAAATGCTAAAATTAATTATTAAAGCATTATTTCTATATATATTGCTATGAAAATTAATATATTTAAGTAAAGCTTTTAAATTAAGTAGAGTTTTTATATAATTAGTTTTAATATAATATAATAAGTATTTTTCCTTTTATAATATATATTAAATATAATTTAATAATAAGTATTAAAGTTAAAAATAACTTTATAAAAAAAGGGGGAGTTTTAGCTATAAAAAATTAATTTAGAAATTATATAAATTAAAAGAAATATTTATTATTAAATTTAAATATATATAAATGTATTAAAAGCATTATAAAAATTAAATATATAAGCTAAAAATATATTATTTAAATAATAAAGTACTTTTATCAATAAAAAATTTAAAGTAAAAGATATTAAATAAAAAATTAAATATAAAGTTTTATAACTTATGTAAAATTATAAAATATATTAATACTTAAGTATACTATTTAGCTTTCTCTAAAGGTATTAAAATTTATAATATCTTTTATATATTATTCTTTAAAGAATATTATTTTTATTTTTATTAAAATTTTTTTTATTTCTTTTTAAAGATTATTATAAATAAAGATAAATAAAATATTTAAATATTAACTAATAAAGAGGTTAAATAAAATATAATTAATAATAAATATCTATAGTATTTAATCAAATAAATAAATTAGCTATTTACTTATAATTTATAAGTTTATAAAGATAATTTAAAATATTCTTAAAAATTTTTAAAGAAATATAATAAAAAATACCTTAAGCTTAAAAATAAATAAAAATAGAAATAAATAATCTATTTAAAAATTAGCTAAATTATTAAAGCATTTATAAAGCTTTATAAGTATTAATATATTGCTATTAAGTAAGATTATTAAATATATATATATATTAAAAAGTCTTAAAATAGCTTAAAATATTAAGATATATATATTATTAAAGATAATATAAAAGGCTTAAAGAGCTAATAATAGCTAATTGTATAAATAATAAGAAACTTAATAGTAATTTAAAAACCTCTTAAAGAATATTAAATATAATTAAAAATAACTTGATTAATAATTTAAGAAAAAGCTATATTAAATTAAATAAGATTATTAATTAATATTAATAATAACTAGGTTAAATAGAAAACTTATAAAACAATAAAGAGGTTATAAATACCCTTTAAAAATAATATTTTAACTTTTTATTTAAATAATTATATTCAAAATATATATTTAAAATATAATATTAATGTAATAACAAAGAAGATAAGCATTATAAGTATAAAGAACTAAGAACTAAGCAAAAATACCTTTTCTTATAACTTTTATTATTATAACAAACTATTTATATTATTAAATAAATATATATAATTATAATTATTTATATATTATTTTAATTTAGAAAACTCTATAAAAGCTAAAGATAATAAGCTTTATATTTAAGGTTTAAATTTAAGTATTTTTATGCTTTTTCTTTATTATTTTCTTTAGCTATTTTTTAAAATTTTTCTTTTTAAAACTTAATATAATATATTATTAAATTATGAAACCTATCTATATCTTAAGTATAATAATTATAAGTATTAAATTAATAAGTACCTTTTACTATTATTTTATTTATATATCTTTATAATACTTAAGTATTATAATTATAAATTACTAAAGCTAAAGAGCTATAAGTACTTATTAGTTTAATAAGAAACTTAAATAACTTTATAATTATAATAATAAAATAAATATAAAAGGTATAAGGTAGAATTGTTTTAATATATAAGGAAAGAGAAGCAATCAAATACTTAAATAAAATTAAGTATATTAATTAAATTAATATATATTTAAATAAAATATAATTTTAATATAATAATATTTAAAAATAAAATTTTTACCTAAGAAAATTAAGTATTTCTTAGCAAGCTTTATAAAATATAAGAATATTTAATACTTTATTTAATATTATTATTATATTTATAAATAAAATAAACAAAGCAAGTATAACAAGTAGAATAAACTAAGTAAATAAAGTAAATTAATAGTTAAGTATATATATTAGATTTTTAAAATTAAATAGTTTAAGCTTAAAGTTAAAAGCAAAATTATTATTATTATTATCTATACTAGAAAAAAGGGCATTTAAATTATTATTATTATATAAGTAATTATTAAGGTATTTAAGGCTAATATATCTAAACTTATATAATAAATTATTATTATTATTAAAATATTAAAAGCTTATATAAGATATAATATCTTTAAGTATATATAAAGAATTTAGCTAAAAAGAAACAAAAGGATTGTTATTATTATCTTTTTCTTATTTATATTAAATTATATAATAAAGTATATTTAACTTATTTTATATTTAATAATTATAAATATATTTATATATAAGCTTAATAATTTAATTTATAATATTTTAATTATAATATTTTATTAAAATATATATTTTATAAATATAGAAATAAGCATTCTTAAAAGCTTAAGCTTCTTTATTAAAACTATTAAATTATTTAATAGCTTAATTTAATTAAATAACTTAATAAATTAAATTATAAAAGATTATATTAGTTATTTTTAATTTATTATATACCTTATAAGTAAGCTTAAGATATTCCTCCTGCTAAAATATTAAAATTTAAATATTTATTAATATTATAAGAATATTAAAGTATAGTTACTTATATTAATATACTTAAACTTATTATACTTATATTAAGAACAGATTTTTAATTTTATTATTTTATTATAAGTCTTTAGATAATTTAACTAATATATATTTAATTTTAATTATAGCTTAATTATATAGTAAAAGCAATAGATATATAAGCATCAAAAGGATACATTTTAATTATTTTATATTACTATAATAAAATTAAAATAAAAACTAATTCTTTATAAATATAAGAGTAACTAAATTATATAAGTATTACTTTATTAAATTAGCTAAATATTTAATATTAAATATAAAGCTTATTTACTTAAATAAAGGAAATAAATAGCTAATAATATATAGATATTACTTTATTATTAATTAAATTATTTCTCTTATTAAGAAAGTTATAATTCCTTTATTAATTTGCTTAATTATAAATTATAATAAAGAAGAATTCAGAAAACACTTTGATAATTCTTTAAAATAGATAAATAAATACTTAAAATATATTATTTATTAATTTAAGTATACTATACTTATAATAAACTATTAAGGTCTTAAGGTGAAATAATAAGAATATATTAGAATTCTATCTATAAAGATTAGATAAAAGTTATTTAATTTTAAATTATAATATATACTTGGCGCTAAGCCTAATAAAATTAGCGCTAGTTATAAGCAAATATTATTCTTAATACGCATATTATAGTCTTGCTCTTATACTATAATATAACTTTTTTCCTCTAAAGCGAGCTCTAATAAGCTTTTTAAAAATTAAGTATATTAACTAAAATATATAATATACTTTTTTAGTTAATATAATTAAGTATTATAGCTGCAAATTAGAATCTTAGATTAATAGTTAATTAATAATATAATAAGTATAAAACTTTAGTTTTTAAAAGTCTTAAATAATAAATATAGTCTACGCTTATCTAAATATTTGTAATAGAAATTAGCAACTAGGTTTAAATAGCTAGCAATATTAGTCTAGTCTTACTATTACAGCTATATATTTTATTTTAATAAATAAATATATTTAATTTTATATTTTAAGCAGTCCTTTTTTTTTTGTAATTAAATCCTTCGACTTTTTATTAATCTTTAAATTAATTATTTCTAGCGTTTTATTTTTTTTCCCTTTTTTATTAATATATATAAATGGCGGCAGTAATATAACCTAGCTAAATCAGGAATTATACTTATTTAGATATAAAAGCTATAGATAAAAAACTAAATAAACTTTTTTTATAGACTTAAAAAGCTTAATCTTATAAATATAATCATTAATTATTTTTATAATTTTAAATAAACTTAAGTTCTTATAGTCTAAAGATTTTAACAGCTATATTATTTTAATATTTTAAGCGTTAAGTATTATTATATTGTTTATTTTTAGCTTTAATAATAAATATCTATAGCGATTAACTTATTACCCTTGTTTTTTTTGTAATTATTTAAAATTTTCTTTTAATATTAAATATATTTTATTAAGTTTTTATATTAATATATCTGCTATGATAATATCTTTCTTCTATAGCAATATTATACTAAATAAAATATTATTAAAAACTTCTAGTTTTAACTATAGTAAATAGCCTTTAATAATTAAAAATAATATTAAACTTATAAAAGCATTTTTATTAGAGTTAGCTTCGAATTTTACAATAAATAAAAAATCTATTTAATTATTTTAATTATAATTAATATAGGTTTTTAAATATTATTTAAACGCAGTATTAGTATTCTTTATCTAGCTATTTATTTTAGAGTAAAAAGCTATTAATAGTTTAAAACTTATATTTATATACTCGCAAAGCCTTTTCTAGAAATATAATATAAATTATATATTATAATCTAAAATAATAACTTTAGAATAGCCCTTTTTATACTATATTTATTTAATAAAAGCTTAAATTATAGCTTTTATTTCTAATAAATTTAGTATAATAAACTTTTTCTTTTTTAATAAATAGTCTACTATTATTATAATATATTATAATATATTAAAATATTCTTTTATATTTTTTATAATAAGGTAATACTATAATAAAATTGATAAAAATATCGGTCTAATAGCAATTAAATACTAGAAATAACTTAAATAAGCTTTATTTGCCTTTATAATAGCTTTTTAAACGCTTATAAACATAATAGCTCTTAATAAAATAAGCAATTAATTTTATTATTTTAGGTTAATAGTATTTGCGACTAATATAATTATAGGTAATTATGTGGTTTGTATAATTACTAACTAATAATTTATAAATAAACTTAATAAGGTTTATTTATAAGGTTTTATCGCTATCTAGAATAAATAGTCGCTAATAAATATATAATAAATTATTATATATTTTATATATACTTAACTCTAACTTCAAAAACTCTTTTTTTATTAGCTTTAAAAATACTTTTTAAACATTAATATTCTTAATATAAATAATTGTTTATATAATATTGTTATTAAAATAAACTATTTAGATTTTCTATATAATCTTGTTTTAGAATGTAAAAGCATTTTTAAATAATTCTTCTATTGACTTTTTATTTAAAACTATATTTTTAAAGATATTTAATAGCAATTTTTCTTATAACTTTTTACTATTTTCTTTTTTTTTACTTAAAACGTAAAGCAATATAAAAAGATCTATTATAATTTTATTTGTTTTATTTTGAAATATTAACACTAATTAAATTTTAAGTTAAAGGTTTAATCTATATTTCTTAAATATAGTCTATATTTAAAATTGATTTCTCTTGTTATTTTAATTTTTTAGTTTATAGCTTAGGCGTCTAGTTAAGCTATTAAGCTATATTTCCTGCTTTCTAGAATAATAAATAATATAGAAGTTGAATTTAGAAAGGAATTTTATCTATTGTATTTATTTATAGTTAAATTGTTTTAAAGATATAAAATATTTTAAGTTCTTATAACTAGTAATTACATAGATTAAATCCTTAATTAGTATTTTTACTAGTTTAGAATACTATTTTTTAAAGACTTTTATAATAGCTAGAAGTTTTTTATTATAAATTTTGTAATTATATTCTTATAGCGTTATTTTTTTAAATAAATAGGCGACTAGCTTAAGAATATTATTAGAACCGCATTAAAATAGTATTGTAATAATAATATAGTTAGAAATATTTATTTCTATTTATATTTTTTTGTCGGGGTTAAAATAAATCAATATTAATACTATAATAAAAGCTAGTTTTAAAGCTTTAAATACTTTTTATTTTAAGCTATTTAGCAATTAAAAGTAATTAAAATCCTTTTATATTTTAGACTTTATAAAAGCTATAAAAAACTTAGCGATTTTAAAATAAATAAGAATAAAATGCTTATAAAAATTTATAAAGTCTAAAAAAACTTATATATTCTTTATATATTAAAAGTTCTTTTATTAAAAAATAATTTTAATCTTTTTAAAATTTATTTTAATATCTATAATTATAATAATAAGCTTTAAATATTTAATTTCTTTTATATTAAAATTATATTTATTAATATTAAAGAAGAGCTCAGCTATATACAATTTTTTAAATATTATATTAATATATTTAATATACTATTCTTTAATATTATTATAGACTAAAATATTATTTAAATAAACAATATAAAAAGAGTTTAAATACTTATACAATGTTTAATTAATTAATACTTAAAATGTTTTTAAGGCGTTATATAGCCCAAATAATATTATTATATATTTATAGAAACTATAATAAGTTAAAAAAACAGTTTTCTCTTTATTGCCTTTTTTAATCTTAATCTTATTAAATATAGCAATAATATTGAACTTAATATAATATTAGGCCTAGTATAGCTATAATAAAATTTCTTTAATAAATAGCAAAACGTTGCAGTTCTTAATTATTAAAAAATTAAATACTTAATAATTAATATAAATTTAGAGTCTTTTATCTAGCTTTTTTATAATAAATATAAATATAATATATAATAAAATACTAAACTGAATATATTTTTTTCCTAATATATTATTAATATATTTCTTAATAATAGTCATTTATTCTCTTAATATACTATAAACTTTTTTCGTAAAAAAAGTTATTTTTTCTTTTAAATTAATATAGTAATTAACTATTCTTTTTAATAATAGCTTGTTAGCTTCTTTAAAATTCTAAACTAATAGCTATTTATAATATTTTTTAAATATTTTCATTTTTAATATATTATTTATAAGAAATATTTTCTTTACTTTATTAAAAAACTTTTTATAGTTTTCTATTATAATAGCAGCTATATTAACTATAAATATAGTAGTTTTTTCTTTATTTTCTTTTAAAAAGTTAAATATTTTAAAATATTAAAGCTATATTATAATTATTTTATTATAAAATAATTTAACTATATTCTAAAAGATATAAACTAATATTTCGGCGATATTATATTTAAAAATATTTTTCTTTAAAAGCATTATTATATTTTTATTATTAATTATTATAGGCTTATAATATTAAAAACAATAATTAATATAATAATTAGACTAAAAAGTTAAAATTTTAATTACAAATTTTAAATTAGAATTATAAAATTCTAGCTATAATATATTTAATATAAAATTAAACTTATTAAGATTAATAATTATATACTATTATTTATTAATATAATCTTTAAACTAGAATATTACTCAGATAATATAAATAATATTAAACAATTATATTAATTGTTTACTAGCTTTAAATAATATAATTTTATAAAAAATATACTATTTAAATAATACTTACTTACTAAAAAAATATTAATAAAACTAAATACTAATACTTTAATATTAATAAAACAAATAATATATTTTACTTTATTATATATTAATAGTTTTTTTTTAAAGTTTAATTATTAACTCTATTATAGCTAAATTTTTATATTTAAATAACTAAAAAAAAATATAAAATAGTAAGCTTTTTATTTCTCGGTATTATCTAGTCTTTTAATTCTTTAATACTTTTACGTATTTTATATTTTAGCCCTTAAAAATAATTTATTTTAAAGACTAAATATTTTCTATTTTTTAGGCAGTTTTTAATTTAATAAAAGTAATTTTAACTAACTTAAATTAAATAGCTAGGTTATTATTTAATATTTAATATTTATTTTTATAAAATATATTTTTATTTTTAGAAAAGTAATTTTTCTAGCTATATTTTATATATTATCTTTTTTTATATAGCTTAGTTATAATATAAATTAGTCATTTAATAAAGCTCTTATTACTAGCTAGTCTAGACTTATAAACATTATTGCTCTTTAACTATAAACTTGTATTTTAGTTTATATATATTTTTCTCTTGATTAAATTAACAGCATTAGTCTATTATATATCGAGATTAATATTCTAAATTCGATTAATATAGTTAATAAAACTATTATAAAATATATTATTCGTAATTTTCTAATAAAAATAATAGCTAATTATTTGCTTAAAGTTTAAAATTTTATAGAAATTATTAAATTTTATAAATATAATAGCAATAGAAAAGTAAATATAAAACTTATTAAATATTTTATTTTTCTTTTTAACTTTTATTAGGAATTTAGAATTATAAAATAAAGTATTAGTTTTTATTATTATATTAAAGTCCCTAAATATATTATAGAAGTTAATTATTATTTTTTTAAGAATAAAATAAAAATTAAATATATTATTGCTAGCTTTAGCCTTGATTACATTAAATACTATAGCTTCGCAATAATTATAAACGAACTAAATTATATATTTTTCAATAAAAAAGAAAATAATATTATAGTATAGCTTAGAGTTAATTTAATTATACTAAATATTATATTCTTTTCGGTTATTAATATTCTTAAACTTTCTAAAATTAAAATAATAAATATTAATATTTTTAACTAGATTAGTAAAGCTAAATAAGTTATTTTTTACAAAAACTATATAATAAAAATCCGCTATTTCTTTCTCTAGCTTAGAATCTTTAGAATTATAATAATAAAAAACCTATTTCTTTTATAGCTTAAAAATTTGCTTTTTAAGTTTAACAACTTTAAATTAAACTATATTCGCCTTTTTATAGTAAATTTTATAGCGATAGTAAATTCAATTAAGCTTATTTTTATAAGTATTTATTTTTATTTTCAAGCTTTATAGTTATTTATTTATTTGCTATAATATATATAATAATTTATTATATTTTTATTTTAATATATAGACTTTAATCTTCTTTTTAACTAAAAAGCTTTTTTCTTTTAACTAAAATTCTATTTTATTAAATTAGAAATTACTCTATATTAAAATTTAAATCTTTTATTAATAATAGTTATAAGCGCTTTAATATTTTCTATATTTTCAAGGATATTATACTTATTTATAGCTTTAAACACAATATATTTATTTTGCATAAATATAAATATTTGTTTCTTTTTTACTTGTTTTATTCCTTTTTTTTTATTATAGTATTAAAGTATTAATAATTTTTTAATTAAATCTTCTTATTTAGAGTTTTTATTTTTATCTTTATAGTTATTAATAACAAATTATTATTTTATAGATAATAATTTATCTTTTTATACTAGGCTTTTAAGCTTAATTTTCTTGATTATATTTCTTTTTTTTTTAAATTATTTTTTAAAGAAATCTCGCTTTTACTGCTTATATTTATATTTAAGTCTTTTTCAAGACAGCTATATAAAACTAATATAAAGCTGCTAAATATATAAATAGCTAGTTTTTTTAGTTTTAAAATATATTTTATATATTTCTTTGCTAATTAATTAGTATATTTATTATTTAAATTAATATTTTAAATCTTTTTTTTATTTTTTTAAAATCTTAGCTGCGGCTAAAGCTTTAGTCTCTAAACCGCAATTAGATTTTATTATAATACGTTTAGCCTAGCTGCGCCGTTCTTTTATAATACGCTTATATAGCTATAATTATTATATAAATAAAAAACTAACTATTTAACTTAAAATAAATAAAATTATATTAAAGTTTTAAAATAAGATAATAAGAATATATTAGAATTCTATCTATGAAGATTAAATGAAAATCGTTCAATCTTAGATTACAATATATACTTAGCGCTAAGCCTAATAAGATTAGCGCTAGCTATAAGCGAATATTATTCTTAGTATATATACTATAGTTATAACCGCTAGCGTTCCGCTAGCGAGAGGATTCTAGAAAACGTAAAGTGAGATAAACTATATTTATATTATATAGACTAATTATTAAAGATCTCTTAATAATAAATCGTGTCTATTATTAAATATTAGACTCTTAGAGTTCGATATAGTTTATCGTTTTCCAATAATTTTCGGGGCTAATGCTATTAACGAATAATAAGCTTTAAAGCCTTAGTTTCTAGCCTTAGTCCGGCTATAGCCGGCTATCAAGTCCGGCTCCGTTTATAAACCGCTAACGAATATAACAATTGCCTTTTTTTTAAATATTAATCTCTAATATAATAAAATGGAACAAAATTATCTTTCAGAGCTATTAATATATTTATTAAATATTTATTAAAACCTTTTAAATAATCTAATAAAAAAAAAGAGGAAAAAGTTATTCTATAATCGGAGTATATACGCAATATAAATTTGTAAATATAGGAATAAAAATAATAAATTGTTACCGCTAATAATAAATAATAATAACGATTTTTCATAGCTTAACTACCGTCGCTAGCTAAATTAAAACAACTATTTATTTTAATCTATTTTTCTTTTTTTATAATATTTAATTGCATTTTTTATATACTTTATTATACGCTATCGCCGAAATATCGTATACTAATTTTTATTAATAGTAATTATATTATTATTATTATTATCAATTTCGTCTATTTAAAATAAATAGTATTTCGTTGTTATTATATATATATTTATTAATATATTTTAATAGCTATACTATTAATACCGTTATTATTACTAATAATATTATAGCTATTTATCTATTTTTTCTATAAAAGAATTAATAATTCCTTTATAATACTATTATACCGCTATCGCTATACGTATTAATATAAAAATAATTTATAAAATTTAACTTTATATCGTTTATATTAATAAGCGCGAATACTTCTAGATAGCTAGGGTTTGCGTTTATTATTATATTTTCTATAAAAAACCGGAATATTATATCGATATATAAATATAATAATATTATTAAAGTAATATTAATATTATTCGCAGATTTTTTAGAAATACCGAAAAAAAAAACGCATTTAAAGGCGTTTTATAAAGCAGAGACCGCTCTAGAAAATCCCGCCGTCGTCTATAGCCGGTTCGCCGGTTATTATATTGTCGTTACTAGGCGTAGAGTCTAAATCTTTATTAAAAAAATTAAATCCTAGTATTATTAATAGGGTTATATATATAGTATTGTCGGCCGGGCTTTTATCTATATCGTTCAGATAGAAAAAAAGAAAAAAACGCTAAAAAAAAAGAACGAAGCTTTAAAAGAGATATAAGAGATTGCGGAAATAAATTGCTAATATTATCGTCGAGCTAGCGCTAACTTGTTTATTTAAAAAAAGAAAACGGAGTTAAAATTGCATATAAAAAATTTAAAAAATAAAATAAAAACCGCCGACAGTATTATCGTCGGATTTTATATAAGTTTTGATATATGTTCTTTGCTAGCGTTTTTATTAATAAAAAAGAAAAAAAAGAAGAAAAGTAAAAAGAATTAGAGTAATAGTAATATAAAAAGAGAATATATATAATAAATATTAATATTTAAGGAGTTATATTAACGCTAACGCTCAACTAATATATATATAAAAATATTTTTTTTTATTTTTTTTCTTAATAAATACTATTTATAAAAATATTTTTTATAAGCTTTATTAGTTCTAAAACGTCGGAGCTATTATTGTCGCTATTGACCGGCTTTTTTATAATTTATTAGTTTCTTTTATTAAATATTATTTACAGGCGTTAGAACGTTTAACTTTCTTGAGAATTACGTTTCGGCGTCGGTTTATTGTTATATCTAGCTTTTAAATATAATTATTATCTTAAATACTACTAGTTTATTAGAAATTTAATATAAATAGCGTTTAAGCTATTCCGATATTTAATAGTAATTATTTAAACTATATTTTTAAAAATATCTCTTTTAATAATATTTAAATCCGATAATTATTCGTATACGGATATGTTAAGCTAAATGAAATTATTTCAACCTCTTTAAAATATAAAAGTTTTTTTCTAATTAAATTCTTTTTTTTCTTTATATATCGCTTTTTTATTGAATGCTTTCTAAAAGCGTTTAGCTTCTTTAAATCTATTTCTATTTCCGTCTATTAAATATATTAGTATTCCGTTAATATAACGATATAATTTTTATAATAAATATAGCCTCTAGCTATAATATTAATCTTAGAAAAAAGAAAAATAATAGAAAAGTATATATATAAAGAGTTTTAAATATTAAATAGCGAGAAATTAACTATATTATATATTTTAGATATTATAATTAATTATTTACGCCTGTTTTTATATATAGTCCGCTGTTGTTTATTAAAATTTTCTCGCAAATCTACTACGTTATCTATTTTTTTATTTAACAATTATTAATTATATTTATAGCTTTAGCCTATTTATTTAATTTTATATTAGATACCGTTTTTATTCTTAGTTTATTCTATAATCTTTTCGATTTTTTATATTTCCTTATTATTAATAAATTTAGGAATTTATATAAAAGTATTTATTAGCTTATTATATATGCAATAATAATAAAGTTCAAGTAATAAAATATAAAAGATATTATAAATTCGATAAATATTTAATAATAATAATCGATACGCTTATATTCTAATCTTATTTTATATTCGAAAAAGTTTAATATATTTATACGATAGCTTCTTGCTTAGCCGCTTTTATTTAAAATTCTTAGTCGTTAATAAAACTAAGTCGCCGATTTTATACACTATTAGTTTAGCTTTTTTATTATACGTGGTCATATACGCTATACTAGCGCGATTCCAATATTTTTTAAAAGAATCTTTTAAGAGCTATAGCTATTTTAGTTATTTATTTACTAAAAATATTCTCTTTTTAATAAAATTGTTTTCAGTTTTTTCGTAGCGGATCTCTAAATAGTATTTATATATAATATAAAAGGATATAATTTTTATACTCGAATAATAACTATTTATATATATATACTCCGTTAATAATAAAATACTAATCTAGTTATTTTAATATTTATTTGTAAAACTTCTTAAATAATACTTAAACACCTAGTTTTAGCATTTTATTTACTTATTTATTTGAAAATAAAAAACCGTATTTAGGCGTTTTTTAATTCTTATATAATAGTAAATAGTAAAGTAGAAGTCGTTTATAAAAACAGAGTTTCTATTGCTTATAATATTATTAAATATATTATATTTTAAAATAACTTTTTTGAAAAATAGCTCTGCTAGTTTTACACTAATAATTTTAATAGTTATTAGAATATATTAATATATTTTAATATAATAATTAATAATTATTAAAATAGAATTGTAAATACGATTATTTCTTTTTTTAATATACAATAAGCTTATAATAAAATCTATTATTAGCTTTTTCTAAGGTTTCTTTAAAAATAATAAAATATTCAATTGTTTATATAGCCGATAGCAATATACCTTCGTATACTAATATATATTATAGTTTTATATATATTCTTTTATCTCTATATTTATATCTAGCTAATAATATTTTCTTTTAAAAAGTTTTAGCGATTTTTCGTATTTAAAATAGCTTATTAAAAAATTATTATAGTATTTGCTAATTAGCTTTTTTTTAACCATTTTGTCTTTAAAAATATATAAATAGTTATTATATCTAAGAAGATTTTTATTGTTAAAAAACTAAATAGAATTTTATTTCCGACGGTTTTCCGCTAGCGTATTCCGCTTCTTTTTTATTTAGTTATTAGCGTTTTAAAGTTTTTTTAATAAAAATTTTATTAGGTATTAAATATCGTTATTATATAGTTTATTTTTTAGGTTTTTTACGTTTTTTTTAGAGATAACAATTTAAATTTTAGTTATTTTAAGGGCGGGGCCTAGTGCTATTACGATTTCCCGTTCTCGCTCTAATAATTTATCCGACTAAAATGATAATTTATTCTATAATATTAATAGTAATATAATATTTAAGTTTAAAATTTTTTTATAATCAAAGTATTTCGATAGTATATCGGCGGAGTTAATTTTGTCTATTTAATAAAAAATTTCAAAGTTATATATAGCTAATTTAGTAATCTATCTAGCCTACCTAGAATTAAAGACTTTTTATTTTATAAATTTTTTAAAATTATTATAATCTAATAATATATTGATAATATATAGACTCTTTTATAAATAATAATATTACTATTTTATAGTTATTATAATAGCGAATAGTTCTTAGTTATAAATCTTGTAATTTTGCTTAGCCGGTATTATTTTCCGGGATTAGAAAGCTATTAAACGCTAATAAAAGTCTTTATTTTACTAGGATATAATATTTATAATAGTAAAATTAGAGATATTAATTTCTATTTATATTTTAGCTTCAGAATTATAATATTTTAATAAAAATATTGAAATAAAAATATTATAGAATATATAAAATATTTACGCTATTTTATTTATTTAGATAAATAGTCTAAATTTCTTGCTATTCTTATTTTTTTTTAATAGACTAATAAAAGATATTATAATATCTAAATATTAATAAATGAATTGCCTATAAAAATTAGTAAATCCTAAAAAAACTTGGATTTTTTAGTAGCTTTTTAATATTAGCTATTTTTAATAGTTTTAGTTTATTTTAAATTTATTTTTATTTTTTTAATAAAGACGATAAAATCTAAAAATTCTATTTTAATTATATTAAATTCGTATTTTTTTAAATTAATATATAACTAAAACTATTATAAGCGTTTTAATACGTTTTTAATATACTATTTATATTCCGCTATTATATCGCTAAAGATTAAAATATTATTTAAATAGATTATATAGATTATGTCTATTAAACTAGTTAATACTTTATTAATATAAATTTAAAATATAGTCGGAATATTAGCTAAACTAAATAATATTATAAGATATTTAAAATAGTTGTATCGCGTATAGAACGCTGTCTTTTATTTATTACCTTTTTTAATACGGATTCAATAATAAATGTTTTTAAAATCTAGTTTAGTAAATTTCTTAGTTTTATTTAAGCGGTTTAAGATTTTTATAATTAAAAAAAATAAATACCGATTCTTTACAATTATTTTATTTAGTTTTCTATAATTAATATATAGGCGTAAACTATTGTTTTTCTTTAGAACAAAAAGTATCGATACGTTTATAAAAGAAATTGAATAATAAATCTAATTTTTTTAAAAAGTTTTATTAAAATAGCGCTGAAGCTCCGATAACTTTATCATAAATAGATTATATAAAAAATTATATAGTAAATTCTTATTAGTTAATTTAATAGTATAATTTTTTTGTTTTAATTTAAATAAAATATCTATTATTTTAGTATTAAAGATATTATTAGAATCTAAAAGGTTTTTTAATATTTTTAAGTTTTCTTACACTATTGTAGCATTATTATATAGCGAAATAAGGTTATAATATATTAAAATATATACAGTTTCTTTAAACTTTATATTATTCCTAAATTCGGCTATATTTAATATTTTAAATTAATTAGAATATATTTTAAAACGCTATTAAAAGAATTTTAGGTTTATTAGTATTCTATAGTTATTTAATATAGACATATCGAATATTAAATTTATATTTTAGTTAACTAAATAGAAAAATATAATATATTTTTTTTTTAATTTTAATTATTTACGATTTAATAAATTAGTTTAAAAGCGCTATAATAGTAGATTCTTTTTAATTAAATAGTTTCGGCTACAATAAGCTAGCGGCAATAGATTCTAAATTTTATTTTATTATAAATTCTTAAAAAATAAAATGAAAAATAGATTTAATATCGATTACAACTGTTATAAAACGCTTATTTTTTTAGAGATTAGTTTATTTTTTTATATAAATAAAAGTTTTTGTTTTTATTTATTTTTCTTAATTTATTTTTAAAACAACTATAAATTATTGTCGTTTTTTAGCTTTTTAGCTATAAAAATAGTATTTATTCTAATTTTAAACTCGAAATAATTTCTAGTATAATAGCTAGATTTACTATAATTATAATAGTTATTATTCTATAGTTAGTTAGATTATTATTATTATTTATTTTAAGTCTACGTAAATTTCCGTTTATTTTTATTTTAAGGCTACGTATCCGTTCCGCTAGCGCTATAACTAGGTTTACTAATTTATTATTTTAAAAATTTTAATTCTTTTAAACTTTTATTCTAAAATTTACTTTAAGAATCCAAATATCTAAATTGTTTTATAGTCTTTTCTATTATTATAGCGCGGATATAAAGGTTTTCCCGATTTTATAGTATTTTATTGCTATTAAATATTTTATTTTTGAGATCTATTTTTAATTTAAATAGAAAAAAGTTAATAATAACTTCCGGAAACTGCTCTAGATTTAAAGCCTTTTTAATTTCTTTAAAATATACTTTAAAAACCGTTATTTTTTGGTTTTTCTGCTGCTCGGCCTTAATATATTTCTCATATATAATGAGCCTATAGTTAGTTAAATCTATAATTAAATTTCGAAAAAACTTTTTAAAAAAAGACTAATCGATGTCTTTTTAATTATAATATTTAATATATCGATTCTATTGCGTTCCGGGGTCGTTTTTAAGTTTAGATTATATAAAAATAATTTTCGTATAATTAATTGCAAAATAGATTAGACTTTTTATAGAAATATTATTATATACGCGGAATTAATAAAGAAATTCGCTTTCGCTTTTTTTTTTATATAAAAAAACTTATTTAGGTTTAAAATTTTTTGCAAAAAAAAATTAAATTTTAGAGACTAAAAATAGTCTAATACAAATAGATATAACTAGAGTTAGAATTATAGATTGCGTCCGCGGTATATTAGCAATATTATTAATATTATTATTATTATTAAAATAAAAACTTTAAAATTAAATTTTCAATAGAATATTATTTTTATTAACTATATAGAATTATAATTAGTTCTAGAGATACTGCTATTTATACTTAAGTTATTAGAGCTAATATTCTAAATTTTAAAAAAAGATTTTTAAAAATAAAATGCTAGCGCTATTAGGCTGCTATTGTTTATTTAACTTTATATTAGTTTTTTAAGTAGATTAGTATAATAGTCGTTTGCTTTGCAATGGCCGTGGAATAGTGGGGTTTGCTTAGTAGGTAGTAACAAGTCTTATATATAATTATAGCAAGGCGTAGTATATTGGCTTAGCTATAAAGAAAGTATATAATTTATTTTAAGGAGCTTTATTAGGAGTATTTAATAATAAATATATTAATTATTAAAAAGCAGATCTATTTAAAGTAAAAAAGAATAATATTTATATATTTAATAAATACTTATAATACTTGCACTACTTATATTATTCGTAGGTAATAATTTAATAAATATTGCAAAATCTATAAGCAAGCTATAATTAATTTATTTATTAAATTAATCTAAGATTTGTTTTTTATTACTAAACAGCTTTATATAGTTTAAAATATAATAGCACCCTTTTTATATTGCTTTTTTAATTAAAAATATTATAATACTAAATTTAATTATAAAAATTTTATATTTTTTCTATTTTTATTATTAATTATATTTTCTTTAAATTATTAATATTGTTTTTAAGTTTTCTAAATTATTTAGTAAAAAGGTTAAGATATGCTTTTCCCTTATTTTTATTGCTTTTATAATCTTTTTAAAAAATATTACATTATTAAAAGCTAAAATATCTATAGAGAATATATTTAGTTTAGCTATTCTAAACAATATAATAACTTTTTATCTAAATTTATATATTTATTTTATTTAAATTCTTTATCTTTTTTTCCTTTTTTTATTAATTTTTATTTCTAAAGGAAAAACTTTAAAATAAAAAAAAAGAAATTCGCTCTAAAATTAAGGCTATTAGCATTTAATATAATTTTAAGTATAATAAAGTTATAATTTATTATTATTATATACTTTCTTTTTTTATAAAATAAAAGCAATTATCTAAAATATATTATAGCTTAGATAAGTATAAAAATGATTATATTAAACAAGAGATTAAAGTAATAAAGAAACTAAAAAAGTTTAAGTCTTTTAGTATTAATATTATTAATAAAACTATAAATTCTATAATATTATTTAATAATAATTTCTTAATAATATTATTTAAGGAAATTAATTAGCTTATTACTGAGATTAATTTTAACTTTAGTACTTTTTTTAATATTAATTTTTAAAATGCCTTTTTTATTTCTTAGAATATTTATTTAAAAGTTTTAAAAAGGATAGCAATTTAAGTCTAACTTTTAATCCGAAATTAATTATTTTTAAGGTAGAAACTTATTCTTATTTATATTATTATTTTTTTGATTATTTTTAATTTTTGTTTTAGATTTATTTTTTTATATTTTATTATTAACTCTTTTATCCTATAATAAAAAGCTAAACATTAAAAACTTATTTTTATTTTAAAAACTATTATTAAAATGTAATATTAATAGCTATTAAGCGCTTTAAGCTAGATTAAGAAATAATTTCTAATTATTTAAATTATTAATTAAGTCTTTATTAAAAAAAACTAAAAGGTCTTTTTTTATTAAATATAAAATATAAATCTTTTAGATTTTCTTAATTTTTTTAAAGTCTTTTATATATCTTTTAGCTAATTTAATCTAGCTTTTTTTGAAAAGCCTTTATAATTTTATATTTATTAAATTTTTTAATACTTTAAATTTCTTATTAAGTTTAATAATATTTATTTATTTTATTTAGTTATTATTTTCTAAGTTATTTATAAAGTTCTTATAAGCTAGAATATTAATAGTTTAAGGTTTAAAGCATATATATTAAGTATCTTTGTTTTTTATCTCCAGAGTACCTATATTGTTTCTCTATTATTTGCTAAATATTATATATTTTTTAGTACTTTATATAATCTTAAATAATATTATATTAATTAATTTATATTTAGTTTTAATATTAATATCTCTTAATATAAAATTATTATTACTATTTGTAACTAATATATTATTATTTGTTAATTGCAGAAAACCTAGTATTTTCTTAATTAATTCTATTATTATCTTATTTTCTTCTTCTTTTATTATTAATACTATTATTTATTTTTCTTTAATTTTCAATTTTATTGCTATAATTAATTATTTTTTAGTTTTAAAAAGAAAGTATTAAATTCTTAGTTTCTTAATTAACTTTATTTCTTTTTAAGTATTATTTTAATCCTTACTTCTCTGAAATATATATTAAATAATTATTATTATAGCAAATAATTTATATTAATTTAATATAGTTATTTATATTGCTTATTTCTTGCTTTTTAGATACTTTAATTTATTATTCTAATATTTTTATTGCCTTTTTAAAATAATTTTTTTTAATATATCCTAGTTTATTATAAGAATAATATACTTTAGTTTATAATTTTTTCTTAGAAATATTAATTTCTATTAAATCTCCTATAAGTTAATTTTTTTATATAAGCCTTTTATTTTTAATTTATTTATTTAAATATCTTTCTTATTATTAATTATTAATTTTAATTGTTAACTTAATTATATCTTTTAAAGTTATAAGCCTTTTAATAGCTATTATTATGTCCTTTATTCTATTATATAATCTTTAATAAAATAGTATTATAAATACAAAGTTATTTTACTTAATTTTATCAGCAAATATTTTAAATATTATAATATATATTAATACTAAAGACTTTTACTTTAAATTTTATAATTTTTTTTTATTTGCTTTTTCTTTATTAATTTCTTTAAATGCTATTTTAATATATATAATAAAATTATTAAATAAATAAAATTTTTATTTTATTTTATTATTTTATTAAGATTTTTTATTTCTTATAAAGTCTTTTAGATAAAGTATTACTTAATTAAAAACTACTTTAGCTAAATAAAATATAATAAATATTACCTTAGCTAATTTATTTAAAAATTAAATAATATATATTTTAATATATAATTTAATTTATATAATTTATTTATTTAAAGTATTATATTCTCTTTTAAAATTATCTAGAATAGCTATTTTAACTAAATTTATGCTTTTTATAGGCTTAAGCACTAATAAAATTATACTTATATTTAATAAATAATTAAAATATAATAATTATTTATTTTGCAATAGCTATAAAATAGTAAAATTTATTTAGCAAATAATAATAAGCTTTATATATAACTATAGTAGAATATAGTATATTAGCTTAGCTATAAAAAAAGTATATAACTTATTTTAAAGAGTTTTATTAAAGATATTTAGTAATAAATATATTAAGTATTAAAAAACAAATCTATTTAAAATAAAAAAGAATAATATTTATATATTTAATAAGTACTCGCAATACTCGCGCTGTTTACGCTGCTTATAAGTAGCAACCTAGCAAGCACTACGAAATCTGCGAATAAGCTATAGTTAGTTTACTTATTGAACTAATCTAAGACCCGTTCTTTATCGCCGAGTAGCCCTGTGTAGCCTAGGGCGTAACAATTAGATATTTTAAATATTAAATATTTTAGAAAGTTATATATTCTAAAAAAGATTTCGCTTTCAAGTAGTTATACTATTTCGCTCCGGGCTTTCTATTTTTTTAAAAAAGGAATTAAAGTAATTAAAAGTATAATTACTAGCGTTCCGCTAGCGAGAAAATTCTAGAAAGTATAAAATAAAATAGACTCTATTCATATTATATAGACTAATTATTAAAGATCTTTTAATAATAAATTATACTTATTATTAAATATTGGACTCTTAGAGTCCAATATAGCTTGTCGCTTTCCGATAGCCTTTAAGGCCGACGTTATTAGCGGGTAGTAAGTTTTAAAGCCTTAGCCCCTAGCCTTGGCCCGGCTATAGCCGGCTATTAAGTCCGGCTCCGCCTGTAGGCCGCTAACGAGTATAATGATAGTCTTGCTCTTATACCGTAATATAAACTATATTATAGCTAAAATTTATAATATCTTATTCAATTATTAGTTAATTTATATTCTATAGTTTGCTACCTATTTTAATATTTTTATTATTTATATAATATAATATAATTAATTCTTTTAATAATAATAAACATCTAAAATTCTGGAATATATTAAATAATAAAAGAATAAAAGAATATAAAACTCTTTTTTTCCTTTTCTTATATAGTTTTTTAAAAGGTTTTAATAAGCTTATAATATTAAATTATTATTAAAAATATATATATATTATAAAAGTATATTAATTATTTATTTTAAGTATATTTATTATAGTATATTTAAACTTATATAATAAAGTATATAGCTAAAGTATATATAAATATATTTGTATTTTAAATAGCTTTATTATTATTATTTTAAGCTATTAAAGATAATATCCTTAAAAGGGAAATACTTATAGTATTTAATATAATAAATTAATTATTAAAACTGCTTTTTATAAGGACTTTTAAAAGTCTAAAGCTAAATATAAATAATAATAAAATTAAGAGATAAGATTAGCTCTAGGATTATATATAAATAGATAAAAATCCTTATATTTTAATAGTAAAAATTAATTTTATCTTAATATATTAACCTTTTCGCTATACTACCAGTCCTCCTATAGAAGACCTATAGATTTATTCTTATATTTATATTCTATACTATATTTACTTATTACATTGTATTTTAAAAAACTTTAATTAAAATTTAATATTAACTATTTTAATAGTAAAGTATTTATAAAGAACTTATATTCTAATATAACTATATTTATTTATTCTTTTAAAATTCTTTTTATTAATATAATAAAAGAGTTAATAATATTTAAATAATGAATTGCAATTTATTAATAAAAAAACTATATTGAAAAAAACTATTTAATTATTTTTTTATATTTTAATAAAATAGTTTAAATTCTATTTTTTTAACTAAATTTTTAAAAAATTAAAAAATTATAATAAACCTTTAATTAAAAAAATATAATTAGTGGAAATACTAGCTAATTAATTTATTAAAGTATTGATTAATAATCTTACTAAATTTCTAAAAAATATATATAAATTAATATAGTTGTTTATATAGTAAATTTTAATATTTAATTTGAAAATCTAAAAAACTTAAAATTAATATAATAATTTAGTAACTTATTATAAAAATTCAAATCTTTTTATATTTAATATTTATTGTAATTTATTTATAAAATTTATTTTAGAAATTAAAAATTAATTAATATTATTATAAATAATAAATTTAATAGATTTAAATCTAGATAATAGAAAACTATTGAATTTAATACTTAAAAAAGCTAATAATACTAACTTAGTATATAAACATTACTATTAAATACAATGAATTGTAGTTAAAAACAAAAAATAAGATTATAAGATTTTATTAATAGTAAATAGATTAATAATTCTAATTAAAACTAAAATGAAATAATTATATATAAAAGCTTACTAAGTATTGGATAACTATATAACTATAATACTAAGCTTTATTTTAGTACTATATATATTACAACGCTAATCCACTTCCGGGTGAGATTTATTACTAAGTAATAACGAGTATATCGAGATTATTTAGAACTAAAATCTATTAGAAATTACTTGGAAAAGGAAAATTCAACATAAAGTAGCCTTGTTCAATCTGTTACCGCAATTTCACTGTAGATCGGATCCACTGCTACACGCTAAGGTATCGCTAGCACCTGTGAGCGTGTTCGATAAAGCCCTGAATTTAGTTCATATCCAACAAAACGCGAGTATGAATCACGGCCATCATTCCACATAAACAGTTTCCGGCACTACTCATGGCCAGCGTAAGACAATAACTTGTTTTCGATTACGGCGCAGCTTTGCAACACGACGGTAGCTTCTCATTCGAATGCGGTCCTCAAGTATGTTGACTCTGACAATGAAGGCACTACTGTATGTTCCAGGCAAGATCATTAGTTCTACTAGTAAGCTGCTCATGAGTCGAAGGTTGGATCTGCAAGGGAAGTATCTCAGTGGTTAGAAGAGGAAAGCGTAGACCAAGCGTCAAGTTTCCACAGCAACGGCAAGACTTACCAGGCGTTCAATATCTAGACTGACAATAATGCGCATCTCGTATGGATCGGCATTAGCCAGGAACTTACCCCTTCTTCTCTAACTCGTGCACGTGATGTTTGTCCCGAACTACGTGTCAGATCGGCAGTAGACTATCCTGACAAGACTTCGATAGTCTACGAAGTCTACATTTCGAAACCTCGAGGCCACCCTGCCTGGGCGTCAACAGCTTTAGAGAGGCCAATGGGACCGGTCAGCCATTGCACAGGTTGAATTCATGGCCCTTCGGACATACAGCCTCCAAGGAAAAATATCACCCAGAAGGACAACACCAGGTATTTTTCCATTTCACCATACACATCTGTTCTATCTGAACCTCACAAATATTAAGGCTCGCTTAGCTGGAAACATCTTTCGCGCGAGGGATGGCCTTTCATGTCATGAGGCCGCACGAGACTGTCTGGACACAGCAAACAATCCGCGAAACATGGGGGCCTCACATTGAGCCTCTGGGTCCGAAAAGGCTTCAGCTTTCGGCACCCTTGAAGGCTCAGACTCTGGGAAAACCTTGGAATGTTTTGACAGCAGATCAAAAGTAAGCTTTGTCTAAACGAAAGGCATGATAGCCAGAGCTCACGTATTGTCTCAGATTGTTCGTGGCGGAAGCCCCCAGTGGCATAGCGATTTCCAAAGATTTGAGCAAAGTTCAACTATTAATGCAGCGGTTGCTACCTCTTCACATCAGTATAGGGGCAATAAAGAGTCACAAAGTCGTTCCTCGCACGACGGGACCCACACAAAACAGCCAGAATCTGAGAAGAATGATTCGAAGACACGCTCGCTTTTGAGAATCTTCAGATCCGAGCTTGCTAAAGGCCGTGCTGACACGGACTCTGATACTTTCAACGATGAATATGGCGCCAGGATTGTATCTCAAACAGAATCCCATTCTTGGAAACCAAATTTTAGCACGGAGTTTCCGGAGGCCATCGGTAGAAGGCATGCTGCCGCTGTTGACGAATTCGAGGGCTGTATACACAAGGTAACTGATCGCCTTCGTGAGGTCAGCCCGCAGATCGCATGTGTTCCTGAAGTGTCGAACAGAATCATAAACCAGCTCCATATTTGCACCACGAGCATGGTTATTTGCAAACAAGACGTCGCAGCAAATTTGAAAACGCTATTCGATGGAAACGAGATTCCCTTCTTTCGCAGGGCGGAAAGAAGTTGGAAATGCAGAGATATGAGCCCGCAGGTTCAGAGCTTGACAGTGTACAAACCCCCTTTGAGTGCGTTGCTGGTCGTTTTCGCTTAAACCAACGCATTTTTTTTTGGGACGAACCAGCCGAGGCAGCTAAGACTAGACGATCGAAACGCTTCTCAGCAGGTATTCAACAATAACCAGAAAATGCCTTTGCAAGGGCAGGCAGCCCCTCATAGCTCTTCTCTTATTTCAAGCACAACTTTGTATACGCGAGTTTTACCGCAAGAGGAATTGCTGGCTGGGGCTCCGTCAACTGCACGAGGAGATGTACGTCGTCAAGTGAGCCGGATGGCTCGTCGTGACTCTCAAAGCCTGTTCACCCAGTCCATCAGTAACGGCCCAAGACCGCGATCTCCGGCAATATCGCATTGGGCGGAAATGCCTTTCTGCAAAGGAAAATAACATACTTCTCCCGATGATAAGAAAATGTCTGACACCATTGAAACGACACAAAGCTGTCAGTCGGCGATAGAGAGTCTCTCTCTGACCCACCCATTCCCTAATCCGCTTGCACGCTTGGCAGAGCACGAGGTGAGGAACGCTTTGGGGATTCAAAGTGCTGCAGAAATCGCAACGCACATCACAAGTCCACTAGAACTCACAATTCATGGTGACTTCCCAGAGCAGTTATGCCTACCAGCGAACCTTTACCACTAGGCACCGTGAAACGCTAGCTTGGCTCGGAGGGATTTTGCTGTCGATGCTGACGAGAACTCAGGTCTCAGCGAAGCTGTTCAATAATGCAACGTGCCAGGGCAATCATCTCCTGCTTCGAAGCAATCCTCGCAGCAGTATACCACGAGTGCCACCATGCAAGTAATTGACCAGCAATCGTGGTACCGTAGCGCCACCCATTGGAGTGCAGAAGCACACGAGGACACACCAACCATGCAGGAAAGATCATTCGACTCGTCTAATATAAGAGAATGCTTCGGAAGTCTCACTCCATTAGGATTCAAGCATGATGCAGATAGGCTCCTTATGTACGCTCGATTGGCCAACGGCAACTTGGAAGACGCCCTTGATACCATCGACGAGTACAAACGAGCTTTACAAGAGCGATCTGATTAGCATATACTGCTCTGCCGCCATGCAAGATCCACAGGCTTGTCGTATGCATCTAGATCGGACGGAAGTATTTCGTATGCTCCATGCAATGGTAGTTTACCAAGGCTCTTTCTTCACTGTGAGCGCCGTCTTGTGTTACCAAATATTCCGAGGCTGTAACATTGATCGTTACGTATGGCTTTGCGTTTACCTTACCGGCCACATCCGCCGCTGATCTGCCCACATGCTGTGAACATTGAAAATGTCTCATGTGGGAGCACCAGAAATAAAGGTACAGCCAACGCCATCTGCTGTCACAATTTTGTCGCAAGGCGCTTTACTCAAAGAATTCAAAATTGCGGGGTACAATATTGTACTAGGATTTCCCGAAGCAGCCCTATACAAATCGTATAACAGCGCATACTTTGGCGAGACAATAGGACGGACAACTAATAGAGTTGGCGATGCGACCATTCATAACCTCAACGGCAGAACATACAAGCTAGCAAAGAACGACGGATCAAATTCGCTTCATGGGGGCTCAAAAGGATGGGGGAAAAAGCTCTTCAAAGGTCCCGTCTCAGTCTCTAGAGATGGAAGGGACAGCACGTATTTCTCCATGATAAGTCAAGATGGCGACGAGGGTTACCCAGGTACTGTGGAATGTCGCATCTGGTATACTGCAAGGACTGAGGATCAACATGTCTGTTTAGACATTGAATATGAGGTTGAGTTGATTGGGAACGAATGTGACGAAACAGTTGTAGGACTTACTAATCATAGGTACCTCATCCTTGATCATCGTAGAGGACATCACTAAAATCTAAAGCTATTTCAATCTCAACCCCAATGACTCTGATGTTGCAGAAACCACCGTCATATTAGCTACAGACAAGCACCTTGAACTCAATGCGGAGGGGATCCCTACTGGCCACATTTCGAAGCATTTTTCAGTACCCTCTGCCAATGCACCATTCACGCTCGGATCTGAAGGGCCATCATTTGATGACTGCTTTGTTATGGACCCCACGGAACGTGTATTGCTTGATAATAGAACGCAACCACTGCGCCGTCTTGTCTCGCTCTATCACCACAAGACGGATCTGCATCTGGAGGTCCTATCCACGGAGCCAGCCTTTCAGTTCTACACTGGAGACGGGATTGATGTCCCGGAACATTTGACTTCTGACGGACAGCGGACGGCTCCGAAGGGGCCACGAGCGGGCGTAGCGATTGAGCCAAGTAGGTATGTCGATGCACAAAGACACGAATGGAGACAACAATGTCTTTTGACAAAAGGAGAGCTTTGGGGTTCAAGAAGTCAATACAGAGCCTGGAAAGGCGGAAGTGACGTCCTATGGTGAAAACGCGAACAAGGAACCATCAAGACGGCCTTAAAAGTGTTTGAATCATCCCTATTGCCCTCGAAAGATTCTTTGCTATATATTGGGTCGAACTCATTAAGTTACCTACGTACAACACTATTATTCGTTGGAGTTGTATTCCATAAGCCTACGCTAAACAATCGTCTTCGTGCTCTTTCATCTAGTCTCCATCACGTTAGCCCAACAGAATCTAGAGCGCGGGTCCAAGGTTGAGCAATTGAGGAGATCAGTCTCATTAGCTCAGTATATCCCGCGATACATCAGAGTGCTCTGCCTGTCGAAGCTCCTTTTAAGCCTTTGTGCTTTGTGAGTGAAAAGACCAGAACTCGGACAGCACAATTGTTAGCAACGTTCGTTGGATCAGGCTATTTGCTTCCTTACGAAACTTGCATGGCGCCCAGGAGAGGAGGTCGATGCCAGTAGGCGTTGTACTCTGCTTTCAATTCCTGTGGGGAAAACGCTGTACTGCAACATACAATATCTGTTGGCTGGGTTGTGTGATCATCTTGAGATATCGCTGGTGGCAGTAGCGGGGGTCTTTCCACGGACTGTCACCTGTCATCCACCTGTCCTTGCAAAGAAACGTGCATGCCCCTCTGGCCCCTCTTGAATTTTGCGTTGAACGATACCTCAGCAAGCGCGAGCTTTCAAAAAAGGTGGCTTAACTAATCTTTGTAGCCGAAGTCTTCGAGTTCTTTCCTAACAGCATCTTCAGTCTCCATCTTTTTGATTTGTGTTCCTTCCAGAGTCTCGCCACCGGCCCTCCTCATTCTGAGATCATCGATAGCCCGCAATTTCTTCAGCAAAGCCCGAACCTTCTTATCATGTGGGCTGACTCCTCCGCCTGGCATAGGACCCGAGATTGCAGTTTCATCTCCCTCTGGCGTCAATGGAGCCACACCGTTGACTTCTTCCGAACGTGTCGGAGGTTGATGGGATTTAGAGTCTGGCTGCCTCGGATTTGGGCCGACTCGCTTGTTTGCTACTGCCTTTGCTTTCTGGCGGCCGTTTGCTCCTTCCGCTTTCGGAGGCCGACTTGGGGTAGTCTCAACAACTGGGGTCTCCGACGACCTCATAGCAATGTCGCTGTTTCCGGATGCTGCGTCCTTGGCTTTTTTTGCTTCTCGCTTCTTTTTGTTCTTGGCTGCTGCCCTCGAGAGACTTCCATCGTCACCCGCACTGTTACGTTTGACTTGAGCTGCTTCGTCGGCTACATCAGCTCCAGGCACTTCCCGCCTTCTGGGCTTCCCAAAATTGCTGATGCCGATGCCTTGCGACAAGCTACCGTTGCTGACGTAGGCTGCACCGCCCTCATCTTCCCTCCTGAAAGCAAGGGGTGTTAACTGTCCCCTAGCCCCAGGGGGTCGATAGGCGCCAGCAGGCTTTGTCGGTGTTTTGGCAGCGCCCATATATTCTAGTGCTGATGCATGTTGGGCGGGTATTACGTCTATGCTTCCCAATGTATGCAGAGTGCTTGTTTGTGGCCTCCACAACACATGGTACAGCTCTTGTAGGTCTGTCTTGTACATCAACTGACCCATGACATGCCAAATCTTGATTCCGTTATCTACGCGCAACCGGGGACTGGTTGTTGCCGTCAAGATGTGTTGACCATCTGGACTCCATTCGCAGACGCTGGCGTTGCTTGCCTCAATTGTACAAATCTTGGTGTGATCCTTGTTGAGGTCGTATATATCCATCTGGCCAGCTAGATTACCAAAACCTGCAACCAAAACGAATCTACCGTGAGGCGAAAACAGTATAGTGTTGCGAGGCCTAAGCGGAAAGGTATAAGTAGCCTTGGCTCTCGTATTGAACAGAGTTGCCTTTGCTGGCATGTAGCCGTAAACCACTCCAAATTCCTTTGAGTTTGGGGACCAAGTCACGTCATGTATCGGGCCGTCTTTGTCTAGTTGTTTGTGAGACGCTTTTCAAGCCCCTAGGACCTGCGTAGTACTCACCTAAATCTATGCGTGAATCGAAGCCTCCGTTACTACTCAAAAGATAGAGTGTTGTCTCGCCATAATAACTTTTCCCAGATCTATCTACATCTGTTTGTGCCAGGACCAATAGACTTGTTCCATCTCCATTCCATTTGAGCTGTACTTTGTCGCCCTTGAAAAAGTTCTTTTGGGACTTTGGTGTACCAAAGTCGGGTACATTATAGATCTTGACAGAGGCTGGAAGACCCTACATCAGTCAGAGCTATTCTTCCCTATTGTGGGTGAGTAGGTCTAGCCTACCTTTCGCTCTGGTACGAAAACAGCGATGGTATGATCCTGGCCGGGCGAAACCGCAAAATCCGCAACACCTTCGACTCGCAGCTTGTCCCAGACGGTTGCAAGATCTCCACTTTGATAAAAATGGACCTCGTTCGACACTATTCGAGCGCAGAAGGACTCGTCGTGGGTATACTGTAGGTTCCATCCTGTCGCAGACTTTTGCACAAAGCGCCCTACGACACTGGGCTCTCCTTCTGCTACATCTGAGATGTCTTCCGCCACCCTCCAGACCTTAAGATTTTTGATCGCATCGCCACGATCATCTTTTGAAGGTCTTTCCCAGGTAATAATGTACGTGCCGAAAGGGGAAAACCCAATCTCGAACACATTCACTGTTGCCAGAGTGCTGACCACGTTCCCAGCAAAGGCATCTACTACAGTAACCCTAAGAACACCTAGTAAGCCACATGCACACAGGGAGGCTGGAGCGCTATTATACCTTTCAGGCAGAGCCCAGGCAAAATATCGCCCGCAAGGAGAGTAAGCGCAGCATCGAATATTACCTTCAGGTCTTGCAAACCATTTCAGCCAATGTCCTTCTTTAATTTCGGCTTTCAAGGAGCGTCGTTAATGCGGCTTACTTTTCGAACCCGTCAAGTGCGTCATACACGGGCGAGCATTCAATGATTCCAACATCTTTGGGTGTCCGATCTGAGTAGAGTCTAGAAGTCAGCGCATTGCTCTAGATGATGAAAATAATACACAATTTATGCAGGCTGTAGTCTCGCTGTAAGCACGTACACGCAAGCTGTGTTGTGCTAGCCATGACTAGTGAAAGTCACAGTAAACTTTCTTGATCCACACAAAATCAGATTACAAAGATGAGGAGGGTGGCGGGCGTGGAGTAGAGAGACAAGAGGAGCGTGCAGGTAAGAAAGCAGGACGACAAATTCATTGTTGACGGGTCAGCGCTCTCGGAATGATTCCGCCGCCGTCTTTTACATACTCGTCGTTTCGACCACTATTAAGTTGCGGAGAGCTTGAAGCGCTTTTTGCACAAGAAACTGTGTACTCATTGTATGAACGCGACTTATCTACCCTCAAAGGAAAATCTTCCCAACGCTCTGCCCGCAACAGGGCTACCCAGGCCTCTCCCATGAATATCATGCATTGTTTCGCCAATGATTCTCTCGGCTTGCTCTTGGCCCTCTGCGCTGGTATTCTTGAGGCCATCTTGTCTGGGTTTCGGTGTTGAGTCTGTGAGATCAGGGTTAGAATTAGTTCCATTTCCGACGCCCATGCTATAGTCGTCCACACCCTCCATCGGACTTCCCGAACGCTCTGACTGGTGCTTTGGAGGCCTCACTATTGTAGAGCTCCCAAGTGCTGGCGTCCGTCCTGAAGTAGATCTCGGCCCACCGAAGTTACTACTGGCGGCTTCTCCGAAGCCTACTAAACTCGCGTTGCCGTCGTCGCTAAGCCCAGTGCTGCTGATCCCATCTTCAGCGTCCTCACTCATCTTGTCGGTAGAATCCGGTACACTGCCGCCAACACTACCCGTCGCCGAAGCACTACCAACAGTACTCTTGTAGAGGTTGCTCGTACCCTCAAAATATCCTTGCTGTAGCTGTGGATTTTGGCTATTGCCTGACCCTACATGTTGCTGAGCACCTCGCAGAGTAGCAACACGCTCAAGACCAGCGAGACGCGAGATCCGATCTGCTCGCTCGGCATCTAGTGTATTGGTCGACGAATCTGAGGCGTGAGATACTTGATGTGTATGACCATACGGTCGGATTTTGCCCCGCTCCCCTTCTTTG
This sequence comes from Bacidia rubella, assembly GCA_032158265.1. Lineage (NCBI taxonomy): Eukaryota > Fungi > Ascomycota > Lecanoromycetes > Lecanorales > Ramalinaceae > Bacidia > Bacidia rubella. The sequence continues at coordinate 396,466 of JAVTIF010000021.1, read as the reverse complement.
ATAGCAACTGTACTAAGCTGGCTGATTCCAGAATTCGGAGTGCCACTAATCAATCAGTGAGGTAAGCAAGCCATTTCAGTCTTAAAGGGCTTACGGGCCAAAATCGGAAGGAGTATCTGAAGGAGGCGGCGGCAAATTCAGCAAGTGTGGACCGGTCGCAGTAGACATCGTGTAGAGTGTTTGAGTCAGCAATATGGGCTATAAAGCTCCACAATCCTAAGAGCTGTGATCGAGGTAACCCTCGCAATGTGTTTGGTGCACGCCAGGTGAAGAAACGTCAATGTCCAGAGACCTAGGATTTGCAACTCCCTTAAAGGTCCGGAACAAGGACCCTGTGACAAAGAGCGTAAATAGTACAGTGGTATAGGTGAGCGTGAGCTTAGTTGGTTGTGCCTAAGTACAATGAACAACATTTGGAAAGGTGGCCCTGACACTGGTCGGCATGGCTTGGCAGGGCTGAGGCGCTTACCTTAAAAGGTTTAGGAAGAGGACCCTTGTTTGCGGCTCTTAGGTTGTGCCTGGGGAAATGCTTGGAAAGGCTCCTTCCATTCACTATGCAATGTTTTAATAGAGTATGTATTGTGATGAGAAGCAGACTATGCATGAATACTGGAACAATACACACAAATTCGACGCTCCTGCCTTGATATCGATTATGAGATGTAATCTCTAATCAAATCCTTGTCCGGCTGCCACGCAGGGACGAGGTATGGGTCCGTAAACCCATCCTGCATGGGACTATGATCCCAACTGCCTTCGCTATGATGTATTAAATCAGTTCTTGATAACGCAAATCCGTCTGTCAGCCTATGCTGCTGCGCTAGCATTTCCTCTGGCCACTCGGCAGCTGACCACTGATGTGATTCAATTGATGTCGAAGGGGATGGTCCTGAGTTTGCCAGATCTGGGCTAAGACTGGGAGCACTGCTTCGGCCACTACCATCTCCCAGTCGAGTCTTTCCAAAGTAGTCTCCTGGACGCTGATTTGGAAGCAGTGCGTGTTGCTCAGCAAAGGTGAGTCCTTTGGAGCTTGGCGGTGCGTTCCCATGATCTCCTGCCTTATACAAAACACTTTGACGCAGATGGTGAACGTTTTCCTCGAAATGGCTGCTGTCGTCCATATCTTCGTCTTCGCTGGAATCATCTACGTCAAGAGCTCCCAGGTGCTCTAGAATCTCATGTGTCGGCGGATAGCCTTTGTGTGGTAAAGGTCCATTCCATCCTCTCCCATCCAATTGCAAGTCAAATAGTGCTCGAATCCCTTTCACTAGCTGTCTTTGCTGTCTCTCTAGGATCTCAACGTAACTGAGTCTTGTACTTAGAGTGGACCATGGGCACCGAAGGCAAGATGACGTACCCTTTAGGATGGACTCGATCGGTCTTCTTCTTGCGACCCCCGAATACACATATGGCATCGTCGTTCCGGCATCTACTGCATGGCTTCTTACCGTCACACTTTACACATGTCAGTGGAAGTCCATGTACAGGACGATTGCAAACACCACTTTTGATTTCTTTATTCTGCAACGATCACAAGCCTTGCAAACTCTCTTGCGTGAGTCTTCGAAGTCCGTTGGAGAACTTGGGGACTCCATTGAAGTATGTTGGGAGGGTTTGGGGTGTCCCATCAATAGGAGAAAGCGATGTTTTATGTAGTTGCGGGCTCTGAAGAGCAGTTTACGAATTGGTGCTTAGTGGACAGCAACCGGTAAGGTTCCAATGTCTAAACACCAAACCACTGCTGTCGATCTCTTTGCTGGAAATTACAGAGCAGTTGAGTCTAGATTCCAGTCTGATAGGATGCTACTAGAGGATTTGATAAGCTCAATTGCAAGCAATCCTGAGAATCGGTCAGCACGGCGCAGGCCTTATTAATATGAAGGCAAGGTTCTGCGCTTATGACGGTGCAATCGAAAGGCCAGTACACGCGACGTCAGCAATGTCGGATGGGGAGAGCATGACGTGGGAGATAGATGATGCATCTACATATGAATACCATGGGTCGTCGGACATTGTGGCTTCCAAAGAGTGCGAGTAAGCCACGATTATCACTCACTCTGAGCCAGGACAATCCAGTCCAGGAATGTTTGGCTGAAGTGCACTAGGCGGGTATCACAACACCCTACCACGAAAGTGCTTCTACTCTGCAACAAGCATTGTAACAATCTGTCCGATTTGACGCCGGCACGAATCAGACACCGCTAGAAGGATGACCAGGGAATTGGTTCACCGATGTGTGGGAGGCATGAGTGCTCAATTCGCATCAACCTCGTGCACATCCAAAAATTTCTTGGTCGGACTTTTCGAACGCCGAAGCCTTGTCCCACAACCATCTGAAGTTATTGGGCGAGGCTAGGCTAGTCAAGGCACCACACGGGTCAGCATCATGACCGAAAGCTGTGTCGAGAGCATATAGCTCCATTGTCCAGACGGTCTCACCGCCAATGCGGTGTGCATCATATATCTGAGACTACGCAGGTATGGATGGTAGCTCCAAGCCTCCAAGTGGATTTTGATGCTCGATACAAGAGCTCAACAATAATGCATGGTTGCTTCCTACGCTGTGAAGCACGAGACCCCTCGCGAATGCAAACGCAAATTACGGTAGCTTCCGGGGCAGTAGTGGCGATTACTCATGCACTAAAGTGCTGACAATAGACGCAACATCAACATGCTAGTGCTGTCGCCACAGCTTGAATTTCGTAGGATGGTCCATCGACCTTTTATAGATGTATATAGATTCATATAATACCGTGGTAGACTAAATTAGGCTGATGCGAGCTGCTCTGCACCAGATTCTGTAAGTATGCTTTTCAACGTTATCTTACAGGACGACCTCGGGAGAATGGAGGGGCAACCTGAAATTGATATTTCGACGTCAACGAAAACGCCCTATGTGTGTATGTGGGGAACATTTTTCTAATTCATGGCTTCCTCTCAAGGGAACCTGTCCCATTTACTGCCACCTAATCTTTCCGAGATTATCTCTGCTTGGCTCAAAGAAGATTGCCCGGCATTCGATTACGGTGGTTTTGTCGTAGGAGAAGAGACAGCGGTAGCAGAGCTATTAGGCAAAAGCACAGGGATCACAGCGGGAATACCATTCTTCGATGAGGTGTTCCGACAGCTCGGTTGCACGTACGGGTCTGTCTATGGTTGAAGCAACTGAGATCATTGACCCAAGCCTCTAGGGTAGAATGGCTGCAACCCGAAGGTTCTCAAATTCCTGCGAATGCGAAAGTTCATCTTGCAACAGTGCGAGGGCCTGTTTGTAAGATCCTGCTCGGAGAGCGTGTTGCGCTGAACATCTTGGCTCGTTGCTCGGGTGTCGCGACCCAATCTGCGCGCCTTCTCTCCATCGTGCGAAAGGCCGGCTACCCTAACATATTGAGTGGCACTCGGAAGACCACACCAGGGTTCCGCATGGTTGAAAAATATGGCATGCTGGTGGGCGGATGTGATTCTCACCGCATGGATTTGAGCGCTATGGTCATGCTGAAGGATAATCACATCGCCGCAGCAGGGAGCATAAGAAAGGCGGTCACGGCTGCAAAGGCTGCTGCAGGCTTTGCCGTTAAGGTAGAGGTGGAGTGTCAGAGCGAGGACCAAGCCGATGAGGCCATAGAAGCGGGCGCGGATGTCATCATGCTTGATAATTTCTCAGGAGAAGGGGTAAAATCTGCGGCAGCAAGCTTGAAAGGGCGATGGAACGACAAAAGAGAGTTCCTGCTCGAAGTGAGCGGAGGACTGAAAGAAGGGAACATCAATAGCTTCATCTGCGCGGATGTGGATGTCATTAGCACCAGTAGCGTACATCAAGGTGTGGCACATGTGGACTACTCTCTCAAAATTGTGAAGGGCCCAAAATCATCTTTAGTCAGGACGAATTGAAGCTTGTGGCTTTTAGAGAACGTTCACCTTTTCATCTCCAGGATGCCCAACCGAAAGGGCTCATAGAGTCATCAAATCGTATGGGCACGTAAGGCAGCTCGAGGGCCGTCCGTTGCCCTCTATCTTGGTCGTCACAGTCCGAATCTAGGTTTCCAAGAACCTTACCTTCCTTGTACATGCAAGACGACCGGGTTGTTCTGGCAGGTCTGATGCCGTATCGTCCTCTCTTCTTCGTCTCCTCTGCCCTCTTTTGACCCGAGCTTCTCGATTTTCTCTTTCCTTCCAGTCCCTTATCTGCCGTCTTCGCTTCTCCGACCGAGCATAAGCGATAGCTGCAGTGGGTACAAAGCCAATCCCATTGATGCCCTCACCATCGTCGCCAGAATCTTGAGGGTCGCGGTTCTGCCCTGTAAGATCCTCCTCGGACCACCACAGAGCGGGCAATGTGGGAGGTGGGGATGTCGTGTCGTGTCTCGAAACCAGTTCTGGAGGTCCACTGGTCTTTTGTGCTGTTGGGGATTGAGTGGGTGTTTCTGGAATCTCGTTCCTCCACGGATTTGCTGGAAGCTTTTGCGACGCAAACGCAGAGGATTGAGCAATGCCATCCAGCCTGAGTGGTCGGAGCCATGGTTCGTTGGCTTGCCCGGGTGAATCCGAGTCAAGGGAGGGAGATCTAAAGATTCGAACACTGTGTACCATATCAAGCTCCGAAGGTGGTTCACATGCTTGACTTTCCTCCAGCTCAGATATGGCTCCGTTCTCTTGCAACTGAAGCCTCTGCATATCACCTGCTACAGATGTACGAGGGCTCCCCGCTCGACGCCAGACTTTCCTGGGTTCTCGTGTTTTGGCACGAGTGGGGGAGGGCTCATCCGGGTCACAAGTAGCTCGAAAATGTCTCTTCCTTTTGAGGCTCCGCGGTGGTGTTGGAGTCTGCATCATCGGAACAGTATTAGGAGCAGAGGTGCAAATGAGTCCGGTTCACAGGTATCGGACAACTAGTGGTACAACGATGTCTGACAAAAGGCATAGATTTAATCACCAATCACTCCATGCCAGTGCACCTACAGTAGCACTAACCGACCAATGAAAGCAAATCATCGTTGGTGCGGCAAATGTCGCTCCAGCTCTATCGTAGTATGGAGGCCTCGATTGATTTTAATCTCCTGCGCGACGGAACCATGCATAAAACATACTAAAAAGCTACCGTTGATTCCAACTCGACTAATAAAAAGATTTTACAATATGTCCAAATAACGTACCATGTTGGGCGTGGAATAATGTGAAAATGAAGTGATCGGACCAATTTCGGCGGAAAATGGCAGCCGTTATTAGTGCTACAGATCTCACTCCTAGGTTACTTCACCACTACGCTGGTGGTAACTTCCCACCAGTCTGTAAGTCGTCGTCACCCCAGATCATTGAAGTGAAGAAGTGCGAGTTCATCGCTAGACTTGAGAACTCAATCGATGGGCACAAGAGGCTGGACCTGCATCAGAGTCGTAAGCTTAATGGCTGTATGTAAATGAAATCGATTCAGGATTCTATGAAGACTGGCGAGGTCAATCATCGGCAGAGAGCTAAAGACAAGCTGATGATGAATCTCATGGTTGTATAAGCATTGAGGCTGAACGAATTCCCGACAATTCATTGCCTTGCCAGCAGTACTTGCATAGTGGCTACATCTTGCGTATTGATCCTCAGCATGTGTGGCGAAAACGAAGCAGAGAACCCGCGGTGATTGTGATAAGTCTCGTGTCTCATTCACAACGACATACACAAGAGATAGAGATCCAGATGAATCAGAATATTCCAGGGTTAGTTATGGTCTTCTTTTCCGTTGAGACGCCTAAACTTCAGGGGACCACCGCCTAGCAACGCCTTCTACAAGGCTCCGGAAAATCTGAGGATAGCTTCCCCGGAATTGAGTGCTTTGGATGTCATGATCGAAGGCCTTGATGTCTCTCTAGTCCCCAAAACCCCCAATGATCACACTGGAGGATTAATCGTGACAGTCCATTGGATATGTGAGAATTTTGAAAAGCAGCCCTGCCTGCACGGATCACCAAGCTCCCTCCAATTTCGTCCAACGTATCTCGCTCAAAGACGGAACAGAAAAGGCAGGCAACTGGTAATCGACTCTTGAGCCATTGTGCGATTTTACCCAGTTTATGTCAATACATATGGACGATGGTCAACATCCCGAAGACATCTTACAAGCTGCAAGGTGGAGATCCTTGTTGTACACACGCTGTACCTAGCCATGTGCTGATAGCTTATCCTAATGGAGTTATCGGGCCTTTTGCAAATTCGCATACACACAGTCCGCTGTGTCTGCTCCCAGCATCAAGCTTGGTCATGCAAGCTTCGGCCGCACGGCGTATGGCCGCCGGCGTTGCGGGCTGAGGCAGGCGCTAAGGTAACGATCCACAAAGCTTAGAAGCGTCTCATGCGGGGGGCGAGGTGAGGGGCAGTCTGATGGCGTAGGTTCACCCATGAACGGCTTGCAGTTCGATGGACAGCGACATTATTGCTGTTAAAGTCATGTGTACTTGCCAGTGAGACGGTCTAGAGAAGATTCCTGCAGACTATGAAAGCGCGGGTGCCCATAATGAGCATCCGAAGCCCGGACGCGGAAAACCAAATAAGAGTCGTCATAATACCAATAATGCCGCAAAAGGCTGATTCCGAGGTAGCTAAAAACTTCATTCGAAGCTCCAAGCTGGCCATAATCGAGATCAGTCATCTCACGCAACCCGAGCGACGGTCAGAAGATGCTCAATGGCAGAGTCAGCCTGTGTGTCGGGGATTCGGTTAGCAGAAAGAAGACCATCATTGGGGAGCCAGCACCACAACTCCCGCGTTGTGCGACGTTGATCATGCAGCTTTGAGCTTCTATGTTTTCACCCAGCACTGGTACATGACGTCGAGGACAAATCCAATCAGACCAATTGGATTGACCTAGAGCTTGCCCCGCAGACAATCTTCTCCATCCTGTCCGTCAGAGGTCTTTTTGGTAGGATACCTTGAAATATCTTACTTACACGCAGTACCATCCATGATTACACTCATCTCAGCACTGGACTGTTCCGCCCCGCCTCTTTGGACATACGAGCGAGCTATGGAGCCGGAGCTTGGCGGGAATGCTATGATCTACTTTTGGGTGGATGAGTGGGAGCTACGAGCTGTATGCTGGTGATTGATAGGGGCTCTTACCGGTACGTCTGAGTTTGCTCCCCATGCGCGAAAGACGCATTATGAATTTGATGGCCTGAAGCTACCCCGGTCAAGAGGTCCAACAGGTTCAGAAAGAGAAGGCTTGGGAGGTCACCAGGCTCGTAATTTTGCTGGGCTGAAAAAAAGCCGGGCGCCGATACCGTCTAGAGAGTGCGGACTAGCATCTAGCCGTAAAGTTCATGCGCTCCACCCCCACTTGCAGCCAATCACTCGGCATGTGAGGCAATTTTTCGCGCAATTTAACAATTGACTATCTCGGACCTCGCTGGAACACAGGAATCACACGAGGGAAAGTAGTGGTGTAAGCAATCTAGTCGGTCTAGCTGTAGCTTTCCTCGCTAGTATTGGATAAAGAACACTGAGCAGCTAGAATGGCAGCATGGTAGTTGCTCAAAGCTTGCCTTATGAACTTAATGCCTGTTTTTGCGCTTTTAGTGTCTTGAAAGTTCTGCCGCCCAATTTTAAAACGGTTGTGAATTTTTCTTCCAGCTGTTTAGCTCCACTGTGAGACACTCTCTCAGAGTTCTGGCAAGCCTGGCGAGCCTGGGCGTACTACTACTAAAAGCTCCCCTTCCCTTCCTAACTTAAGATTCGGCGACCGATTGCTGCTTCCGCATCCACGCCTTCCTTTTCCTTTCTCATCTCCTCTCCACTCCCAACGACCGTCCTCTTCACCCTTCCTACTCTCCTCCTCGACTTCATCCTTCCTTCAGCTTCACTGCAGCTTTATTGACATTGCAATCGCTGTATCTTAGAACACTGCGGGCGCAATGGCTGCTCCGGAGCAACCTTCCGGTGACGCCCACCTACGTTTCGATGAACCCAAATTCTCTAGCGAAGGTGGTGCCGACCGCAAACAATCGGGTGCCGACCACAAAGCCTCGATCTACGCGAAGCCAGATCTTGAGCACGGCGAAGAATATGCTAATCTGGTCGCCTACATCTCATCCTACTATGAGGGTCCTCGGAGAAAGTCCATCGTGAGTATGGAAGAAGGGGGGGAGAAAAAGAAATCATGGTGGAAGTTCTGGGCTCGTAAAGCGAAAACCACAGGAGGCGAGGAAGGGTTCGAAATTCCTGACGACGTAAGCGGCAGCCTCAATGCTTGCTCATCACCCTTTCTGCATGGACTCATCTATGATATAGTGGCTTGAAGCAGATATCAAGCAGGGTATTTCCGACTCAGATCTCGAGCCCCGCAGGAGGCATGTGGGCTTCAATGAGCTTGTGAGGACCCCAATCGGTGAAAGAGCGTGGTTCGACGGCTAATGGGGGAATCCAGACTACTGAGAAAGAGAACATGTTTCTCAAGGTATGCATAATCTACGCTGATACCCTTTGCATCAATTGATTCTCATGTGTAGTTTCTATCCTACTTCACGGGCCCAATTCTATATGGTAAGGTTTTGCAACTACAAACACTAGTCCGGGGTGGCAGTGGCTAAATAATCTTAGTGATGGAAATTGCTGTGCTCCTAGCTGCCGGTCTGCGTGATTGGATTGACTTTGGTGTCATCATCGCTATCCTGATGCTTAATGCGACGGTCGGTTGGTATCAAGAAAAACAAGCGGCAGACGTTGTCGCCTCTCTCAAAGGCGATATTGCCATGCGTGCCACTGTAATTCGCAATGGTAAAGAGGAAGATGTCAAAGCTCGGGAGCTTGTTCCTGGCGACATCGTAAGACTGCCAGGCTGAAACACTACCGAGGCCTCAGGCTAACGCGCTGTTAGGTCATTGTTGAGGAAGGCCAGGTTATTCCTGCTGACGCCCGCCTTATTTGCGCATACGACAATCCGGGAGCGTTTGAGGAATACAAGGAGCTCATGAGGCAAGAACTTAATGAACCCTCCGAGAAGAAACCTGACGAGGATGATGACGAGGACGACCACCACCACGGCGTTCCATTGATTGCTGCGGATCAATCTGCCATCACTGGTGAATCCCTAGCTGTCGACAAGTACATGGGTGATACTGCTTACTATACCACTGGCTGCAAGCGTGGCAAAGCATATGGCGGTGAGTAATTTGGGGCTCATTTCTTTGTGACCTGGAAGGGAGTGAAGTCTCGAGACTTGTCTGAAGAGCGAAAAACTCTCTAGACATGTCTTACGATTCTGTTGTGCACTTTAAAGAGTATAACTGACTCCAGAAAATAGTGGTTGTTGCCAGTGCTCGCGGTTCGTTCGTTGGTCGCACAGCTACTCTTGTCCAGGGCGCAAAAGATCAGGGCCATTTCAAAGCTATCATGAATTCCATTGGCACGTACGTATCATCTCAGAGTTGGTTGTGTCTTGATCTGAAGGCGTCATGAGTCTTAGCAATACATAATAACTCTATGCTAACTCTGCGATGATCAACAGGGCGCTTTTAGTCATTGTCGTCTTCTGGATCTTGATCGCCTGGATAGGTGGATTCTTCCATGGCATTGAAATTGCTACACCCGAAGACAGTTCCCGAACCTTGCTACATTATGTTCTGATCCTTCTCGTGATTGGTGTCCCCGTCGGTCTTCCTGTCGTCACAACAACAACCTTGGCAGTCGGTGCCGCATACCTAGCAAAGGATAAGGCAATTGTTCAGAAATTGACCGCTATAGAGTCTTTGGCTGTGGGTTTTGCTCCTTCCGGAAAGTCGTAGCTTTGCTGATGAATCCGCGTCCAGGGTGTAGATGTGCTCTGCTCGGATAAGACCGGAACGCTCACAGCAAATCAGCTTTCCATTCGTGAGCCTTACGTAGCTGAGGATGTCGACGTCAACTGGATGATGGCTGTTGCAGCGCTTGCTTCCTCTCACAACATTAAATCGCTTGATCCTATTGATAAGGTCACCATCCTTACCTTGAAACGCTTCCCCAAAGCACGCGAAATCTTGGAGCAAGGCTGGTCGACTATCAAATACACGCCGTTTGACCCTGTCTCGAAGCGCATTACATGTGAGTGTACTTGTAATGGTCAGAAGTATATCGCAGCGAAGGGTGCCCCGAAGGCTATTCTCAATCTGAGTGATTGCAGCCCGGAGACTGCGGACCTATTCAAAAACAAAGCTGCGGAATTTGCTCGTCGTGGTTTCCGCTCTCTCGGTGTCGCGGTAAAGAAGAATGATGAGCCCTGGGAACTCCTAGGCATGTTGTCAATGTTTGATCCTCCCCGAGAGGACACTGCTCAAACGATCGCGGAAGCACAATTCCTCGGCCTTCAGGTCAAAATGCTTACGGGTGATGCAATCGCCATCGCCAAGGAAACCTGTAAAATGCTGGCTCTAGGTACGAAAGTCTACAACTCCGATCGTTTGATCCATGGTGGCCTTAGCGGAACGACTCAGCACGACCTTGTTGAACGTGCGGATGGATTTGCTGAAGTTTTTCCCGAACACAAGTACCAGGTGGTGGAGATGATTCAGCAACGTGGACACTTGACTGCTATGACGGGTGATGGCGTCAACGATGCACCCTCGCTTAAAAAGTCCGATTGTGGTATCGCTGTCGAAGGTGCAACGGAGGCCGCTCAAGCAGCTTCCGACATCGTCTTCCTTGCTCCAGGTCTCAGTACCATCGTCTCGGCCATCAAAGTTGCTCGACAAATCTTTCAGCGCATGAAGGCGTACATTCAATATCGTATTGCTCTATGTTTCCATTTGGAGATCTACCTCGTTACATCTATGGTGATCATCAATGAAACTGTGAATTCCGAGCTTATAGTCTTCTTGGCTTTGTTTGCAGATCTGGCTACTATTGCTGTGGCGTACGACAATGCCCACTTTGAAGCTCGTCCTGTGGAGTGGCAGTTGCCAAAGATCTGGATCATTTCGGTCACTCTAGGCCTGCTGCTCGCTCTTGGAACGTGGGTTATCCGTGGCTCGATCTATATTCCTAACGGCGGGGTGATCCAAAACTTTGGTAACGTCCAGGAAATCCTCTTCCTTGAGATCTCTTTGACCGAGAACTGGCTCATTTTCGTCACCCGCGGTGGAAAAACATGGCCATCGTGGCAGCTCGTTGCAGCCATCTTCGGTGTGGATGTTCTTGCCACACTTTTCTGCGTGTTTGGATGGCTTTCCGGCGAAGGTTACGCATCTGATCCCCGTGTTCGCGCCGAGCTTGAGGCGAATGGACGAACTTCAGGTACGTCTTGTCTGAGCATTCCCTTCCTCTGCATGATGGCTTTCAGGTCGCAAGTCATGTTTGGGGAGGTCAAGCCCTTCAAAAACCGTTATTGCATCAAATCCACCCCCTCGAAGAGCTATGCTGACTTCGAGAAGTTGTGACGGCCGTAGTAATATGGTGCTATTCGATTGGTGTCTCGGTAAGCGCTTTCAACCCTCTGATTGTTGAATATATACTGAATACCTTGCTACAATTAGATTGTCATCGCCATCGTCTACTATCTGATGAACCAAATCTCAGTGCTCGACAACCTTGGCCGCAAGAGCCGTAGTCGATCAGACACTCAAATGGAGAACATCCTTGGCCATCTTGCTAAGGTGGCTATAGAACACGAGCGTGACGACAAGGGTGGCAGCCGCTGGCACTTGGCCACAAGAGCTACAGAAGCCGAGGTCGACGAATAGACACATGCACATGTCCAATTGGGTATGCTATGATAGACTGCATCAAACGTAGGCAGGGGTGGCTATCCGGAGGTGAAAAGGGACGGTTCTTTATGCCCTCTTTCAAACCTAGGTCCTATTCTTGTCCATAACATGGATTCACAGATACATCTTACCATTTTTCTAAGAGGGCAAAGTTTCAGTAATCAAGACAAATGCTGAAAGACTATCTATGCAAACTTCAACGCTGGATCTGTTGATCCAAGGAACCTGGGAGGTCGACTACGATGCAGTACATTTCTATGCATTATCTACGTAGATGAGGCAGAGCCTCCCTGCCACCTCTGATCGCAACTTGAAAGCTATCTCCATTCCTTTCTCTTTGCAACCTCTCCTCATTGTTTATCAACCTTCGCACTAATAGCTGATGTGGGTGACATTTCTGACGCTATATATTTACACAGATGCTACAAATGTCTATCCTTTCGCTGGAGCGATTCAGCATAAACCAGAACAATGACGCGTCTCCACACAAGAACCGTTCTCCTCGTAGCCCATCACTCCATAGGAGCGACCGAAGGCAATATACGGTAAGCAAGCACTTTACACACTGATGGTAGAGGCGCATGGCCGAGGGTACGCAGTAGACTCGACAGCTTCCATGTAAGACCTTGCTCGAGCTGTTCAGAGTCAAAGTTGTGAGAAGATCTCTTGATAGAAATCACATTTTTTCTGAAAGACTTGCTGGACACCGCTCATTCCCTGTTCCGCGAAGCATGCCTCGGTGGGACATTGGAAGTGATGTTGGCCTGATATTGAACATTGCGATCCCAATCTTCCAGCGTTGTGAATGGGCTTCTTAGCCAGGCTTTCAGCTCGTGGAGGAATAATTTGGTATTTTCTCGCCCAAGGAATTCGTGTAGGAGATCTTCCGCATGTCCACTACTGGCTTTGAGGTCAACAGTCTTCAGAATTGCGAGGATATAGTCTAGCAAAAATTCGGCATTATCAATCCGTCGTGTTGTGCTAGACTCTCGGTTGTCGTCATGATCAAGAAACGCAAAGACTTGCAGTTCGCGACGGATCCATTTGGAGGCTCGAGACACTAGCTCCTCATCATTGGCTAATTGTTCGGGTGTGAAATCTCGAAATCTAGAAAGACGGTTGCTGCCCACATGAAGACTGTAGCGCTGACATGTATAGATGTGGCGGCGGCGACAAAGAGCCAAGTCCCCGACTTCCGTAGGAAAACTACTCTTGTCTCGGCTCCTTCGAGCAGACCGGCATCTCCTGGGCTGTCGAATGCGGTAGATCTCTGATGCATTCAAAGGATGGCCTGCGGTAGCTGTTTGACTTAGTGAAGGCTGCTGGAATACTTTGTATAGATCCGGTGTTTGAGTAGACGAATTAAAATATTCAACGATTTTGATCTCCGTCTTACCTGGTAAGAGTCATTGAAATGGACAAAGGGAGCATCAACATAGGGATTGAGTGTACACAATGGACAATTAGGGCGCTCCTGCAGCCAGCTCAAAAGGCAAATAAAATCAAAGGCCGCATGCCTGCATGGTATCGCAATTGCACGCTCGGAGATCCTGTCAAGGCAGATTACGCATGAACGTGTATCATGTATCTGACGCGAAGTGAATGAGGAGGTTGATGAGAAACGATCCTGTTCCCATGCTTGACACGGATGTTGATGACTATTCACAGTGGCCATTGGAGGATAAACGTTGCACAGTGTATCGAGCGTCCGAGGGGTCGAGCATTGCGGAGGCGGAGAACGTAACCAAGGCCCGGGACTTGCTCACCATACCTTAGTAGGGGTAACGGCCTAACCGGACATTTTGGTTCTGATACTACGCATACATGATAATATATATGGTAGTACTGATCCGGCCGGGTCCCCTAGAAGACAGACTAGTCTGAATTATGCATATATGTAATATAATATACCCTGCGCTTTTCGGAACTTTTTGCGATCAAGAACTTGGCAGAGTCTAGGATAAATACGTACTTCTGACCATACGTGCCTAGAATTAGACGCTTTAAGGCATGTTTATGCGTAGAACCAGGACCAAATTGTCCGGTTAGGCCGTCAAGTTCTAGCGGGAGCAGAAGCTTCGGGTTTGGCTGCGGCCGGGGCCCGTAAGGTATCTCAGCCATGGATCTATATGGGAAGGAAGTACCTTACTCTGTAATGTGCGCTGCTTTGCACTAATTCCACAGCGATACTAGGGTTTTTGCCTTGAACAAGATATGCCAACAGTTCTCGACACTGACTTTCTCAGCCTCCCTCCAACACCGCTCTCTTCTTTCATCATAGCTCTTGCCATGCGTACCAACCATCTATTCACAAGTTCATGCTTTCTCGGCTTACCAAGATGAATGCGCGGTTGTCGACCGCCATGGAAGGAGTTGTGAAAGATGCTAAAGTGACCCCGAATACTATCACTGGATTAAAAAGATGGTCCTGTCAGGGCGCGGATCTCCCACGTAACGACCATGCATCGATCAATGGGTTGTTAGCTAAACCTTGCCAGCCGTATCAGAAATCAAAGCGCTCCACGTGTACGATTTCGACAACACGCGTAAGATAAAGTTCTGCAGCTACAGCCCTTGCTGGCCAGCTAATGCACACAGTGTTCAAGAGCCCTCTTCCCAACCCAAAAATATGGCAATTCCAGACCGCCTCAAGGCTACAGAACCAAGATAGCTTCGTGAATGGAGGCTGGTGGCACGATGAACGCGTCCTGGAAGCGACAGGAGATGGTATCGAGAATGAAGAGCCAAAAGCCTGGTCAACTTGGTGGAATGAGCAAATTGTACGGCCATTCTATATCCAATGTCCTTGTATCCTTATTTTGTAGCTGATTTTTCAAAGGTTGAGCTTGTGCGGCTCACCATGCAGCAGGAAGATGCACTTAATATCCTCCTTACGGGAAGGGGAGAGCGCAGATTCTCGAGCCTAATTAAACGCATAGTCTCCAGTAAGGCGCTTGATTTCGACTTAATCTGCCTCAAGCCGGAGGTAGGCCCCAAGAATCAACGTTTCGGCTCAACGATGCAGTACAAGCAGGCGTTTCTGCAAGACCTTGTCTACACCTACAACGAAGCGGAAGAGCTTAAGATATATGAGGACCGACCAAAGCAGTAGGTTGGCTACTCTGAGTCCGTCCAGTGCCTACTGATGCCGTCTGCAGGACTAAGGCTTTCCGAGATTTCTTTCAGAATCTCAATCACATAACTTTTCCTGACACTAACTGTAAACCTCTAGCAACCGATGTCGTCCAGGTCGCAGATCAAGTGACCACACTTGATCCAGTGGTCGAGATTGCTGAAGTCCAGAGGATGATCAATAGCCATAACGCAAACCTAGTTCCACCTGCACGGCCCTTAGAACTGAAGCGCAACGTGTTCTATACAGGCTATCTCATCTCGCCAGCGGACACTTCCAAACTGCTTGACCTCGTGAAGATACCCTCTAACTTTGCAGAATCAGAAGTTAAGTATCTTGCCAATAGTATCCTCATCGACCCTCGACCTGCTAATCACGGCATTGTGAACAAAGCAGGTGGGATAGGCTCGAAACAGACATGGCAAGTCACTGGTTTCGCCTTCTATCAGTACAATTTGTGGGCAGTTAGGGTCGCACCTGTGCCCCCCAACTCTAAAATCCACACATTCAGCGATACCCCATTGATTGTTCTTGCTACATACAAGAATACCAAGCCTGCAGTGGCTAACAACATACAAAATTGGCAACCAGTACCGGCAGATAAGCAATACATATTGCAGACCGAAGTCGGAGAGAAGGTACAGTTGCGCCTTGAGACTGAATCAGACAATGTCGAATACGACAGCTTTGTTGATCGTAAGAACCTCAAACGAAGACATAGCCCAAGTCACGCTCCCACGAGACATGGACCTTCCAATGACGACAATAGGAGGCCGATTGGTGCGGGCGTCAACAGCCGCGCAGGAAACCAGAGTCGCATCAAGGGATTAGGCCCGAACAGCGGGATAGGGCGTTCAGGGGCAAATGGCCACAACAACAGTCGCGGAGGCAGAGTAAACGGACCTGGACAAGGTAGCGGTCGGGCACCCCGTCAAAGGGGGCCTAAGAACAATTATAAATCATTAGACGACCTGGCGGGCAACACAAGTCGGTATGGCACACAGCGTGGCGAACCTAATTACGATGATTATGTCCCAGGTGGCGCAGGCTACAATCAGGGTTTTCCCCCAGTGAAGAACATTGCAAGCCTAGATGGTACAGGAGGCTTGCCGTACGGACAATGACATTGACCCTAATAGTCTACCCATGGACCAATGCATTATACATGATCTCGGACATCCTCAGAAAGAAGCTGAAGAAAAACAAAACCAAACATGTAAGCCTTTCAGAGTTGAGCAGCCGATGAAAATACTGGAAAGCGTCGAAAGCATGACGGATATTTCCCCCCCAAAGGTACAAAGCTGGCGCGACTTTGGGTATCGACGTTCAAATTCTATGTTCACTCAGGTGATCTTATGCTCGCTTGCTAAAGTCATCAGGAAGTATCCTATCATCCACGACCCTCTCTGGGTCGTTGAAAAACTCATATATGACACTTAAAAGGGGCTGCCCTTAATCGTCATCTGTTAACTTGTCCAATATCCGTATACTTAGTATCATTACCAACAGTCCAATTGTCACAATTATCAAGAGGGCAAAGCCAAACCACCCTAATATCATTGCTGCAGTGCCCACCCCGCTCTTGACACTTCCGTTGCCTAGGTCCTGCGCTATTGTACTCGCTCCAACGGATGCCGTGTGTTGCCATAGGACCGATACGAGGACGAAGACGCTCGCAATGAAAATGAGCGCCAGCGCTACTTGTGAGACAGGGCGGGATGGAAATGGCTTGACATCGCGTTCTGAGCCTTGGTCGTCCGTTTCCTCGTGCCAGCCAGGGAAAGTGGCGAGAAGGATGAAACAGGCGAAAGCTAAGATGATGGCGACAATGCTATTATCATGAACATCAGCAGCTGCGCCATCGAGTTGAGAAATCATTTGGTTGCTTGATGGACTCACATTAAATAAGGAAACACAATGGAGTCCTTGAATGTGCTTGCAACCCATATCAGATTCAGCGGGTCTTGATCCACACTAACCTGAGCAGCAAGACTGGAGGCATTGTTGCTGCAAAGGAAAGCTCCACCATCTGGATTGACGCATATTCCAAAGTAACCAACTCGAACTTCTAGCTGAGCCTGGCCGACAATATTGGCTATTGCGGTTGTGACACCGGGGTCGACTTGAGCAGGATCGAAGACTGGTGGATATGATTTGTAGTAGAGTGATATGAGGAAGATGCCTGGTATTAACGGCGAGGAAGATGAGCAACCTGCGAGGAGTAATGCTGAAGACCAGTTGTTAGTGAGTGAGTCCCACAAAGCCGGAGTGCGCTCGCTTACAAAGTAATATGATGGCGATGGCAATGAAGATCATGAGCACGTGGTGGTAGCCGAGGAATGGCAAGAAGCCTACGGAGTCGTTAGAATTTCATCTGCTTTCACGCTGCATCTTTCGTACCGAGCCGGAACCGCATATTTGCCATTCTACCTATTCACCACCAGTATTCCCCTCAACGCTTCCTCCTGCTTTCGTCCTTTGAGAAGGACGGGCTCCTTTTGGGCACTCAGTCCTGTCTTGACTTTGCCTGTCTTTTTGGAGATCTCCTGGCAATCTAATGCTCTAATATGAGGCTCTTTCGAATAACTTGGTTCGCGAGGTACGTGGAGTGAAGGTTGAAGGCTGTAATGATATAATGGATGTTGGAGATAACAGGATATATATGCACTGTCACTGTTAGGTATTGGTCGTCAGCTGCAAGAGATTCGGAAAAAATGATAGATTTGAGAAGGTGAGTAGCTTAGCAGCAATCTTCGAAATCTTCTCCATCAAGCGCGCCGACTGTTAGATCCATGTTCGTGTGTGGCGGGCACAAAAGCATGGCTGCGTAGGGGGAGAGATGGCTGGGTCGGCCCTTAACCCCGTAAACATCCGAAGTTGCTCCCGCAACCGCGCTCCGGAGTAGTACTAGCTCTAGGGCTACTGTTAGGAGCTCGTTGGCCAGAACTCATGATCGCTGGCTCCTAGGGCACGAAGACCAAGATGGACTTAAGACTCTGCCAGACAGTCATCGATTGAAACAAATGTGGCGACGGCAATTGTTGGCTCATGGTTTGAATCAAGTGCACTGCACGACCGATAGGCGCGTTGCAAGTCACAAAGCAAGAACAGCTAGGGTCCTGATGGTCTGAGTATGACCATCTTCTGTTATAGCATGGCCCGCAAGTCCTTTGCAGAAACCGTAGTCATTGGTCATCAATCACATGTAAAAACCTCTTATCCTCCCTCTTCTCCCTTTCAGTGGCCGGCGGTAAGTCATAGAATGCTGAGCTACGATACGCTTGCTATCTCGAAGATTAGCAGCAGCTTCGGATGATGGTCATTGCAAGAGAAACATACCAAGTAGTGGAAGGTAAAGTTTCTCAACTCTCCAGGAGTTATGTCCAGATCGGCAAGGGTTTTTGCCTTCGGATCAATTTCCTGATCTATAAATTCCCTTTCTACCTCGTCTGCGGAGGTTGTCTTCCACCATATCGCCTGATTAAGGAGCTTTGCGACAGGTTGCAAAATTCTTTTGGGGACGTTGAGGTGCCTTCTGCGTTTGAATATTTCGTTGTCGACAAGCTCAGCTATCTCGGCCATGGAGTAATTGGTCGGACCATACAGCTCATAGGTCTCTGAAGCAGTGCTGTCATCTTCAAGCATCTTCGAAAGTGCAGTCCCAACATCGATCGCCTAGTAATGTTAGATAGAACGCCCTAAAGTGCTCCATGATATTCTTACATGGACAGGCCAAAAACGTTCTTGTAGATGGTTTGAAGTAAAGAGATTGGTCACACCCGCCAACCTGTGCAACAGCCTATCCTCGAAACCGAATATTGGACCTGGTCTGACGATTGTGGTTTCTGGAAAAATGTTGCGGACAACTTCCTCACCCCGGGCTTTTGTTCGAAAAAATTCCGAGGGCGAACGCTTGTCGGCATTGAATGATGAGACGTGTATGAAACGGTCAATATCGTATTTAGCCACAGCTTCAGCTATCCTCTCAGCGCCCTCGATGTGAACATCTTCCAAAGAGAAATTCCTGACGAGTTTCAGCAACAGTCCGGCTGGAAGAAAAGGATGATATACTTGGTAGGATAATCACGGCCGACTAGGTTATAAACGACGTCTGAATGCCGCACGCTCTCTTCAAGAGAGGCCGTGTTCCTAAGATCGTATTCCTGTTTGAACACAATCAGCGGGTGGGAGAAGCTCAAAGTGACAACGCTCAACGAACCATGAAGACAACCCGTCCCAAGTCGCCTGTAACCTTCAAGTGCCTCTTTGCCATTTCCTCCCGAAATGGTACAACGACGGTACATCCTCGTGATGCTGCACTGACTCAATCGATTGATAGAGCGACATGTGAGATTGTAATCGCTCACCTAAACGGTGGACAATGTAGCGGCCCAAGAAACCAGTAGCTCCAAAAACTGTAGCTGTATGACCACCAAGTGCGGACCTAAAGAGCGCTTAGTAACGATGTAAACGTGATACACGTAGCTCACACTTACCTGCCGCCTTGTATCCTTATGATTGGCCTGCCAGTCCGGGTGATGGATACGTCTTGTAGAGCTCTACGGGCATGTTTTGAGAAGTGATGGAGGTAATGATCTATCCGTGCAGTGGGCCGCGCACAAGCAAGAGCCGGCAGGCTCAGGCTTTTTTGCATGGCGCAACGAATGGTGAGTGGAGGTACGAGGGCTGTAGAGCATGGATTCCTGGAGGTTTTCCGGGCAGACACTCACTGCTGCGCTAGTGCGGTCTTTGGGCGGAGTTTATCAAGCCAGTCGCCATTTCAAAGTATTGCCTCTACATCGACTTTCTTATGATACTGCTTTAGATTTCTGATCACAAAGCTGCTCTTGAACTTCGAACACATTAGTTTCCCTTCTCCTTCTATCACGAGGAATGGATCCCGAAAGGGTACAAAAGTTCCTAGACGAGCAACGCGAAGAAGCACCGGAGGAACTCCAACAGGACTTCCTTAACTTAGAAGACTACTGGGATCGAAAGCTGTGGCACCAGCTTACCGGCTTGCTCGTTGGACTGTTCAACAACACTGCCAGCTCGCCGCAACGATTACCGTTGTTCAAAAACTTTGTGCTTAGTTTCTTTGAAAAGATCAATCAATTATCATTTGTTGCGTTAGGATTGGCTGCTGCGACGCAATGTCAAGGTTCGGTCTTCCGTGTCTTAAGATAGAGGCTTGTTTGCTGACTGGAAGCAGATGACAATGAGCGCCTCAACTTTTTTACAGAATTAGCGAAAAAGGTCAATAAATCGTCTTCACAAGACGCCTACGTATATGCTCTAGTGGCTTGCGCCGAGGTGAAGCTCCGGCTACAAGACTTGGACGGCGCTCGAAAAGACCTAGATACAGCTGAGAGAATACTGGATACGTTTGACTCTGTCGAGTCTGAAGTACACGCTGCTTTCTACCGGACGAGTGCCAGCTATTATCAAGTTTGTGTCTCCATGCGTGCAGTCAGCCCCCACTTACCAAGGTCTTCACGTTAGGCAAAAGCAGACTTTGCTCTTTTCTATCGATCTACCCTACTCTATCTCGCTTGTATAGATACCAACACTCTATCGCAATCCGACTCCCAGCGTCTTGCCTACGACCTCAGCATCGCCGCCCTTGTATCCGATAGTATCTACAACTTTGGCGAACTTCTCCTCCATCCTATCCTCTCCACTCTGACCCGAACGCCACATGCATGGCTGCGAGACGTGCTGTTCGCATTCAATAAAGGTGATCTGGCAGCGTACGAAGCTCTGAAAGGTAACTTCAGCAAAGAGCCGTTATTGGAACAGCATCAGATATTTCTCTATCAGAAAATAAGTCTCGCGGCACTGACGGAAGCGGTCTTCCGCCGGCCACCACATGATCGAGCCATGACATTCGGGACGATCAGTGATGAAACGAATGTCAAAGTGGAAGATATTGAGATTCTCATCATGAAAGCTTTATCATTAGGCCTGCTGAAGGGAAGCATAGATCAGGTTGGAGGCGTTGCAAGAATCAACTGGGTTCAGCCTAAGGTCTTAGATCTTGAACAGGTCGGCGGGATGAGGGGAAGATTAAGAGAATGGGATGGAAGCGTGAACCGGCTCGGGAATTGGATCGAAGGAGTCGGTAAAGATGTGTGGGCAGCATAGCTTCACAGGAGAGCATTATCAACCAACTTTTCATTTCGATAACAAGTATGATGGCTTCATGCAGAAGAATGTGGACTCCCTAGGTTGTTGTGCATGAACGCAAATCTTTGTGTTGCATTATTCGTAGCAAGGAACCTGCTACTGTCTATTTCGCCTCCCAATGCTATAATCATACACCATCACCCAATAATTCATCTAATACTCATAAGGATGGAATGTACGCTGGTCGGGCAACACTCCATCAACGCCACTCATACGTGCAGACACGAGAGACGTCTCGAGGT
The DNA here is from genome assembly GCA_032158265.1 of Bacidia rubella. Classification (NCBI taxonomy): domain Eukaryota; kingdom Fungi; phylum Ascomycota; class Lecanoromycetes; order Lecanorales; family Ramalinaceae; genus Bacidia; species Bacidia rubella. The sequence goes on along the minus strand of JAVTIF010000021.1, from coordinate 375,185 downwards.
TCTCGTCGTCGGTCCACATCCCCTCACCGCGTGCCATCGCTTGCAAATGCGAATTCTATAGCAAGACCATCCCAACACCAACTGCCATTGCTGTTGCAATGTAAGCGCCTAATTTGAGCAACGCAAGGTCGATAGATGGTACAGAGATGGCACCTGCTGCGCCGGAGCTCGAGCTTGTGCTGCCTGATCCGCTTCCTCCAGTAGCAGTAGGTGCATTGGTTACAGCGCCGGTCCCTGCAGCGCCAGCTTGACTGATGACGGCCTTGCAAGATCCAGCGAGTTTCGGAGTGACTTTGCGTGCAGCACCATCAAAATCACATGGATTGGTGTTCTGTGAATTGGTTGCGGTCTGGTTCTCGTAATAATGGTTGAAGGCCCAGCTCAGCCGCTGAGAAGCACTACACATACTCCAGGCGCCGTAGACTCCAGTCGACGAGTTAGCTAGAATGCCTCCGCAGTTGTTGCCCTGGCGTGGATCACAAAGATAGTCAAATTGCGTTTGGATGTCCTCGTCTGAGATGCCAGACTTGGCGACGCAAGTGAGGTTTGAAACCATGCAATCGCAACTTGCGGTGTTCGGAGAAGGAGGCAGGTTAGATACAGCTTCCCAGCTGGAACCGATTGTCGGACATGCCTGCGGAGAGTTGGTGGGAGAATAGGAGGCGGAGTTTGGTCCTGTAGGAGAAATTCTTGCCATCTGGCTAGACAGCGAAGTGAAATCCTCGCGTGCAGTGACTTTGTCGTCAGAGCCAACAGAAACAAGACCTAATGGCTATTCAGCAGTGTGACACGGCGGTCAATGGAAGGATCGACTGACCGAAGTTATTATCCTCTTGGAAATACATGTAAACAATTCCTCCGGACCAGACCTCAGCCATATCACGACCGAACAAGGTTCCTACCTCTTCGAAGGGGCGCGGATCTACCTCATTGCAGCCATACTCGGCGAAGAAAGCAGGAACGTTGTATCTCGAGAACTCCTCTGTGCGCTCCTCGTAGTGAGAGTCTTCATAAGAGGACTCACCACACCAAGAATAGATATTGTAACCCCAGAAGTCAATACTCTCCTCTGCTGGTCCACAATTGAAATAATTTGCCAAGTTTGTTCGTGTCTCGTCATCGTTGGTAGCATAACCAACCCCCATAGGCCGGTATTTCTTTTGCTGAATGTAGGCTTTCATATCCCGGACCGCCGCCTTGACAAATGCACTAGCAACAGTATTGTTGGGAGCGTTGGAAACTTCGTTGCCTGCAAAGAAGCCTAGCACGTTGTTGTATTTGGCCAGGTTATCGACCACGGCGGTATAGCGAGCATACACCTCCGCATTCCATTCGGGGGTGTCTCGGTTGATGGAGTTCGCAGGTTCACCAAGATCGGAAATGACGTAGATTCCAGAATCGGAGAGCATCTGCATGCACCTCGAATGATCTTGTTTTGGGTCGATGGCGTATGTGCGGATAGTGTTGGTCCGAAGTGCCACGAGATATGGAATATCCCTTGCACATGCTTTCTCATCCGCCAAAGGGTCGGTGTATGTCAAATCTCCGTTTGTAGTGCTTGTAGATCCATTTCCTGCAAAATCCTCTGGCTTGCTGTTACTATGGGTTTTCATTTGAACATCTTCTTCCTCGGGACTGACCTTGGTATGCTACCCCTCTCATGAAGCTAGAATGGGCAATGAGCACATTGTCAAAATGATACTTGGCGGTCGATGCTCACAATTGTGTACCATTGGTCTTATAGAAAAACCTGGATCCCTAGTGATGTCTTCATGTCAATCATGATCGACTTGCATGCCTGGAGTGCATTGTACCTTGATGACAATGGGGTCAACATCAGCAGAGCAAGTGGCAATCCAAGTGGCTGCCGCAAAAGCAGCTGCTGTCCAGCCTTTGGCTCTCATGGTTGTGTGAAGACGTTATTTAGTGACGTGAAAGTCGAAGTATGCGGAGAAAAGGCGCAACGAAGTTGCTCGTCGTCACAGGAATCTGTGTATTCGCCTGGTTCGCAGGTTGAAGGCGGGGAAGCCGCGAACGAATGGAAGAGCGTTTGCGCTCCAACTAACGGTCGTGCAAGACAAAGGCAGCTCGGCAGAAAGCGAAGAGTATCTTGCCTGGAAACAAAGACGCTGAACGAATGCAAACAGTATTGAGATGTTGGAAGCGGCTGATGAGTTAGACGCAGAACGAGAGTTGGGGGGAAAAACAAAGACACGGGGCTTGGCGGTAGATGTTTTTCAAAGGAACAATGGGCGCGGTTTCAAATTGGCGCTTTACCTAGCAACGTAGCTTGCATCAGGTAAAGCAGGGTGATGGGGAAGAGAAGGGGGGGTGAGGAGGATTCGGATGCCTGAGCGCCAATAGGTCTGACACGTAATCCTTCTGATTCTCCCCCTCGGAAAGAGAGGCATTGCCACAATCTGGTAATGATACAACAATCACAATCTCTTGCTTCAGAAGTAGGCCCACCTCTCCTCAGAACACAGGGCTCGCGAGCCGGCGGTGAACAATATTACATTCAATTCCGGCTTTCTGCAATCCCCGCCTCAACTTGCAATTCAGCCACGTGAATCAGATATATATTGGATCTCGTGGGTATTGAGTTTTGAGCCAAGTGTTGGCGCAGTGAACCTTTCTGACCGTGTACTGCGGGGGGTCAGGTAGGACACATGTCAGACTGATCCCATTTCCAGCGACTTTGCATCTATTTAATGGCCTGGGAAATTACTCGCTTGGCAGAGGAAAAGGGGCATGCTGTTTCTACAAGGACTTTGTCTGGGTTTACCGTTTGGGTACTCCCGTTATGTATTTCATTTCCTTGGTCCAATAAATAATAATACACATTTAACTGGCGTATCAAAACAGCCGTGTTCCGTGCAAGCTCCCGGATGCTGATCTCGGTGTGATTGCTTGTCTCTGCAACCCCTGATTTCGCATCCTCCCCGGCGCAGCTAGCCCAGCTTTCTTACCTCCCTAGCCTGGACGTGCTCTGGAAGAAGAGGAGCCCTAGCCCTCTTTGCCCGCCTTAGATCCAACTCGCCACCCAATCGACTATTTTTATCTCCTCTTCTAACTGATCTCATCACATTTTCAAGTTACCGGAATACGAGCTCTTGTGTTGGTCTAGCACCAGTGAAAACAAACATATTGCCAGATTGAGCCCGTCTCGATGAAGATATAGAGATGATCAACTTCAGATACGGATGACAGGTCGAGGTCTTCTCAGAAAAGATTCGTGAGGCTTTTGAGCGGCAATGACTGGCACAGGAGGCACGCCCACTAACAACGACCACCAGTTCTATTGTTGATGCAGCAAGTTACATCTACAGCGATAGAAGAGGTCATAGTCTTGCCGTAGTTCCATAACCCAGGAGGTGCATTTCCCTCAATTGGGGAACACGGTCTTTCATCAGTAGATACTGGATAGCGATGGCGAAGACGGATACTGTTATAGATTTCAACGTCCGTACAGAAACATTCGACCTGCCATGGCCCGCCGACGTTATCTTTCAAGCCGGGCGGCGTGAAAGGCCAATGAGAGGCCAGGCAAGAAAAAATAAAAAAAATAGGGCAGGTAAGGATCTTCGACGCTAGCCGCAAAATAGCGGGTAGTGGGTAGTGGGTACCTACGCTTTTTCTCTGAGTCTCCCTTTTCCAGCGTGCATGGAAAGAAAAAATCAACTAACCCCCTTCTACCTCTCCCTCCCTTCCCTTCCCATCATCTACACCAAAGCAATCCGTCTTTCGTTTTCACATCTCTCACTCAGCAAGTACATCAGCCCTACTCCCGTTGCTGGTGATTATTGTCGCTCGCTCGAGGTCCCTTCTGGGCTGCTTGCCTTTCGTCGTCTTATTGGGTTCGTCCGTCGGAGGCCAAGCGTATTGTAACGAGGAGCAACCAGGGCCATCAACAATCGCTCCCTCTCTTCCCACCTACCGACATCACCTTCATTTCAACAGCAGCATCAACACGCACAATCCTTTACCTTGCGCCATCGGTCAAGTATACGAAAGTGCAAATTAATAGTAATAGAATTGGAGACCAATCGTTGCATCAGGGGCACAGTTCGAGTGGTTGACAGACTCCAACTTTGCGACACGCAAAGTTTCACATCCTCCACTCATCGCAGCACAGCAGATCTTGCAAGTTCGCAATCACCGTCGCGCTGATTCGTTTGATGGCTAAATAATCCATTGTGAGTTTGCCCAGAATCCGTTTACGGCCTTTGCCTAGGGCGGGATCCCCTCCTTTGTTGCAATATCCCAATTCTTTCATCTCAATGTCTGACATATTATCCAGCCCGAAGCTTAGACAACCATAACCATGTCGGGATATCCGCAGGGTCATTACGACGAGGGGTACGGCCAACATGGAGGGACCGACTCTTACTATCAAGATGATCATGCGCAAGGGTACTATGATCAACAAGATTATGCACAAGGTGGTGGCAACGGCGGCTACTACGATGAAGCGTTCGTCTTTTGCACCTGCGTGGCTTCACATGGAGGCTAACACAACTCAGGGGTTATTACAATGCCGATGCCAACAATCCTTACCAGAACGATGGTGGATACTATGACGCCCAGCAACCTGGGTATCAAGACGACTACTACAATGATCAGTACTACGACCAGGGTACTCCCGCTGCCGGTCAGCATGGGTACGGCCAGGGTGGAAGGCCTCGACGTCGAGGACACGATTCTGAAGAAGATTCGGAGACTTTTAGTGATTTCACGATGAGATCTGATATGGCGCGGGCTGCAGAAATGGACTACTACGGCCGCGGTGATGAACGGCACAACAGTTACGGAGAAGGACAAGGTCGCGGATATCGACCTCCCTCCTCTCAGATCTCTTATGGCGGCAATCGGTCATCTGGTGCTTCCACCCCAATCTACGGCATGGATTACCAAAACGCTCTCCCGGCTGGACAACGGTCGCGCGAACCGTACCCGGCATGGACTAACGAGGCTCAAATTCCAGTCTCGAAGGAAGAGATCGAAGATATCTTCCTCGACCTCACCGCCAAATTCGGATTTCAACGCGACAGCATGCGGAACCAGTACGATCATCTCATGACTCTGCTAGACTCGAGAGCATCCCGTATGACTCCAAACCAGGCTCTTCTTTCTCTCCATGCAGACTACATAGGAGGCGAAAATGCAAATTATCGTAGATGGTATTTTGCCGCCCACCTTGATCTTGATGATGCCGTCGGCTTTGCCAACATGAAACTTGGCAAAGCCAACCGCAGGACGCGCAAAGCCCGCAGAGCAGCTAAGAAGAAGGCAGAGTCAGAACCGCGCAACGAGGATGAAACTCTTGAGAGTCTCGAAGGTGACAACAGCCTAGAGGCTGCGGAATATCGATGGAAAACCCGCATGAACCGCATGTCGCAACACGATCGAGTTCGCCAGGTTGCACTTTATTTGCTTTGCTGGGGTGAAGCCAATCAGGTGCGCTTCATGCCGGAGTGCTTGTGCTTCATTTACAAGTGTGCGCTGGACTATCTAGCCACACCTGAATGCCAGAACAGGGTAGAGCCGATTGATGAATTCACCTACCTCAACAATGTGATCACACCACTCTACCAATATTGTCGAGACCAGGGGTATGAAATTGAGAATGGCAAATACGTTCGAAGGGAGAGAGACCATAGTAGCGTGATTGGCTACGACGATATCAACCAGCTATTCTGGTATCCCGAGGGCATTGAGCGGATCGTCATGGAAGACAAATCCAGGATTGTCGACCTGCCTCCAGGAGAGCGGTACAACAAGCTGGGCCAAGTCGCATGGAAAAAGGTGTTTTTCAAGACATACAAAGAAACCCGGTCTTGGTTCCACATGTTGGTCAATTTCAATCGCATCTGGGTCATTCACTTGACTATCTTCTGGTTTTACACAGCCTTCAATTCTCCGACTTTTTACACCAAGCACTACCAACAACAACTTGGCACTAAGCCCAAGGCTGCAGCCACATGGTCTGCCGTAGGGCTTGGGGGAACAGTCGCATCTTTTTTGATGATTCTTGCCTCCTGTGTTGAGTGGGCCTATGTACCGCGGAAATGGGCTGGCGCACAGCATTTGACCAGACGCCTCTTCTTCCTCTTAGGCGTCTTCGTGATCAACATTGCTCCTAGTGTCTACATTTTCGGCATCAGCCAGACGACTGTCATCGCAAAAGTACTCGGAATCGTGCAATTCTTCGTTGCCCTAGCCACCTTCTTCTTCTTTGCCATTATGCCTTTAGGCGGGCTTTTTGGCAGTTACATGAAAAAGAATTCAAGGCAATACGTCGCTAGTCAAACATTCACTGCCAGCTGGCCGCGTCTGGCTGGTAATGACATGTGGATGTCTTATGGGCTTTGGGTTTTGGTTTTCGCAGCCAAGCTATCCGAATCCTACTTCTTCCTGACCCTTTCGTTCCGTGACCCGATTCGTATTCTGTCAACTATGAAGATCAAACAGTGCGCCGGAGACCAAATTCTAGGGAATGTGCTTTGCAAGCAGCAGCCGAAGATATTGTTAGGTCTCATGTTTGTAACGGATATCTGTCTCTTCTTCCTGGATTCATACCTGTGGTACATTATTTGGAACTGCGTCTTCTCGGTGGCTCGATCTTTCTACCTTGGTGTGTCTATCTGGACGCCATGGAGGAACATTTTCTCGCGCCTTCCAAAACGGGTTTACTCCAAAATTCTCGCTACTACCGACATGGAAATCAAATACAAGCCTAAGGTGCTCATTTCGCAAATCTGGAATGCCATCGTGATTTCCATGTACAGAGAACATCTTCTCGCCATCGACCACGTCCAGAAGCTTCTGTACCATCAGGTCCCGTCAGAGCAAGAAGGCAAGCGGACATTACGCGCTCCAACGTTTTTCGTGTCCCAGGAGGATCACTCTTTCAAGACAGAATTCTTCCCGGCACAGAGCGAGGCAGAACGCCGTATCTCCTTCTTTGCACAGTCACTCTCAACACCGATTCCAGAGCCTCTGCCGGTTGACAATATGCCAACGTTCACTGTTTTAATCCCTCATTATGGAGAGAAGATACTTTTGTCTCTTCGTGAGATCATTCGAGAAGATGAGCCTTACTCTCGAGTCACCCTTCTGGAATACCTCAAGCAATTGCACCCCCACGAATGGGACTGCTTCGTCAAAGATACCAAGATTCTAGCAGATGAAACTTCCCAATTCAACGGTGAATATGAGAAGAACGAAAAGGATACCGCTAAAAGTAAGATCGATGATCTCCCCTTCTACTGCATCGGTTTCAAGTCAGCCGCACCAGAGTATACACTGCGAACTAGGATTTGGGCGTCTTTACGCTCCCAAACGCTCTATCGTACAATCTCCGGTTTCATGAACTACAGCCGTGCTATCAAGCTACTCTACCGTGTTGAGAACCCTGAAGTCGTTCAAATGTTTGGCGGAAACTCTGACAAGCTGGAGAGAGAACTGGAGCGTATGGCTCGCCGTAAGTTCAAGATTGTCGTGTCTATGCAAAGATATGCCAAGTTCAACAAGGAGGAGCGAGAAAACACAGAATTCCTATTACGTGCTTATCCCGACTTACAAATCGCGTATCTTGATGAAGAACCTCCGTTGAACGAAGGGGAGGAGCCTCGGCTGTATTCTGCTTTAATCGATGGACATTCTGAATTAATGGACAATGGCATGCGCCGACCAAAGTTCCGGATCCAATTGTCTGGCAATCCAATATTGGGTGACGGCAAATCCGATAACCAGAACCATTCCATCATCTTCTACCGCGGCGAGTACATTCAGCTGATAGATGCCAACCAGGACAATTATCTCGAAGAATGTTTAAAGATCCGAAGCGTACTCGCAGAGTTCGAAGAAATGACGACTGACAATGTTTCGCCCTACACTCCTGGTCTGCCAAAGAATGAAACGACGCCTGTTGCTATTCTTGGTGCCCGAGAGTATATCTTCTCTGAAAACATTGGTATCCTTGGAGATGTCGCCGCCGGGAAAGAACAAACCTTCGGTACCCTTTTCTCCCGCACATTGGCCCAAATTGGCGGCAAACTGCATTATGGACATCCGGATTTTCTGAATGGCATTTTCATGACCACTCGCGGCGGCGTTTCGAAAGCACAGAAAGGCTTGCACTTGAACGAGGATATCTACGCTGGCATGAATGCTCTTCTTCGCGGTGGACGCATCAAGCACTGCGAATATTACCAATGTGGCAAGGGTCGTGATCTCGGCTTTGGCTCAATCTTGAACTTCACAACTAAGATTGGAACTGGTATGGGTGAACAAATGCTCTCACGCGAGTATTACTACCTCGGCACTCAATTGCCTTTGGATCGCTTCCTGTCCTTCTATTACGCTCATCCCGGGTTCCACATTAACAATCTCTTCATCGTTTTCTCGGTGCAGATGTTCATGATCTGCCTTGTGAACCTAGGAGCTCTTCGTCATGAGACGATCATCTGTCGCTACGATAAGAACAAGCCTCCAACTGACCCTATCTTCCCGACCGGGTGCGCCAATATTGTCCCAATTCTCGACTGGGTTTTCCGCTGTGTAGTCTCTATCTTCATTGTGTTCTTCATTTCCTTTATACCTCTAGTCGTCCAAGAGTTGACTGAGAGAGGATTCTGGAGAGCAGCAACCCGATTGGCCAAGCATTTCGCGTCACTCTCCCCGGTCTTCGAAGTCTTCGTCTGTCAAATATACGCCAGTTCGCTCAGTCAGGACTTGTCATTTGGCGGTGCTCGTTATATCGGAACGGGTCGTGGTTTCGCAACGGCACGGATACCCTTCGGTGTGCTATACTCTAGGTTTGCAGGGCCGTCAATCTATCTAGGCTCACGTATGCTGATGATGTTACTGTTTGCAACGCTCACCATCTGGGGTATTGAGCTCATCTACTTCTGGGTTTCGCTACTAGCGTTCTGTGTCTCGCCGTTCTTGTTCAACCCACATCAATTCGCTTGGAACGACTTCTTCATCGACTATCGTGACTTCCTCAGATGGCTTTCACGCGGAAATTCTAGATCTCATGCTTCATCTTGGATTGCCTTCTGCAGGTTATCCCGAACTCGTATCACGGGCTATAAACGCAAGATCCTGGGCGAACCGTCATCAAAACTCTCTGGCGATATTCCTCGAGCACACTTTACCAACATCTTTGTAAGCGAGATCATCTCGCCATTGCTCTTTGTGGCTGTTACGCTTGTTCCCTACCTCTTCATCAACGCACAAACCGGTGTCAGGCGAGCAACGGCAACAAACGCGCTTATCCGGCTTGCCGTTGTTGCCTTCGCACCCATTGGCATCAATGCTGGTGTACTGGCAGGCCTTTTCGGCATGGCGTGCTGTATGGGTCCTCTTCTAAGCATGTGCTGTAAGAAGTTTGGATCTGTACTTGCGGCCATTGCTCATGGTGTTGCTGTCATCATGCTTCTTGCTTTCTTCGAAGTCATGTTCTTCCTCGAAGGTTGGGTCTTCGCAAAGGCTCTTCTAGGCATGATCGCCGTCGTTGCTATCCAACGCTTCATCTACAAATTGATCATCGCCCTTGCTCTGACCCGTGAGTTTAAGTCGGATTCTGCCAACATCGCTTGGTGGACCGGCAAGTGGTACGCTATGGGTTGGCATACAATCTCGCAGCCTGGGAGAGAATTTCTGTGCAAAATCACGGAACTGGGATTGTTCGCCGCCGATTTCGTCCTCGGACACTTCTTGATGTTCTTCATGCTCCCCGTCATTGCAATACCCTATATTGATAAGTTCCACTCTGTTATGCTGTTCTGGCTTAGACCAAGGTATGTCGAGTCCATTGCTCCTTTGTGTCTTGAATTAACATTTTCCCAGTCGTCAGATCCGCCCACCGATCTATTCACTCAAGCAATCGAAGCTACGTAAACGGAGAGTCATCCGCTTTGCGATGCTTTACTTTATCATGTTTGTCATTTTCCTCTTGTTAATCGCCGGGCCAGCTATTGCCAGTAAATTCATATCAGGATTGCCTAGTATACCAATGAATTTGCTTCAACCAACCGGCAAGAACAACAACGACACCAGCGGCGAGACAACCGGAGCAAACCTCATTGCAGGCGGTGGAGCTACTGGTGGTGGTGGTGGAGCGGCAGCAACAACGGGCTTCTGAGTGCTGTCAATGGGAACAGACAAAGATGTTTATGATGGATTGTACAAAATGCATCTGATAAGAGCTCTGGCCGTTCACTTCGCTGACAATATCTTTAATAAATCCCTTGTGGGCATGTGCAGATACTCGCTGCGCTGCCTGAGGCAATATACTGGCGCGTGAGGGTGGACGCCGTTGCTCGTGGACCATGACGATACAATATTGCATTCTTGAGGGATCATGGCATTGAGGAGCGCGGATGATTCAGTCATGCCTACTATTTCAGTAGATGTACACTGGCTAAAGGACGTTTTGCATTGCTGAGCATTACGGTCGAGGGGTTGGCCTTATTGTATTTTGATAATGAACAAGGAAAACGATAACAAGAATAGAGTGTTTGATTCTTCGATACCTTCAACCTAAGAGCCCACTGATGTGTTTCCCTTCTATTCTTCAACCGCAGCAGAACAAGAGATAAATATCCTTCTGAGTATCTGTCGTTCACCGTTGAAAATGAAAGAAAGGGGTTTGCGGCCCCCAAGGAGTCGCGCGGACTCGGCTCACCTTCCCTATAGCCACCTCACTCCCTGAGATCATCTCGTAGAAAGCGATCCCTCCTATATGGCGCTTCCTTGTTCCAATGGACTTGCATGATGCGCAAAATTGGCTGAGTGAGCTTTTGGATGAGTTAGCCATATACTTTCAGAAAATCCCAGGATCTGCCATATTTCTACGCTACGTCAAGTCAAGCTACCAAAATGATCCTGTCCGCTCTGCCGTTGAACTCTTCCTCTTCCTGTTCTTCGTTCGATACTTGCTTGCCCCCTCATACAAACCACAGAATGGTAGCTTCGTAAAGCTTTCTGATGAAGTAGAGTGACCATGCACGTTCCTGCGAACGTCATCGCTAAACGTATACAGGAGATTGACGAACTCGTCGAGGACTGGACACCCGAGCCTTTAGTGGCACCCCAGACACCGTTTCAAGAAGCAGAGAATGAGAAAAGGCCAGTCATAGTAGGGTAGAGCAAGTCTATGATCTTTTGTGTTTGGCTGTCCTACTTACCTTATTGCAGTCCTACCGGGCCAAAGTCTAAGCTATCGAGCGGGCGTACCGTTACGAATCTTGCCTCCTTCAACTTCTACAACCTAATTGGCAACGAAACTTTGAAAGAAAAAGCGATACAGGTTCTTCGTACCTATGGGGTCGGCCCATGTTCTCCGCCTGGTTTCTACGGAACTCAAGATGTCCATATCAAGACCGAGGCTGATATCGCAGCACATCTTGGTGCTCCAGCTTGCATCGTCTACGCCCAAGCTTTTTCTACCATCAGCAGCGTGATACCTGCTTTTAGTAAAAGAGGGGACATCATTGTCGCGGATAAGGCTGTCAATTTTGCTGTCAGAAAGGGCATTCAGATATCTCGGAGCTCAGTCTGGTGGTATGAGCATAACGATCTTGATGACCTTCGAAGAGTACTGGAGAAAGTTGTAAAGGAGCAGGCCAGAAAGCCCTTGACTCGACGCTTTATTGTTACTGAGGGTCTGAGTGAGAATGTTGGCGATTTGCTCGATCTACCACAGATTGTAAGGCACTCAGATCTTGCTTCGTTCTGGTATGTGCTGCCACTGTGGAGACATGGCTAATACCTCCATCCAATTAGATTGCTCTTAAGCTTCGCTACAAGTTCCGTCTGATTCTTGACGAGACATGGTCTTACGGGGTCCTTGGGCGCACTGGTGGCGGTATCACAGAGCATCAGAAGGTTGATGCAAATGATGTTGATATGATAGTTGGCTCTTTGGCAGGGCCCCTGAGTGCTGGTGGAGGGTTTTGCGCTGGTTCGCACGAGATTGTGGAGCATCAACGCATCTCCGCCGCGGCCTATACCTTCTCTGCGGCTCTGCCAGCTATGTTGGCAACAACAGCCAGTGAAGTGATCAACATGCTGCAAATAGGCCCAGATCTGCTCTCACCGGTGAGAGATAACATCAAAACTATGTGGGCCCAGCTAGATCCACGTAGTGAATGGGTGAACTGCACCAGTTCTGTTCACAACCCTATCATGATCTTAATAATCAAGCCGGACCTGGTGAGCATCCGCAAATGGAGCATTGAAGATCAGGAGCAGATACTACAGGACATCGTCGATGAAGTATGGTCCCAACTTCATCTTCTCTTTTCAAACTAACCTGGCTACTAGACGCTGGCCAATGGAGTTTTGATTACAAGACTGAAGAGCATGCCACGGGGACAACACATGCCGGCCAAAAAAGTCGGATGGGAGTTGCAGCCAGCGCTTAAGGTCTGCATTACATCAGGCCTTACAAAGAGGGAAATTGAACGTGCAGGAACAGCAATAAGACATGCAATTACGAAGGTCATGAAAGTACGGCGGTGAACATAGTGCCCCGACACAGGGTGCGAAGGTTTGCCACTCTAGAATGCCTCCAGATCTTAGGGCATGCATATTACATAGCTCGTCACCGTTCGTCACTCATAACGAATCTTGAGCTCTGGTCACTTGGCCCAGTCTATCTCAATTGTGTGAGACGGCAGTCCAAGTTAAGAGCGGTGCCAATACGATATCTGGCTCCTGACGACAGCTTCAGGCGTCGAGTGGAGCAATTCCCCAAGAAAGTCGTTCATAGTGGCATTTGACAGCACTCTGTCAAGGCAGACGTTCCATTTTACGGACACCCGTAACATTAGATAGCACGAGATTCAATTGCCCTTCGGATTTTAGTCAATCACATACCCCTGAAGCTGTTGTCTTGTCTTCAACAAAACTATATCCACATTCTTTTACTTAGCTATTTCTACTATCCTTTATCGTTCCAACATGTTGCAGAGGCAACTTGTGTATCCATCGGCGAATAAAAGCTTATACTACCTCCGGCATCGGCGACCGCCCACCGAGCCGTATATTCAACGTAACATGATTCAACGTAGGGTGGCTCCACAGCCTCCCTAGCAGTTCGAACGCCTGCCAACATTTTCTCTGCTCCTTATAGTTCTCAGGAATGGTTCCTCGAAAGGAAGTCGCATACTTTGGCGCCGGTCCCGCTCGCATCCCCGACTCCGTTTGCGAAGCCGGCGGTCAAGCCTTTGTAAATTTCGAGGACACTGGGCTCGGTCTAGCCGAGATCTCGCACCGCTCCTCAACCGCGCATAAGATCCTTGCGGAAACGAAAGCTGCGCTGGTTGCCCTACTGGATATTCCGACCGACGAGTATGAGATACTGTTTCTGCACGGCGGGGGCTCCGGCGAATTCAGTGCCGTGGTGCTCAATATGGTCGCTCATTGGGTGGAGCGGAGACGGCGAGCTGCTGAACGAGAGTTGGGCTCGGAGAAGGAGAAAGAGGTGCTGCAACGAGTAAGAAGAGAGGTCAGGGAGGACTTGAAGTGCGAGTACATTGTTACTGGATCTTGGTCTTTGAAGGCTTGTCAGGAAGCAGCCAATTTGCTTGCCCCACTTGATGAAGATGGGGAGGGAGAGCGGTTCGTGAACGTGGCGGCCGATGCTCGGATAGAGAGGGGTGGAAAGTTTGGAAGTATCCCTGCGCAGGAAACGTGGAATCTTAGGCCCATTACCAGTAAGGGGAGTGCGTTTGTGTACTACTGTGACAATGAAACCGTGGACGGCGTCGAGATACCCTCTTTTCCCGAAATTCTCAATGGACCAGAAGATGACGGCGAGAGATTGGTGGTTGCGGACATGTCATCCAACTTCCTCACTCGTCGTGTGGACGTAAGGAAGTACGCTGTCATCTTTGGCGGCGCGCAGAAGAACATTGGTATCACGGATATTACCATCAATATCGTACGGAAGGACATTTTGAATATAGTACCGAAGCCTAAGTTCCTGCATCAGGTAGGGGTCTGGAGTCCACCTGTTGTTTTGAATTGGAATATTATAATGAAGCATTCTTCACTCTACAATACCCTACCTATATTCTCTGTCTGGATTGCGGGAGAAGTCATGCGAGGGTTACTCACCGCTCATGGGGATGAGAGAGTGGCTGGCCAGGAGGCTCTAGTCAAGAGAAAAGCCGAGATGATCTATGAAGTGCTGGATAAGCATCCACATTACTATAAACCTGTGAACGACAAGAACTGTCGAAGTCGGATGAACATTTGCTTCAGAGTTGGTGACTCTCCTGAGACAGAGAAGTCGTTTCTTGACGGTGCTGAACAGCGAATGCTGCAAGGGCTCAAGGGACACCGCAGTGTAGGCGGAGTCCGGGTGAGTAATTACAACGCTGTGCCTCTTGAGAAAGTCGAAAAGCTCGTCCAATATCTAAATGACGCCGTTGAATGAATATGACATAGCAGACATCTCCATGTTGTACATTTGACCTAGTTCTCCCAATGTCTTAATCGGTTGTCTAGCGTGTTGACATATGGAATAACAATACCTATTCTCTGGAGTATGTCAAGATCGAATCCCTAGTGAACGCTAAAGCTATACCGATCAAGAGTATAAGGAAGTCGAAGCTGAAGCCACGATACGATCTGACACGTGTCATGAAAGGGTGGAAGAAAAAGACGCCCAGGTGTTGCGTGCAAGGGCAAGAAGACTTTGCGGACGGGCAAGAGCAAGCATACTCAATTTGAGAAAATAATGAAGAATTTACCAGATCTCTCATGCCGGATCCATCTTCCTCGAATTAATAATCAATCAATGCATATTGTTAGAATCATCCTTGACAGAATGTGCAGACTTGAACAAGAGAGCAGTGGAATTCTGAGTGACTTTAAAACGACGGATCGGTAATTTCTGGCGGGGAAGGACTACTATGAAATCTCAGATAGAAGGAAACAATCCAAACGCAAAACGCCACCTTCCCCTTGACTCTATTATCCCGACGGTGAGTTGCCCTTGAGACCCCAGTATTTCTCAGCGCCGTGGGTGTCTGCTCGGTCTTGTTTCCACATGTCGTTGTAAAGCCCAAGTAGTATTAGATTGTTGGAGAAGCTCGCCTTCAAGCTCTGGACAGCTTGTTGTTGCTGAGCTTGTCCAGGCACAGCAGCTTTATTCGGACTACCAGATGTTGGCCAACCTGTTTCGGCTACCACAATGGTCTTCCCACCCGCAGCTTGCGAGATCTTGTTTGCCCATTCGGCTACGAATTTGCCCGCTCCTCCTGGCTCCACGTTTCCATCAAAGAAGGCGTGGCAGTTGATGGCACAGAAGTCAGACGCCTGGCAAAGCTTGGGGTTCGCCTTCATGGCTACCATCGTATCTGCGGTAGCCACTGGCCCCTTATAACCTGCCGCTTGCAAGGCAGAGCGAGCGGCACTGAGAGCCGCAACCACCTTCTCCACAGAAGCCTGACCACTATTGACCAATTCATTGCCAACAGTGACAGCCTATGTCTAATCAGCTTCGTCTCTACAACATATGTGGACAGCAGGATTACGTACCTTTACAATTCCCCAATTGCCTCCAACTTGGGACGCAAGCTTCTTGACTTCCCCCTGAACATCCTTGATGTCGAAGATGCCCACAAAGATGGTCTGCTTGCCCTTGATTACTTTGGCAACTTTAGCAACCTGATCACAGTCGGTCCCATAAAGCCGAATCACATCATAACTACCAACGTTATTCAGATCTTTTTGAACTTGATCATCCGATTTGCAAGACCGATCCGCGTTGTAAGGACCGTATGTGACGCCAGACTTGAAAGAGATAGTTGTCCCTCCCGTGACTGCTCCACCCCCAATTGCTCCTGCACCAGCAGCACCAGCAGCATCAGTAGCGGCTCCGCTACCCGCTGCTGCACCTCCGGGCGCGCCGCCGCCGGCTGCACCAGCGCCCAAGGCTTGTTGCTGCTTTGCTCCATTTGCTTGAGCGACATCTGTCGGTTTCTGCGCCCTTGGGACCAGGTCGGCCTGCGGGGTCTCGATTTGACGGCCACCAATAGTGGAACTTGATACCACATTGTTATCCTCGTCCACGTACACTTCAATATGGACAGCATCCGGGTTCGGAGCTGCATCCTGTAACCCGGGCGCGTTGTCCTCCCTTTTGCGATGTTTGTGCCGGATTTCGTCTGTTTGGGCAATTAGCTACTTTGCGCTTTGACGTAGAGACAAGAAAGCTCCCTCACGATGTTGCGAGGCGCCAAGATGCAGAAGGCAGGTAGCTATCAAAAGCCACGATTTCAACATGCTTGCTTGGCCGTATGACTTCCAAAGTACGATGGGTATGTCGGAGGAATGTAAAGGGCGATGCCGTTTTGGACAGGTTATCTAGGCCGTGGAATAATGCCGGCTTTATTCATTGAATATCGATGTCAAAGACCACGGTTCCGGCTTCCAGGGCTTTGGAAGTGCTAGTGTCATGTTCTATCTTCGTTTGTTATGAAATGACAAGGAATGTTATGGGGCAATTGCAGGAATGTAGAATATCGTTACGCTTTTGGAAAGGAGCAAGGATCAGAAACATGGCCAGCCACAGAAATAAAACACTTGATCCCTGAAGGCGTTGAGATGATATAGTTTGGTATAATGCATTCGGGTGCTGAATCTTTCTGCAGAAAACATAGCACAATCAAATCCGCGAATTGTACAACAAAATCAGATTTCAGTCAGGTTAGCGGACTGCAGACAAGATATGCATTGCGAGGGTATCAATTACAACAGAGACAATACTTATGAATTATGCGAAGCCTCCCCTTCAGCTTCAAAAGGACTCTTCTCCACAAGATCTGCAGATTTGGTTGCCTTATTCAGCGCTTCCACTCCGTCGGTTGCACCGGAGAGAACATCGTTGTCCTTGCTGGGTGTTTTGACCCCCGGCTGACTCTTCTGGGCTGCCACCTCGGTAACGCTCATGGAGCTCTCCATAGCCTTGGCCAAGTTTCCCACATGCAGCGAATTGCCCTCAAGGTGCGGGGCCTGCTTGTCGGATTCTAGCTCCCCGGACTTTTCTTCACTAAGCCAACTCACCTTACAGCATCGATGGACCAAGCGCTGAGTTGTTGGATCTACAGCACCGAAATGATCGATTGTTCCGCCACCCATGATGGCTAGCAGGCGTAGAATATCATCCCTCTTGTAATGAGGCGGCTGCTTGAGTTGAGTATGTGAGAGGAATGGGTACAGAACCCGAAGATATGTGTGCCGCAGGGCGGAGGACGACGGCGGAAGGTCTAGCAAGTTACGCAATATGATGTCCAGAAGCACATGCAAATCATTCGTGTAGAAGTACTCATACGTCGGCGGACTAGTGAACAGAAGATAAAGCAGCTTCAGGATCAAAAGCTGCAGAGACGTTTCGCTTTCGCGGTTGAGCAAGAGGATGATGATCTGACCAAAGCTTTTGTACGCTGATCCACAGATTGCCAATACTTTGATGACTTTATTCGTGAGGCGAGTCTCCAGAGAATCTTGCTGTGCCGACGGATCGTGGGCGCAAACCATGTACTGCTCATTGAATACAAGCTGAACATGTCAGTGGTTCTAGAGAAGGCGATCGGCAGGCAACACTCACCAGGACCCGAACAACGGGATACAAATAGGGGTCGTTGACGTCGTCGGACAACCCTTCAATAATGTCGAACATATACATAACAAAATCGTCTTCAATCAACACTGTAGCGTGAGTGTGAGCGGCTTTCCGCATGGGATATAGGTGGAGGCTTACTGACTTAAATCTTCTATCTTCAGTCTCTGTATTCGTGACATTTCATACAAGAGTTCTAAAAGAGTCCTGTGCAAGCCGACACCGTCATCTTTTCTGTCATGTATGAGCTCCAGTAGTCGAGGAAAGGCGCCTTCTTCATTCAACATTTCGTAAGTAACCTCATGAGCCCGACCATCGTAGAGGAGAAAGGCAGAAATGAAGTGTAGTGTATCCGATGAATCTTCCTGATCAAGTCTTTAGATTCTTTGAACCGCACACATTCCAACATGACTGCTAACCTGTAAGAGGCTATTGACAATCTGTCTTCGCACATATTCTTGATGTGTGTTGAAGATGGTAGATTGGAGAAGTCGATAGGAGCAGCGAGCGATGTCATTTTCTGTGTGAACATATTCTCCTATGCAGTCTCTTAGCTGTAGTATTACGCGGACTGGGCTTCCCTTGCCTTTGTAGCTGGTTGTGAAGTTTAGATAGGACCGCAGAGCGTTATCGATGAGTTCATGCTCCTGACACTGCACGGACACGATGTCATCAAGCTCTGGGAATGATAAAGTCAGCTGCACCATTCCATATATTATAAGGCGCAGCTGGCTTACACACCATCCCAAAATTGCTGCTCGTTCTCAAGGGTGTATGAAACCTCGAACTCCATTCTTTAGCTGCCAAAATACTTGACTGGTGCCCATGGCACCGGCATTAACGAGTACAGTGAGGACAAAGCTACTTGCACGTGCGCGTGTACCTGTGTGAGCTTACGTGTAAAAGCTGTTGTGCAGCGAAGATGGTGGGTAAGTGCGAAACCAACGATTAGATACGAAGATTATAATGTACATATATCATTATAGCTCTCTGTCCCAGTCCACAGCAACAACACCAAAACCGAGCATAGCGTTACATTGTCAAATAGTTCATCTATATGGTACAAGATCCAGGTCTTCCGACTTCGTGAATCACTCCAACATGTGACACCACTTAAATGCGTGATATGTATTACACCATGCCAATGCCTGAAACCCTAGAAACGACCCGCTCCTTACGGATTCGGCCGTTTGAGCGGATGGGCCTCCGTGTTACTATTCAAACCATTCAGTAAGGTGCCGGAGAAGGCAATGTCGTATAGAGCACTCACAGTACATAGTCATCGAGACTAAAAACGCTGGGGTCACTGAACAGCAGATAGAAATACTTCAGTGTTTCTGCAAGCCAGAAAGACTCCATTTCGTCCATTAGCTTAGGTTTGTTGCTATTAGTGACGTCTCGTATCGCTGAGGCTCCGTATGTTGCGTTGGTGTACTTGTCGACCGCTTGGAACATTTTCCAGCCCTGTTTCCGCCAGTAATCATCTCCTGTTGCGCGGTACATTATGAACACAGATTCGATAGCTTCGGGTCTAGACCAGAGTCAGTGCACTGATTATATCGCTCTGGGATCTCTGCCCTACCGGAGGATGTAACGACCGCTAACGACTTTCGTCATCCCAAGGGGTAACCTCTCGTTTTCAATTCGATACTTAACATAGTCATCATGCGTCATGAGCTCCGATTCCGAAGGCTGAGCTTCTATATGGGTGTTGTTAGTCTTGGTGGCTGACAACTTTCCCTTAGTGATATCTTTGGAGGACGCATTCGTGCCGTTGTTGTAGGAACTAAGTGAGGATGCCTTGTGCATATCAATCTCGCTCACTGCCTCCTCCTTGTCATTACCAGACGTGTTTTCTGGCTTGGATGATTCTGCAACAGAATCTGCATTTTGAATGGCTTTGGAAGCCCCTTTCGCTTTCGCTTGCTTCTTAAGATTGTTTGCTTTGTCTGTGACATCGGCCTTTGAATCCTCAAAAGGTGGGAGGTCTGCGTGTGAATCTTTGGGGCCGGAAACTAAAGGCTTCTCATCGTCGATTTCTCCGAGTTGGCGCCTCTTCAGTGCATCTTTTTGTGACCCAGCCCCTGCGGGTACTGTGGGATTTTCTTGCTTGGATTTGGTCTGACTGTGCTTAGGCAGAAGCTCTTCTTCAGCAGTGTCAGACTCTTCGAGAAGTCCGTCTTTAAGAGCCTTTGCTTTCGTGCTAGATAGTGACGCGGTAGACTCAGTCCTCAATGTATCGCCAGGGTGGTTTTTGGAAATGGGGCTTGCATCCAAGGGTGTCTCAGCCGCAAGCACTTGTTCTTTTGCTTCGAAACTACTTGGCGAATCAACCTCTCCTACCAGATACTCATTACCTGATGCTTTCAAATCGTCCATGTCCAGTGCGGAGCCCTTCAGATCCTCTGATTTCCATTGGGTTTCTTTACCGAGAACCTGCCGCTGCTCCTGCTTTAGGAGCTGCTTTTCCCTTTGAGGCCAATGAGGATCAAGGCTTTCTTTCCAGAGTGTTTCATTCCAAGGACAATTCTCAGTGTCATTGCATGGAACGGATAGGAAAATTTCAGGCATGATCCCAGTGTTTGTTGCCTCGTAAGCCCAAATGCAGCCATCAGTGAGTTTCTTCGCAATTTCCATGTCTTCTTTGACATCGAAAAGCTTTGCGCCGATTGCGAACATCCCTCCAACAAAGCACGAGAGATGCGAGCCTTCGGGCTGAAGCTTGACCTTTTGAGCTGAATTTCTTCTATCAGTTGCTTTTATGAGGCCAGCTTGAAGTATGCTGCGCTTCTCAGCTGGGATCATAGGACGAAAGATGAGATGTTTCTTTGCGGCGTCAGCTGCTTTCATATACATTGTTCGGTACTTTGGCTCTAAGCCGCCAAGCAGCATGTACTCTTTCGGAAGATACTCATATGTAGAGTCAGCCTGTCCTCCAAGGGTAAACTCCTCGCTGGCACTGTACGGCGGAGAAGCAAAGCCTTGGGGCTCACAGTCTGGCGTCCTGGACTTGGAAGTTTCTTCCGTGTGTGAGGCTTCTGAAGCTGATGGCGACGAGGGACCAGGTGACGCATCGCGCTTTCGGATGTCTCCGCCTTCAGGAGGCCTTAGCGACGGTTCATTTCTGCGTAAGTCAGCCTCCTTTGGGCGTTTGGCTGATGATGGAGCTTCGCCTAGTGACCCTTCAATTGGTGCATTCTCCTTAACGACGCCTTCAGCTGTGGAGTCTTGCGCTGATTTGCTGCTTGGCGTTACACCTACATCACTATTCAAAAGATTGACATCTGCAGCAGCAGCGCGATTTGCAGCCGCCTTTTCTGCTAGAGAAAGTGGCTTGCTTGGATTCCCATCGTCCTCAATACTGTGCGGGGCGGTATTCAAGCTGGTATCAGTCTTTTTGCACCCTGACGCATCAACTTTAAGTGGCCATAGGCCAGGCAGCTTGGTGTGACTCTGCCAAATTTCAAACTCATTGGTGATCCGAGCTATAGCGTCATAGTATTTTGCTTCCTTTGTTATTTGAGCTAGCCTTGTAAACTCTAACGAAAGTGAGCCCAGCTCAGCGAGAACAACCCTCGTTTTGGCACGGTGTGGTTGAGAGGTAAAGGTGGGTTTCCAGAGGTAATATACCAATGGCATACGATTTGGTGTGTCGAATGATCCCATGAGTACTTCAGCCAACTCAACCGCTTTGTCAAGCAGTAGTTTTCGAGTTCCTCCACTGATATCATAAGCACCAATAAGGCCGCCAAGATATCTGATCACTGTCTCGAACAGCGGGATATCGTTGCGTGGACTGGTGGTGAAATCAATATGCTGGACCGCATCCACAGCTTCGTCAAATTCCTCCTTCAAGCCCATCAACCATAACGTGTCTAAGCTGTCGACCAAGGTTGCTGCCCATCCGCAGAAGGGATTGCGGTATTTCCCTGATACAGGGGATAGCTCATCCTGCATCCACGCCTTTTCTCTATACCCCTGCCAGGAGAACGTAAATGACTTCTTGATGATACTAAGCTTGTCTGGTTCAGATAACTTTTCACTACCTTGCTCTGACTTAAAGTCGTGTTGTATCTTAGGTATCGGACTTGACTTGCCGGTGGGCAACTGGAGGAGACTTTCAGTAGGCACGGGAAAATGCTCAGGAATTGGAGACCAGTGGATTTTTTCAGCCGTAGTGTCTTCAACGATTTCTTTTCGCCCTTTCCCTCCACCTTCACCATTCGTGATCGGATCTGCTGGACTCTCTATAGATTTGTCAACCGGTGAAGGCTTGTTCAGAAATGGGTGGTCCGAGGAGACTTCCCTGGAGACATCTGATGTTGAATTCGATTTTCTAGAAGCGCCCCCTCTGATGGGTTTTGGTGTTTCTTCGGAATTTATTATCCTCCCATCTTTCCCTTCGGTGGCTTTTGGCGCTACAGAAGGGTTTGCAGCCATGGATGTTTGTTGTTCGATTGCCTTTCCTTTTGCAAAGGAAGCTGATGGGGAAGCAGCTCCTGACGCCACCAAGGAAGCAGCGGCGACTGGGCCATTGAAACGGTCATTGCCATCGCTGTCTGCAGCGTCTTTTGGTTTGTCTTTCCACGAGTCTCCCTTATGCCCCAACTTCTTTAATCCTTCTACACTTGCTGCACCAGCATTCTGTATATCTCCTATACTTCTGAAGTGATACAATAGTCCAATTAATAAAATCGCGAACACTATGAAGACGCGATATCGCCGTAGACGAAACATTGCTGTTATGCAAAGCAGGGCAACTGTTCAATGCAGCCAAGTTAGCTGCTAACCAGGGGAGAGAGGGTTCAATGGAGTCGGCATTGCTACAACAGCAAGCAGACAGCAGTCTTCTCGAATGAGTTTTGTAATCGTAGGCACAGTAGAGACTCAAATTGAGAGCAAGGGTTTCTGCTGTTCCTTGGTGGTCTGATTGCCCTCTTACTCCAACATTATGTCAAAACGCTTGGCAAGATGAGAAGCTAAGACAATAAACCTGCCCCTTTTTCCTACATTAGCGTACCGCGTCAGGGGTTCCTAGGCATTGGCGGGAAAGCCTTCTCATCATACACATTGCTTACGCTACTAGATCGATTATGAAAGTCGAGGAAAGCCTACGCGCATGGCAAAATGAAAAGAAAAAAACGTCAAGCTGGAACCAGGTCATGCCATGCATCACAAGTCATGGTGGTGGTTAGCCTGGAGCAGCTCTGGGTACATCTATTATACTTCACGAGCGGCTTTAAATGCTTCATAGGCAAATGGGTGGGGGAGTTGTAGAAACCACAACCTGACTTTGAAGTATGCTCTCAACCCTCCCCTTCACCTGGCCCTGGGCCCTGTGCTTTTCCCTGAGCAAGGTTAATAGAGCAAGAAGAGACGGTCAGAGGTGACCTACCATCTGTCTTGCCTTCAACAACTCGTCACATAGCAGCAAATTCGAAGCTATCCCAGCACTAGAAGCTATGCAATTTCTCAAGACACGGAACGAATCGTAAATTCCTTCCTGTATTGGGTCCATTGGCTCGCCTGTGATTAAATTTAACCCGACGATGTTTCCTTCTTTAGTTTCATCTTCCAGAGCAGCCACTATGACATCTGTTAGCATTCTAGAGTCTTCATGGTTTAACCTTCTTACAGCTGTCTTGTATGTCGTGACCAGAATTTGCAGCCAAGGTCTTTGGGATAACGAGGAGAGCATCAGCGAAGGCTTTAACCCCGTATTTCGATTTGCCCTTCACTTGTCTTTGAAATGTATCACTGGTAAGATGTGCTGCACAGGCTATTTGAAATGCGCCAGCTCCAGGAACCACACTCTTGTCAATTATCATGTTGTAGACACTCCTCAGGCCATCGCGCACAGCATCTTTGATTTGCATAATGGTATGCGCATTCGGGCCTTTGATCAGCAAAGTGACAGATTTTGGGTCTTTCACGTCTTCCTGCAAAGGCTGTTAGAAAGGGTTTGAAGCGACCATACACAATCATGCGCACAACGAATGTGTACTTCTCCTCGCCAAGCTGATGCTCGTAGACATGGCCTGCCCAGCCGAGGATATCTGGGGTGAGATCATCCACGCTGTTCATCGCGGTCCCTCCGCATACAAGCTGGAGACGTTCCATGTTCCTCCGCTTGGCACGTCTGAGTGCGAATATACCATTTTTGACGAGGACATCGAGGCTCAGCGGGTCGATGCCTTTCTGATTGATCACCACAAAGCCCTTCTTGGGATCGTTCCCACAAACTTCTTTCTTGAGATCCACTATTTTACGTAGCTTATCATCAACGAATCTGCGTTCGCTTTCTACCAGCTGCTCACGCTGATCTGCACTCGAGTAGTAGAACCCAGAGTTCACCTCAGACTTTTCGTATTCCAAGCTAACATTTAAGGTAAGAATGAAGGCATTTTCAACTCGCTTTGGCATGTCAGGATGCCTTGCACCATGATCTAACGCCAGACCGTTGATCAAAGTCGTATCGGAAGCCGTTCGATGCTGCATTTGCATAATCTCTATCATGAAAAGATCTGGTTTTGCTGGGGGATGGTAAATTGCAAGCACGGCGTCCACAATCGCTGGCGTCAGCTTTTCTGCGAGTGTAGTGTTCAGCTTCGTGGCGAGGGATGTTCGGGCAACGGAGAGAAGAAGCTCTCGATCAACCTCGCGGTTTAATTTGAAATTGTCAAGAAACTGAGTGGGGGCGTCAGCTACCGGCATTGAGTTTCCATCGTCGTCCTATACCTTCAGCGTTTCAGTCTTGGCTATTTCGTAGCCATCTGTAATTATGCGTGGATGCAGGCCTTCAGTGATGAATCTGTCGGCTTGCTTCAAGAGCTCCCCGACCAGAAGAACGACAGAAGTTGTGCCGTCGCCCGTGATATCATCCTGTGCGGTTGCTGCTCGCGCTATCATGACCTTTTCTGGTCAGGCTCGGTCATGATCCAGATCATGCTCTTCAGGACATGAGACATACTGCAGTAGGACTCTGAATCTGCATCTCACGCAGCAGGACATTCCCATCCTTTGTAAGTTTGATCGCCCCCGCACCGTCCACAAGCATTTTTATGGTCCCGGATGGACCCAGATTTGACTTCAAGACATCTTGCAAACCTTCACCCGCGGATATGTTGACTTTCAGAGCTTCTCCACGTCTCTAAGATGCATCAGTCAGTACGAGTTCTTTTGCATTTACGTCCCACATACACGAGATTCTGCTTTAGGATTGAGAAGCTGCGCCGCAGACATTGTGTGCGCTTTTGACAATCGCGGTCGAGTTACCGGGATTTAAGTAGCCTGCGCAAGTCGGTCCTGGGGTGTCAATATTTGTGCTGCTTCGCGTCATCTTATAATTATTGGCAGCTTTTTTTTCTTCTCTTTTCAGACGCGCCTATGCAGCCTTGCAACGGTTGTGCCGCCGCCGGAGATTTGCCGATCGCGCTGCAAAATCTGGCGCACTCGGAGCTATCCTAGGAATTTCAAGCTGCCAGTCACCCCAATCCTGCATTGCAAATATTATACCAGAACGGTTTCGTGGCGGTTGCCACACTCTTTGACGGCATGACTATAGACTACCTTCTGCATGAGTCTTCGGTGGGATACGCGGTTTTTCAAGTTGCCCAGCAGCCGGACACGGTGGGCAATCGAATGAAGGACTTTCAAGCCTCTGTGCAGGTAATACCGCTCACTACATAGAAGTCAAACTTTAGCTGACCGTCCAAGGATTTGGCTAAATTCGGTAAAATGGTCAAGCTTATTAGCTTCGCGCCCTTTCAGTGAGTCGCCATGGTCTGCGAACTCGCCCAATAGACACTGATATGACCGTAGAGGAGCTGCGCAAGCCCTTGAGAATGCCAACGAACTTAGTGAAGGATTGGCGACTAAATTTTTGCTTTCACTTCTGGAAGTTGACTTGCCAAAATCGGGCAATGTCACATTGGGGGTTGCCGACAAGACACTTGCTGGTGCCATCAAGGGAGCTTTTCCCCATCTGCAATGCGAGACGGGAGACACAAGCGAGATTGTGCAAGACATGCTGCGAGGCTTACGCCAACATGGACACAAATTACTCAAGCAGCTGCAAGAAGGCGATGTTGAGCGCGCTCAGCTCGGATTGGGTCATGCATATTCTCGAGCGAGGGTCAAATTTAGCGTCCAAAAGAACGACAATCATATTATGCAAGCCATTGCGACCCTCGATCATCTTGACAAGGCAATCAACACATTCTCTATGCGACTTCGAGAATGGTATTCATGGCACTTCCCCGAACTTCTACGTATAGTAAGTGAAAACCAACAGTATGCCCGTCTGGCGCTGTTCATTGGCGACAAGAAGCGCCTGTCAGATCAAGACCTGGACGATTTGACCACACAATGCGAAGACAACACTGAGACCGCCCAGAGCATCATTGATGCTGCCAGAGTAAGTATGGGTCAAGATCTTTCGGAAACCGATATGGAGCATGTTACTACGTTCGCAAACAGGGTCGTGAGGTTGGCTGGATACCGAAAGTCCCTCCACGCTTATCTCGTTGGCAAAATGAGTGTCGTGGCTCCTAATCTTGGGGCACTTTTGGGCGAAATCATTGGGGCGAGGCTCATCTCTCATGCGGGCAGTCTGACCAATCTCTCCAAGTACCCAGCGTCAACAGTGCAGATACTAGGTGCCGAGAAGGCATTATTCAGAGCGCTGAAGACAAAAGGCAACACTCCCAAGTATGGCCTTATATACCACTCGTCGTTCATCGGCAGAGCGGGCCAGAGGAACAAGGGCAGAATTTCTCGATTTCTAGCGAACAAATGCTCGATTGCTTCAAGGATAGACAACTTCTCGGAACAACCTACCACAAAGTTTGGGGATGCGCTGAGGGGCCAAGTTGAAGAGCGACTCAAGTTCTATGATTCAGGCGTTGCGCCAACAAAGAACGAAGTAGCTATGGTTAGCCTTCTCCTTCTTTGACTCCTTGAATGCGTGCTGATTCAAATGATATAGAAAACGGCGATGGATTCCATCCTTGCTGACATTGAGGATGGTCCGGCTATTGATGGTGCTGAAAAGGTTGCTGATAAAGTGCCGCTGGCGGTTCAGAAGCAGGAGACAAAGAAGAGGGATAAGGACAGGGAAGAGCGGAAGCGTGAGAAGCAGGAAAAGAAGAAAAGGAAACATGAAGCTGATGATACTCATGAAGCGGACGTGGCTAAGAAAGAGAAGAAGAAGAAAAGGAAAAGCGAGGTTAAAGCTGAAGAGTAATCACTACTGCATTAGAAGACTGCTATTGCATGGCGTTGGTGGTAAATCGTCATGGAAAAAAGACCAAATGGTTTCAGTGCGCAGGATTACGACACTTGTGAATGAAACCCTTGTGGTATATATGGGAATCCATAACCGTGTTCTTTATATTCCTGACGCTATGTACATGGTATGAGGCATGAGTGCAGCAGATCTCGCCATGAATGTGTTCCACTGTAAAGTACCCTGCTCATGCAGTTGCCTGAATCTACAAAATGATATGTATACTGGGACCATGAGATGTGCTTCCACTGACCCTGCAGCATATGCTGTTGTTAGCTAGCTTCACCAAACTCCACATGACCAGTCGCTAAGGCATGTTCACTCGCACCACTTTCGCCTTGTAGCAGGGCACCGCAGACTTTACATTTAACACTGAATTTCGCGGTGTCTGTAAAGTAATGCCTGCCTTGTAACACCCTGCACAACTCGACGGCTGCTTGGAGGATCTGCTCGTCGGAGCTATCGAACACCTTTGTATCAAATTCTGGCGGCGTCACGCTGTGGGTGTGCGGCGCATCTGATGGCGACAAGGCAATCGCGTCATAATGAATACCGGAGTACACTAGAATGCATCTTAGAGGCTTACCCTCGTTGTAACGATCAACGCGCAACGACTGAACATCAACGGAGCATATCTCGATGTCGAAGTGCTTGCTGAAAATGTCAAGCTCAATAGAGCCGCCCCACGCATCGTCTGTCTGGATCCAGTGACAATACTGGTCAGGCGACTGCTCTAAGACGACAGCAGAGTAGGTGTCTGGATTTGCTTGGATGTTGTGGGCAACAATACCACGTAGTTCTAACATATTGTCCATTGAACCGAAGAATGCAGTATTGAATGAACGGAATAAACAGGCATTGTCGTCTGGCACAACTCGCAAGACCATAGTGGCATTATGCGTTGCTAGTGGAATTTCAGGAGGATCCTGTTCCAGCTTATTTGCCCTACGGGAGAGCGACAGTGGCTTGTTCGACTGGGAACTTTCCTCATCTTGTGGAGCCGTGCCAACTCCAGCAAATGAAAAGGAGGAGGCTGAATGGTTCTGGGAAGTCTGCGAAGTATCTGTGATTGATCTTGACTCTTGATGGCTCGTCCGCTCCGACGAGGAAGGCGGAGCTTTTCTGCTCACAATGAGCTGTTCCCCATCTAGCGTTATGCCTGCTTTTAACAGCGTAGTATTCGCATCGATATTTTCTAGTCGCAACGGTTCAGGAGGATATCCGTACTTCAGGTCAAAGTTAGAGAGTAGACTGACTTCCTCAATGTGCTGTCGGAGGTCCTTTACTGTTGCCGTGTCTGACAATGTAGCGGTAGCTTGGCCGGCAGGATGACGGATTCTGATTCGCATAGCTATTGAGTGAATGTTAGCATCCCTGGGCTACTGTAAGAAGTATGACAACGGGAAACGACGCACCTTGAGGGGGCACACAAGGACGAACTTTCACACAGAGAAAAGGGAAGGAGCTACGGAATAACTTTTCTCCTTTCCCAAACCTAGAACACGCTTAGAAATGCGCAAACACGCGGACGACCAAGTACGTCACAAAAGTACTCGAACAACATTCTTCGCAGGATGGCAACGTCGCCGGAAAAAGGTGAAAGTTTCAACTTGCAGGAAGATGCTAGTCCGGACCCCACGGGCGTTGATGGAGATGAGACTGGAGCTCTGTCAAGTCCCCAAGATTCTCAATTGACGGATGCTCAATGGGCAGCAATTCGGCAAATCACCGAAAAAGTCTACAGATACAGAACAAAAGAGTGAGAGTTCCTTCATCAATGTCTCTGGACTGGTAGCTAAGCCGCAAAGGGGACACGACCCTTCAAAGATATTCCACAGGAAAGTCAATAAGCGCCTTATACCAGACTACTACGACGTGATTAAGGAGCCGGTAGCTTTGAGTACTCTCAGAGGGAAAATCTTACGAAAAAGTTACGTAAGATTTGAAGAATATGTGAAGGACGCAGCTTTGATATCGCACAATGCCCAGACGTACAATAGACCCGAGGCTGGGGCGTACCATGATGCGATCACCCTTCGAGACATCTTCCAGAAGGAGTTCGGGAAACTGGTGGATCAAGGTGTTATTACAATCGAGACCGCGGAATATCCTGATTTAGGTGAACTACCTCCCGTCGAAGACGTCGTAGTAGCTCCTGCTGAGGTTGAAGAGGAGGAGGACGAGAGCGAAGAGGACGAGGAGGACGAAGAGGAAGAAGATGAAGAAGGCGAGTCAGATGAAGAGGGAGGCAAAAGGCGTCGGAGGCGGGGAGCACGATCAGTAGCCTCCATAATGAAAAGGGAAGGAGGTGCCAGAGGGGAGCGAGGTACCAAAGGAGACGACTCAAGGAAACGAAGGGGCCGACCACCCAAAGTTGATACGCCTATGGAAGCTCGCATAAAGAATGTTCTGAAGGGTATCCGGAAGCTGAAGAACGCCAAAGGCCACATAATGATACTTTCATTTGAGAGATTACCAGACAAGACTGAATTGCCAGACTATTACGTCGAAATCAAGGAGCCTTTAGCGATCGAACAGATCAAGCGAAAGGCAAAGCGCAAAAAGTACAACTCTGTTGATCACTTCTTGAGAGACATAGACGTCATGTTCAACAATTGCAAGTCATACAATATGGAAGATAGCCAAGTCTACAAAGACGCGGTCGACCTTCAAGCCGAAACCCACAAGCTTGCAGATGAAGAAAAGTCGAAACCCGATGCAGAGTTTGCTCTAGAAGAAGGTCGACAGCCAATGCCCAACGGAATAATGTACAATGAAGAGATGTGGAACATCGGCGACTGGGTACATTTGCAAAATCCTAACGATGTGACAAAGCCCATCGTTGCTCAGATCTATCGACTGTGGTTGGACAGCGAGGGGGGAAAGTGGATCAATGCATGCTGGTATTACAGGTAGGAATGCTTTAGAGTCTCATACTGTGTGTTCTAGCTAACTCTTCAAAGACCAGAGCAAACGGTCCATCAATTTGAGAAGCATTTCTTCCCAAATGAGGTTGTTAAGACAGGCCAATATCGTGACCATCGGATCGATGAGATTGTTGATCGATGCTTTGTCATGTTCGTAACGCGCTACAGCAGAGGTAGACCGCGTGGCCTTGGGGCTGGAAAGGAGGTTTATGTGTGCGAGTCTCGATACAACGAAGAAAAGCACAGGATGAACAAGATCAAGACTTGGGCAAGTTGCCTGCCCGATGAGGTTAGAGACAAGGACTATGAGATGGACCTGTTCGATTCGACAAAGAAAATCAGAAAAGTCCCAAGTCCCATACTACATCTGCTCAAGGATGAGGCCAAAGAGGCAGATGCGAAGCCTAGGTGGGGCGTGGAGAATGCACCCCCGATCGTCGGCGCAGTGTTTAAAGGTCCAAGAGATGAGAACGTAAGTGATGAATTATCCGATCGCATTGACAGTTTTCGCTAAACAACACATCAGCAATCTCCCCCACCTGAACCGTCTCCATCACCTCCACCGCCCAATACTGTTCAGCCGACAAAACCCAAAAATATGTCATCCTATAATGCTCCTGAGTACCGTGCGAACGAATCTCGAGCTCCCAACAGCAACGCTTCTCACATTAATCATGCAGCATCCTACGGTTCTTCGCAACTTCCTCAATACCACCAGCAATCTGCGTCACCTGCCCCAATCCACCACCCTCACCAGTACACCCAGCAGGCGGCCGGCGGCTATACGCAGCCCTCCGAGCAATATGGAACAACACAAAGTCGGCATGCTCCTCCTTCAAGACCGGCGGCTCCTGAAGGAGGCTACGCGCGCCCGGATGAGGTTTACCGTCTGCCTCAAAACGCTAATCTTGCCATTCCAGAAGAGATTCGAAACCAATTCCAACAAGACGAGCATGGCCATGTGCTTTTCTTCACTACACCACCTGTTGACACCCTTCCGCCCGTGAAGCCAGGATCAGCTGTCGGTCATAGCGCAAGGTACCTTGCAGACAAATTGCGGGCTCACATGGTGGCCAAAGAGAAAAGAAAGCTTGAGACCTCAACAGAGCCGGAAGCTGACTTGGTCGAAGGACCTTCGCCAAAGCGCGCCAAACAGGATGATCAAAACTCCGATCTTAACGAGCAAGTCAAGGTTGCATCAGAGGAGGCGCTTCGTCTTCTGAACAAGCAGTTGCGGAACAGCACGGATGAGATATACAAGGACCTGTATGGCGAGAATTGGGAGGCTGGAAAGCAGCATGAGGCTGAGTCATTGAAATCGAAGCAAGCAGAAGCGGCCAGAGAGAAAGGGGAGCTTGATAATAGTAGGCGTCGGAGAGCTGAAAATAGAAAGCTCTCATTAGTCCCGGGGACGGTGTTCAAGGATGACTGGGATCCCAGGTATTAGGGAGGACGAGCACGGGAGATCAGCTGGTGATGATTGCTTTGAGATACCCCTTTCACAGCATTGTGAAACATGCTTTGCATGCGATTGAATACCCATCACGGCATATGCTGTGTAGTCTTAATCCATTTCAATCACTCCCTGTTGTACAAATGCTCCACAAGCTCGGGCTGTCATTGGTATCCTGCATAGTCCCTCACGCGAAAGTCGACGTTTGTCGAATGCTGGATCTAGCATGCCTTGAACCAGCTTCTGCGCCAAGTTTCATCCCCATCCCGCACGTCACAATGGTACAAGGACAGCTTGAGCCTCAACTAGCTCTAAATAAGAGACTCCTAGAACATGACTGATTGTCTCTCCTTCCAGTCATTACCCTTTTTTCCCCCCTTTGCCAGACCCTTTCGCACCGTTAGCCGATACCCTTCCATCCGTCTTTTGCACACCAGCAGCAGGCACACCCATACTCTTTATTCCACCAGAGTTCGGACTCCCGTTCACAGTCCCTTTCGTACCATTCTTTCCCTCCGCACTCCCAAACTTCAGCGTCTCCTCACATCCCAAACCCTCGAAAAGCCCCTCTCTCCGTCTCGCAAGCCCCTCGAGCTCACGCCTCAGCCTCTCCACCTCCATCAAGGCCATCTCCCGGTCAGGTGGCAAACCCTCAAAACCTCTCACCCTCCCCTCTAGGCCACGGACACGCTTCTCTAGATCCCGCACCTCTTTTTCGTCAACTCTCGTGGGCAGATTCAATGGAGGCATAGAAAATCCACTGTTAGCACTAAAGCTATTCCGATTCTGCGCAGCGGTTTGCAATCCAGAGCTCGTGGGTGGAGGAGGAGGCGGTGGTGGGGGAGGTGGCCCATGGTGCGGACAGCTGCATGTGCACATGCCATCTTTATTTTCTGATCCTTTACTGCGCCGATCGGATTCCTCACGGTCCCTTTGCCGCTGCTCGAGCTGTAATTGTGCTTGCGTTTGAGCTTCGAGCTCGCCGCGGCGGAGCTTGATTAAGAATTCTTGCGCTCGTTGGGCTTCGGCTTTGACTTGTTGGTGTAGGACTTCGACACGTTGGAGTTGCTGGGAGATCTCGAGAGGGGTAGTGGGCGTGGGGCTGGAGGAGAGCGGGAGTCTGGTCGGGGTGAAAGGTGGCGGTTGTAAAGCCATCAGAGGGCTTTGAACACGTTTGACAGGGTACTGCGATAAGCTGTTCAGTGGCGGGAAGTGCTGTAGCTCGTATTATCCTTGTAGTCTCTTGGACAAACGGAAGTTTCGTCCGTGTCAGGGTCGGTTGTCAGCAGGATTGGTTGTTCGAGATTGTGAAAGAGATGAAAGGGTTGGACTATTCCAGCGCAGATAAGGAGCTGGAAACCTGAGGGAGAGAGACACATATCATTGTTAACGAAGAGTACTGGGATGAAATTCAACATACATTACGAGTCGTGAGATGTGGAGGTCGGCGCTTGGCGGCGGGCCGAAACATTTTGAAGTCTCACTACCATACGTTTCTCAAACGAGGATCTCGCTCAAAGTAAAACACCTTCACGCTCTCTACTGCAGGAGCGTATACTAATTCTTTGGCAGTCACACCTCCGTAATGGAAGAGGCTATACACTTTGAATAAACAAAAGGAACTGATTCCAGAGTACGACTTGAGCGATTGGGCACGGAGCAAGCCTCACATTGAAGGCAAATGAAGGACTTCTGACTTTCTTTGCCGGTCAAGGCAGATTGAGTACATATTGTTGTGTCTTGGAGGTCACTTGAAACATTGACTTGGTGAACACAACTCAAAGGTTTCGGTTTTCCGTGCAATTCAGGCTTGTGCAAGCGCCTGCCGCTATTATCATTTGGGCGCATACATTTGAAAGTAAATTGAAGGCTCAAGTCTGGTGTTGAGCGTGCATTTGCGTAATCTCTCACTTCGCAACCGATCTTGCATGCGCATTTGAGCCGATAGACGTTCGTTCGAGGCTTCTTTCAGCACAAAACGAGTGCCCTACGTCCAGGGGTGGTTCACATGACAGCAAAAGGTTCGCAAAGTTATCCCAAGCCCAACCTATACTGCCTTACAGTAGCAGCTGCCATATGCCCGTTTGTAGTATATAGTCTTGGCGTAGAAAATGGACTTATTCAAAATCTAATTCGTCTCCAATTATTCAAACCAAAACCAAATTTTGAACAACAGGTAAACATGAACCACGACAACGACGTGTCTAATAATGGCAGTGAGAGCGAGGAGCACACAAAGGGGAAAGAGTGCAACCAAGCACAAAATGGACAAGAAGCGGAGGAGGAATCGATGCCTACGAATGAAGAAACACTGCAGCCAACCTCCCCATCAAACGTAAGTCTCAGTAGACGTAAATCCTGGCCTGGCGGCTGACTTCGCCAGCAGAACAACGTAGCGGAAGACTTCGACTCGTACTATCTCCGCCAAGTCACAGCAGATTTCGCAGACGACATCGAAAAGCTTCGCAACGCCGCTGACTTCAAGGAATCTTCGGTGCCGGTTCTCATCCAGGCTTTGAAACAAGGTGCTGCCAACTTCTCAGACGAGGAAAAGCGGAAGATAATGGGCAGTGGCATGCGAAAATCATCGTAGGGAAAAGGTCGAGAGCGGAAATGGAGTAGGCCTCCATCTCGTGGCGAGGTAGAAGACGGGAAAAGGGGCCAAAAGGTCGCTTAAGTTTCTCAATCTGGCCGCTCCCAAAAATTTGCTTTCAATTCATGCACTTTTAAGTGAGAAGAAAGGCATAAGTAGGAAGACTGGCAAAAATCAAAAACAAAATTGAAAAAGATGTGATTCGAACGAATCAAAATTTTCCAAAGATTGATGAGTGGAGATTTGACGCAACCCACGGACTCTTCTGGTAAAAGGCAAGGAGAGTATTCTTTGTTAGGATGTCATCCTCCACAATTTTAAATATCTCTTATTACAAAACATATTGCTATAAAAAAGAAGCCTGAATTTGATCGTTTCGCGCTGTATCAGTGGGTCTTGATTACTCAATTAAAACTGTTGCACATAATTGTAATATGTTCAATAATCTGCATTAGAATTATGAAGCTTTCTATCTGCATGAGCCTTGACAGGAAACGTCTATCGGCTGCCTCTTCATGCGCTTCGAAGTCTCCCTTCTCCACTTATGAATATGTAACACGGCGTAATATCAATATACTCCGGAGGTTGCTGCACTAGCAATACCTCATGCATGTCGAACGCTAAACGAATGCAATGGCCCATCTATACAGATGCCCTCCTCTCTCTATATTTCAAAGCAATATGTACTTCAATAGCGAGTGTCAATTGTACAGTCCAATCCAAGCGAATGTCCTGCATTCGGTTCAAGGGTATCCTGAGCCAAGGTGCAATTTCAGCCAAAGCAGAGAAGTGAGTCTCTGCTGATTATCGATTAGAAGATATATCCAATGTGCGCTGCAAGTGCAACGTCTGTGAAAATGGCATGCTCGTGCATTAGTACGTTAGCATTAATCGTAAAGGCGTTCGTGAGTTTGAACAATGGCGTATGCAGTGCTCGGGCAGACGATCTAGTGTCATCGATGCGCTTCATTGTCCGAGTGTGATGCGAGTGTCTCGCCCTCCCAAGAATTGGTTTCATCAATGGGACTTCGCGAACCTGGAGAGACGGACGAAGAGGACCCAACACTCCACTCATCTGTTTCTACCGGGCCGTCTTCTGTACCAGCCAAAGAGTAACCCTTTTCCATGGTCGGATCCTCGCCAATTTCGACGAAATCATAGTCCCAGCGAAACATCTTGCCAAATTGTGATCGTGGGAGGAACTTTGATTTGACGACAAAGAATATCACTCCGGAAACTATGCAATGTCAGCAGAGGGAGCGGACAACTGGAAATTAAAGAGACCCACGTAAACTACCACCCACCAGATCTACGGCGTAATGGTGGGAAAGGTACATGGTCGCCCACCAGAGCCAGAGTGTGTAAACCACAAAGACTGGCGTTAGTTTTGGGAAGACATGGCTCATGAAAAGCGCTTCCATCACAGCGCTACCAGCGTGTAACGATGGAAACGCCCCGAAAACCATGGGAGATCCTGTGAAACCTGGTGTATAGAGTGCAATACCGAACAGCTCATCGATTGCAGCCAGTCCTGCTGGCGAACCGTGGATTGAATAATTAGCAGGCGCGAGCCCATATTTCTTCTCATACCATGGTGGAGAACAGGGAAACGTCAACTGTATGGCGACGCCAATCAAATTCATCCAGCCGTAACTCCTCGCAAAAACCGGCGTCGTGCCTGGGGCTCCAAAGACGAACATGATGATCGAACACACTGCAGGTGCCCCAAAATGTATTATTCCGTATGGAAGCCACGCCATTACGCTTAAGAAGGTGCTCGTGTGGGCGGAGAGGATATTGCTAAGATTGGCCCCGTAAAATATGTTCTCCAGCGCCGGAAGGACGCGGACCCATATCGGAGGACGCCAGCTGCTGGGGATAAAGCTGTAATGCACGAACGTTAGCAAGTATGCCGGCTGCGAGTGCGAAGCTGCCTCCAGTCTACCCAGGAAGCAATATGATGTGCTATTGCTGGTAAAGGAAAGAGCAAGACCACTCACCCGCAAGCGTAGAAGAAAATGAGCCACATCCATATCGCCAGGCTCGGTAGTAGGAATTGTCTCGTGACAGGCAAAATCAGGGCCGTAATTATGAGAGTGGAGAATGCGGTCTTTACGATCGGTCCGGGGCTCGGTATAATGCAAAGGGAAAATATTCCCAATATTATGAGGATGAGGTATTGCCCATCGTAGAATGACCATCTGTGGTTTCGGAGCGCAACGATGGTGTCAGCAGGCGACCAGGAAGTCTCGAGCCCGGTGAGGGAGGAGGAGGGCGACTGGCGGCTTCGGATTTTCGAGCGGAGTTTCCGCCGGAAGCGGTGCGGTATCATGGTAGGTATTGATGTTGGCCATGAGAGCGGGATCTTGGGACTGGAATATGGCGAGCTGAAGTCAGGGAATGAGGGTTTCCTCATGGCTGGAGTGAAGCCCGCCTAGGCAGGCGAACAGGATGAAGAGCCCTCCTTGCAGTATTGACTAGTTCCTTCCGAAGCGGGGGAAGTGGTCTTGCAAGAGCAACAGTTATTTGAAGTGGACTATACTGCAAGATGTTGGCGGAAGACTGCGGAGGCGGAGGAGATGTTGCTTTGTGAGGAAGATCGGTAAATATTCAAGTGACGGATGATTCGGGGAGCCAAGTCCGAGTTGAGGTCAGTAGCTTACCCTCGTTAATGCAGGTTTGTGCAGACGAAACATGTGCTCCGGGGACGGTTTCGGAAGGCGACTGAATCAACTGAATCAACTGAAGTTATGATGTTTTCGCTGCACTGGAACACTGGGAACAAAGACTGCTGAAGAGCAGGTTGATCTTTTGCGCCGCGACAGTCTTTGCTCATTTCCTAGGCATAAAAGCATTTGCACTGCAATCTCATTTATGAGAGCTAAGGTTTTGTGATGCCGTCAGCAAGCCTGGCTTAGAACTAGCCAAAATTCTAATTCTTTCAGCCTCCGTCCAAGCCACTCTGGAGTCTGGAGTCTGGAGTCTGGAGTCTGGAGTCTGCAGATTGGCACAACTGTTGGCATCATTTCTTTGCTTTCCCCACACTCACTCTTCATTGTTTGATTAATCTATACAAAATCATACATCAGGCACTTGCTCAAAGTCGAACCCCTCCAAATGCCCAGAGCTTATCAATCATAGAGCCATATCGTAGTACATCACTGGTCAGTGGTCAGTGGTCAGCTGCAATTTGCCTTAGTCTACCATCAATCTGACTCCTCCTAAGTTCTAGGCTTCTACTCGCTTAGAAGAACCCTTGGCCTCCTAGCGCCCGGCCTGCGGTTGTCTTGCACTTCCCCTCGTTCTCACAATTCCTCCGCAACGATCGCTTAGACATTGCAGACTATGTCTTGAGTCGGTCATCCATCACCCACTACTGCTGTCCGCTCCTGATGATCAAGTCCGGAGCTTGACTGTCAATGTATTGTACCCCTTCAAAGAAATCCGCTGGGGTCAATTCAGGCCAGTCTCTCTTCGCTTGATCTTCCGCTTCATCCACCTCTGCATCTGTCCATCCGTCTGCCAGGAAGATCTTCCGGATCACTGGTCGCTTGAGCTTTGCATATTTGAGGACTTTGTCGTCGTACAACACAGCGAGTTGTCGTTTCGTCGTTTCATACTCTTGTCTCAAGCCTTCGTCGCGTCTCAAGACCCTCCTCAAGGATAGGTACGCTCTGAGTGGGATGCTGTCTTCTGCAACAACGTAAAGATTCCGAAAGGGTTGAGCTTTGAGCTTGAAAGACCACCGATCTTGAACGCCTCCATCGCCTATGTAATGATAGCCGCCTTGCCTGGAGCCGAAGCGGAGCGCTGCGATGAATTGGGCCTTAAATATCACGCATGTCAGCGTCGCTCATACATTGCAAACCACGGGATCACCGACCAACTTCTCAGGCGTAAACTCTGCACGGTGCACAATTATGCAGATGTCGATGACTGCTTCACCCCAGATATCCTCAAAAGGATCAATGGTAGCCTTTGACCCGAGGCCAGAGACTGAAGTGGATCCAATATGTTCAATCGAGACGTAAGTGACGTTCTCTTCTGCAAGATCTGCTTCTAGGTCCGCCTTGATGGCTTGGAACTGATTTGGCCACTCTGGGTCATAATCGATGACAGTAAATCGTCTGCGCATGTCCATCTCATAATCATGAGTGGGTGCTGAAGACTTGTCTTGAGAAAGTACACATGGATTCCCATGGGAGGGGTCATGCGCAACCAGGGGTACATGACCTACCGTGCTTGATTCGGCAAAGATGATAGTTCCGCTCATGTTTAAGCACTCTGTGGAAATGGTTCAAGATTTGAAAGATTGAAGTCAAGGTGAGGAGTAATTCATGGAGATATTAAGAGGTCCTTGCCACGAAATGTGGAGTGTCGGTCAGGGAGTTGTGTGTTATAATTATCGGTGTTGCCTAGTAACAAGAAAATCCGTATACAAGGTAGGCGGGAAGGAGGGGATTGCAGCAGAGTAAAATACGCAAAGTGAATTGAAGTGAAGTGATGTCAACGCAAAGTGTGGACAACCGGGTAAGTGTATTTCTTCAAGGTCACAAAATTGCGTGTTAGACGCTGCTTTGTAATGCACAGCTGTTGACAATTTAGCTACCTATCTATGGCACCATGTACTATTGTTGAATTGAGTGCTGAACATACACAATGATGGCGGCAGATATAGCTGAACTTTTGACTGGGTCTAAAAGAGTGAAGACCTACCCAAGATTCTGCAAAACATCAGATTTCTTTGGGATAGCTGTGAAAAACAAGTCCAAGCACGCTCCCCTGTCGAAAGACGCAAGTCATACGCTGCCCTCGACGCCTGGTTTCCGGGTCCCCTAGACGCCTCGCTAAGTCCATACCTTGCTTTTTGGCCTTGAGCCTCTCTACAGCGGCCTCACAGGTCCACAAAAGGATCGTCCGATTCGTTGACCAGGCCGCTTCCAAAGAAGTCGGGTCCAGGCATAGGCTCATCCCCCAATCGCTTTTGATCGGCCTTTTCAGGCGACGGAGAATGGTACTCGCTAAAGTCAAAAAAGGTGTCGAACTCAGATCCTGGTGACTCCTTGCTTTCCCCATCGTAGAGCTGGAAATCTGCATCCAGGATCTGAGGATCAAAGGGTCCCATCGGCTGATGGCCGGACAAGCTCGTGTGTGGTACATCAGAACGATTAACGAAATTGAAATGAGAAGTGGCCGGCGAAGAAGACGAAAGTTCTAACTCGGGAGGACTGTTCTGGTAGCCGTCGTTGCTTAATCCGAAAGAGTCTATGCTGAAGTGCTGCGTCTCTTCCGGGATACTATTAATATTAGGCGAGGGGCTTCGGCTGGCTGGCTTAGGAGTCTGTGAATGTTGCGAATAAGGCGACGAGTATGACTTGTAAGGGCTGCGCGTTGGAGACGTAGGTGGAGTAAGGGGCTGATGTGATGAATGTGAGGACGAGATCTCCTGGAGCTCTTTGTGGCTCAGTGAAGGACTCGATGCCGGCACGCTGAGGCTGTCAAAGTTGGGTGGACTACAGTGTGAATCGTCTGAAGAGCCTGAGATAGAAGATGCGTAAGTTGAGCCTGGATATGTCTTTGCCATGATACGCTGTCTGGTCTGTGCAGCCTTCACTGCCCGCTCTTCGGAACTTGGCCGTGGCTTTTTCGGTCGTCCGCGTTTGACGGATTTCTTTGGTGAGTTCTCGAAGGCCCCGACACACATGCCTCGTTGTCGATGTCTTGTCAGTGCATCATGTCGGTGAAACGTCTTACCGCACGGACATACATGTGGTTTCTCCTCTGTATGAATCTTGAAATGCCGCTTTAGGTCATGCTGCCTCACGAAACGAGTACGGCAGACTTTGCAGACAAATTGACGATCACCAAGGTGCGTTTGAACGTGTGATTTGGCGTTCTCCTTCCTGGCAAACCTTTTCCCACATTCCTCTCCATCTTTCTCTTTATATAAACATCTCCATTTCGAGTCGTCAGGAAAAGGTCCTTGAATGAAGGCTGCAATATCATCTGCGGTTACACCAGTCGACACCACACATTCATCAAGGTCGGTATCAGTGACTGATTGGGCCCTTTGATGGGGACTGCCGTGCATCGGTGATGATTGCCCGGATTGGGTGATGCCATGTTTATGGATTGTTTGAACCCAGGCATCCGTCGCATTCAGAACAGTGTCATCGAGCTGTTGGCTTTCAAAAAGTGATAGGGTAGGAGTCTCCGGAGAGGACTGGTATGATGACATTGTCGAAGACAGAGCATGCGGATAGAATGCAGGGATGTAGCCGTCACCACTGGCTGGCATATCCAGTCTCAGATTGTTCATATTTGGTAGCTTGGGTGACGGCATGAACGCAAGGTCTACAGATCGTCGCATTACGTGTGCGGTCTTCTGTGTTGTAGTTGAATCTTGGGCGTTCTCTCTCATCATCGAAAAGCTGTCTTGACATGATTGGACCCTCTGCATTGGATGCGAAGCTTTGATGGTCTTTTCTGGATCGCTCTTAATAGGCGACGCCTCTGGGAAAGTTTGGCCAGATTCGAGCCTGCCATGCTGCCTATGCGTCACCGGAGCAGTCATGGGTGTTTTCGGCAACGGCCCTGTCTTTTGGTGAATAATGTTCACAATAGGAATGGGGTTTCACTGACCTAAGGTTTGTTGTCCTGCAGGTGTCTGAGGTCTGTGAAGACACTCCATGTCTGTGATGAATTGAGAATTCGACAAGTCAAGAGACATGTGCTGTCTGCGCTTGATGGTACGACCATCCAGAGGACTCAGGCTGGTTCTCACATCCGTGACATCTCTCATAGTATCATCAATATCTCCGGTGTATGGCTCTGCAACAAGCTTCCCGGTTGAAGTAACTTGTGCATGCTGAGATGGTTCGATTGAATGACTGCAATTTAGTTCGTTTCTGGATCCGCCTCTATCCATGTTTGGAACATCATGTTGCAGATCCATGAGAAGTGCATTAATCGCTTCTGTTGAGAGGTAACCATGGTCCAGACCTTGACTATGTGCCGATGGCAGATTTTGAGATTGCCTGCTTGGCTGGGAATTGTCAGGGCTAGGTAAGTAGCCCGGTCGAGATATGGTCTGCTGCGTGGCTTGCAAATGTTGCTGATGGTCTTGCTGTCGATATACTGATTCTACATTAAGTGTCTCCGGCCGGTCACTTGGTGCTTTTGCATTTGTCGGGGAATGATCACCAAAGCTAAAGCCGTACCCGTAAGGAACTTGTCCAGGATAGGATTCTGGTGAAAGTGGGCGGTTTGAGACTTGAAATGCAGGCGTCGATTGTTGTCGTCGATGGGATCCTGTTTGGTTAGTACATGTCTGATACGACAGCATAGATTTGCAAGTTGAGTGTTGAGCGTTGATTGTAGGAGGACTAGCTAAAGTCTCCTAGGGCTCAATTACTATGTCTTTGTCAGTATCGCGCACTCTCATCACTAGGAACTACTGAACACACCTCTTACGCAGAGCCAGGCGCTCGGCCGGGCGAGACCTGAAGAAGCCCTGGCTTTGCCCAGTCGAAGACGACGATTGCCCTGAACCGTCTAATGTAGGGAAGAAATAATTTAGACGGGGGGTTTTGAAAAGGTTTGAAGTCTTGGTAGGCAAAGACAGAGAACAGTTGTTAGAAGTTATGGAGAGCGTGTCAGAAGCGCGGGAGGTTCGGATTGACTGTAGGAGTAGAGAGATGGTAGAAAGCGTCTTGCGAATCGTAAGTATTTACGGAAGCGCTTTGGTAGTTCACTCGGCAACCAAGGTATCCACCAAGCTGGAAATAGTATAGTGCAAAAAGCCTTTCCGCGGCCGCAACCGGCTTGGCGCACACTGAGGGTTTCCAGCTTAGAAATTAAGCAACCTTCTCTTCTCTTCTCCATTGAGTCTGTAGAAGGTTGAGGACGACATATTCTTGTCGAGGTAAGCGATCTTTGCACTTACATCTCGCGCCTCACATAAAGCGATTGTGGGCACTGATCATTTTCCATAGGCCATCATGCAGATCTTCGTCAAGACCCTTACGGGAAAGACTATCACCCTCGAGGTGGAGTCTTCAGATACCATCGACAACGTCAAGGCCAAAATTCAAGGTATGTCAGCTTCGCATCTTTTAACATCGAATCGCTACTCACGCATTTTCAGATAAGGAGGGTATCCCCCCAGACCAGCAACGTCTGATCTTCGCTGGCAAGCAACTCGAAGATGGCCGTACCTTGTCCGACTATAATATCCAGAAAGAGTCGACATTGCATCTTGTCCTGAGACTCCGCGGTGGTGCTAAAAAGAGAAAGAAGAAGGTCTACACAACACCCAAGAAGATCAAGCATAAGCGCAAGAAGGTCAAGTTGAACGTTCTTAAATTCTACAAGGTGG
Source organism: Bacidia rubella (assembly GCA_032158265.1). Classification (NCBI taxonomy): domain Eukaryota; kingdom Fungi; phylum Ascomycota; class Lecanoromycetes; order Lecanorales; family Ramalinaceae; genus Bacidia; species Bacidia rubella. Next base: position 332,908 of record JAVTIF010000021.1, on the reverse strand, counting down.
ATGCAGACGGTAAGATCGAGCGTCTCAGACGAGAGTGCCCGACACCCGAATGTGGGGCTGGTGTATTCATGGCTGGTAGGCTTTCCAGGGAACGTTTATGGGATTATAGCTGACCGGTGACTTAGCCCACGCGAACAGACAATATTGTGGTAAATGCCATCTGACGTACATTCTTGCGTGAACCAGCGGTGAGAAGGGTAGGGGATAGGCAGGTAGCAAGCACAAATCACCGCATTGCGAAAGGACATGTCGCCAGCACGCTCGTCCACATTTCCAACTTTTTACGTGCTGCTTGTGGCAACTTTTTGGCCATTACCACTTCAAATAGGAAGTCTTTTTTGGACCTACAAGAGAACGGCAATCTTCACAACGGGTGAGGCGGGCATAAAAGAGCATGGCTACCCCTTTGGAGGGAATTTTGATTTGCTCGATGCCCCGTCTCTCGACAAGTTGATATACTTAAGAGTATTCAGATGCGCCCATTCACCGTTCCAAACTTGCAGTCTCTCGACATTATCAGAATCCTGCAAATCGGGCATCCAAAAGCCACTGTTGTACTCTTTCTCCTCTGCTGCCATCCTTTGCTTAAGCATGTCCTCCTTTGTAGAAGTTGGCCGCCCAGGTCTTCTCTCACTTTGCACGACTGCCAGTGCTTCATCAGAACGGCTGAGATAGCTTTTGTTGAGTCAGCGACTTCGTGTATTGCATTGAGACATGCGAACCCTTGAATCAGCCTATGAAGCTCTTCTACCTCAAGAGATCTTGACATTTGTTTGGCTGCATTGTGAAAGAATGCTACGCGCTGCACTGAGCACCATCAGTATGCGTCATGTTTCCTCACCGCTCTTTTCGCGGTCGAGCACGTACGAAGAGGTTGATCCGCCTTGTCCTTTGCGGCTGCCACTTTCTCCAGTCTGTCCGCTCTGGCGCCTGCTCTCCGCAATGTTTTTGCGGCTCTGCTTTTCTCATGCAAAGCGCCATTCCTCCCTTTCTTCTTGATAATCTTGCTCTGCACTTTTGCTAGACTTTTGGTCATTTTGGACCTTGAATGTTATGGTTGGCCTCTCATTTCCAAAACATTATGCGCAACTTCGGAGATAAGCCACGTGATCAGGCTCAAGTCCGTAGCCCGCCCAACGCGTAGGGTCCGCGGCTTCACAGGGTAACTCCAAATAGCTGCGAAGACAACTTCAAGATGGCTTTACACCATTGCTCAACATCTGTTTTGCTGTTTGCGAATGTTGACAGCGGGTTTTGAGTCTCTGTTGATCGTTCAAGGAACTCCTTGCTGCGAAGCCTCAGGATGTGTGTGATATCGAGTAAACAGAGCGCATGGAAAATGCTGGCGGGACTGTGATGATTGCTATTCACTGAAATGGGTATCTCTGGTATGATCCTATATAATGTTCTGTCGATGCAGCACACTGAGACTGTCAGGGTTGCTCCCCTTGCTAAAGTCGATCCAAAAGCATTGCAACTTGAAAAAATTTGCCGGTCAAACAATTGGGGTAGACGCATATGGGTGGCTTCACAGAGGAGCGGTAGCATGTGCCATTGACCTTGCTCTTGGCAAGCCAACTCGAAAGTAGGAAAGTCAAGTCCTCGTCAATGATGTGGTACGCTAACCAGGATCTAGATATGTTGACTTCTCTATGCACCGAGTCCGCATGTTGCTTCATTTTGGCATAACGCCTTATCTTGTATTCGATGGAGATTATCTACCCAGCAAGGCGGCCACTGAAGATGAGCGATCACAGAGACGAGGACAAAGTAGGACGAAGGGTTTGGAGCTCTATAAGATGAACAAGCCATCGCAAGCTCAATTAGAGCTCCAGAAGGCCGTAGAGGTCACTCCCGTAATGGCCCGAGAATTGATAGAGGAGTTGAAGAAGATTGGTGTTCAATATGTTGTGGCGCCTTATGAAGCCGACGCTCAACTTGTTTACCTTGAAAAGCAAGGGATCCTTCAAGGCATGCTGTCGGAAGACTCGGATCTTTTGGTGTTTGGAGGAAAGAGACTCTTAACCAAGCTTGATCAGTATGGCGACTGCGTCGAGATCAATCGAGCAGACTTCACTGCTTGTCGCGAAATCAGCCTCCATAATTGGACAGATGCAGACTTTCGCAGAATGGCTATTCTGAGCGGATGTGATTACCTGGCAAGCATTACTGGAATGGGGCTGAAGAATGCCTACCGGATGGTCAGAAAGCACAAGACGATTGACAAAATCATTCGAATGCTTCAATTTGATGGGAAGTTCTATGTTCCAGCGGGATATCTCGAAGCTTTCCAGAAAGCCGACTTGACGTTCCTACACCAACGCGTCTTCTGCCCGGTTCAGAATGCTATAGTGACATTGACTGAGCTCGATGACACGGCCTTGCCAGAAGATTTCTCGTTCATTGGCGCAGACGTCGAGCAATCTGTTGCGTGTGCAGTCGCCCGAGGTGACCTTGACCCATCGACGAAGGCCCCGATCATTTTGCCAGAGTCAAGTCGTTTCCCGGTCACACCTGGTAACTTCAAGCGAATAGATGACCATGGAAGCAGCGTTTCGAATTTGAAAGGGAACAAGTCTATTGATGCCTTCTTCAAAGCAAAGAGAACTCCGCTGGCTGAATTGGATCCGAATCGTTTCACTCCATCGCCAACACAGGCTCGGCTGCTAGAACAAGCTGCTGGTCGTTCGTGGGATTCAGGGGCCGACCGGAACGTTGCACCGAACACAGTCACAAATACAGCAGATGTATTCGACAGAGTTGAAAGCAGATCGGTCGCTCAGAACCCAGCACGTATAAGTCAACTACCCGTCCTCGGATCAGCACCGATGAAAAGGAGAAGACTGCTCGAAGACGTTGAAATCAAACCCGTAGCGCTTCCCAGAATGGACTCTGTAGTGGTGCGGAGTCCCTTCTTTGCAGACAGTTCGAGGTCCTTATCAACCCCATTGAAAGGCAAAAAACCTAGAAAAGCGAAAGAGTCAGAGATTCAAATTTGGTCGGATGACTCTGTCGAAGACATTATGGCTGGATTGCCTGATATGACAGGAGGGACAATACCCTCTGACAGAGGAACAAAAGTTGACGTATTTCGAGACAAAGCATCTAACGAAGACAAGCAGACAGCCCCAGGGACTTCGACGGAAGACGGTGCAGCTGCAGAGCAATCGCAGAGTACGGTGTCCTCGCGAGGCACAAACACCTCGAAAGTCTCGGCTCCCACTAGCATAAGCAGTGTGTCCAGTCCATCGTCGTCAATAGCTGAAAAGCTGGACAGATGTGTGAGTGCTGAGCTAGCCGCTCTGAGTGATGAATGCGCATACAAAGCTTCTAACAGCCACTTTGCTAAGCGATGGGAGCCTCAAATGAATCAGAACAGTCCACCTCACGAGGAGCATCCAATTCCAAGGCCGGCAAATATAAGGCATAGAAGTATGACACCTTTGCAAAGACTCGGCGTAGGCGCACTGAACCGACCACACTCCTCTGGACCTTCTTTAGCAGCAACTTCACATTGTCAGTTGGGTGGTAGCCTTCAGGAAGGCCTTTCAGCGGTGAAAGGTTCTCGACGAGCGCCGCGCCTTAGCATGAACCATAGCATAGGACCTGATGCTTCCGCTCTCAAAGGAAGTGAAGATATATTGATACCAGACTCTGAGGAAGATGTCAGTGAGCCGACTGCAGACACTCTGACGCGACCAAAATCGACCATCAATTTAGGCAAGTTTGCGTTTGACGGTTGATAGCATTGTTGAGGATTTCATGTTCAAAAACGGATTGGGATGGTTATGAATAGCACGTCAAGGCATAGCGGTGGCGTTTGAAGCATAAGGCTGACTGGCATGATTGAGATACCCGTGCATGACTGTAGGAAGTCCAGATAGAGTTTGGGTAGACCTATGCAAAAATCATATATACTTCTGATCCGTCAATCATCGATGCCACAATCGTAGAGGTGTATAACCTCGGAGGATAGTCAGTTATTTTACCCTAGATATGTAAATACACATAGCGATGCATTTAATCTGCGTCACTGTGGCCGAGTGTGAGTTTCTTTCCACCCATCAGAGTATAATTATTTCGTATTAACGACCCATCAGGGTTAAGGCGACAGACTTGAATTCCCTTCGACATCTGTTTCATTCGTGAGCGTAGGTTCAAATCCTGCCGGTGACGATAACTTTTTTTTCAGTTTCTGGCGCTGGAGAGCTGGATAAGCAAGTTTTGAGGTGGGAAGTTGAGGAAATAGCACAGTGAGGGTATGAAAATAGACATCTCGTGTGTGGCGAGAAAAGGAGTCAGATTACTTGATAGGCTCGACCCGGTATGCGATGCACTGCAACCGTTTAGTTTGCTTTGAAAAGGTCCAGGCCCTCACAGGAAGATTGTCGGAAGACCGTTTCCGTACCCACCCACAGGGTCGTCAAAGATGATATGGTGGAAAGGGAAACGTGTACAGGGCTAGAAAACAATGGGATATCATGTCTACATCTACCGAGTGTCATTTCCCTTATATTCCGTAAACCTTTCCATCCAACGCCATCCCGCTCAAAGACATGATCAGAAACCAAACCCGCCAGGGAACTGAAAGCCTCCACCGCCTTGTTGAAACTTGAACCCTCCTCCCCCACCCCCTCCAGCACCTTGCCTGAAGAAGAACTGCTGACCTCCAGGACCTTGCCCGAACGGACTTCCATGGAAAGGTCCGCCCTGTTGCTGCTCTGGGTTGTTCGGGTCATCGCCTCTGTCAAAGCGTGCCCTCAGCTCAGGATCACTTAGGACTTCGTAGGCTTCGTTGATGGAAGCCATCTTCTTCTGCGCTTCTTCTCTCGTCACGCCTTGAGTAATTGCCTTATCAGGATGATGTTGCTTCGTCATGCGCCTGTATGCTCGCTTAATAGCAAGCTCATCGGCGTCGTTGGCAACACCCAGGACTTTGTAATAGTCTTTCGTCTTCGACCGCTTAAGCAGTGTGTGGGCTTTCTGGAGTAGAGGCTGTATCTCTTGGGCTGCCTGTGGGTGATGCTCGTTCGCTGCATTGAGTGTGGAGATAGCGGGTTCAAATTCTTCGGCATCCAATTGCGTTTGGGCTTTGTGCAAAAGACCATAGAGGGAATGCTCGTTGTTTCGCAGGGCTTCCTCGCAGAAAGGTGCGGCTTTCTTTCTATTCTTCATCTGCAAACCGCATAAGTATTCGCTTTTGGGGAAATAGTCAATGGTGTTACCTCTGAGTAAAATTCGCAAGACATCTCTATCAAGCTGTTGTACAAATCGTTGGGCGATTTCTTGTGTATGTAGCCCGCTTCTTTTGCTGCTTGCACTTCTTCTTTAACTTCTTCAATTAGTCCGAGATCCTCACCCGATTTTACTAGCATCTTGACGGCGCTATTATATTGCTTCTTTCCTCTTAATTTCTCGACTTGCTGAAGTGCCTTATTAAGATTTTTTTCCCTTCTCAACATTTTGCTGCACTGCTTCGAGTCCGGATCTGATCTTAAACATTTCTTCATCTGCTCCATCCCTTTGTCGCGATCGTTGACGGCAAAAAACATCATCGATGATATTTGCATATGTGGCTCTATCGAAGAAGGAGCTAGTTTGATGCTATGCTGGAGGTCATTCATCGCTTCCAAGACCTCTCCACGCTCCAAGCGACATCGGGCTCGAATTCGGCGCAGATGCAATGCTGTGCTAGCCACCAGTATCGCAGTTCCGGAGTGTCCTACACAGTTCTCCCAGTCGCCCTCCTTCTCCGCGTCTGCCGCCAAAGCTGCAGCGCCTTCAGCTTCCGTCAAGGATGCATACTCGGCGGTCTCAATCTTTTTCGCCCTTTCGTAGTCCTCTTTAGCAGCTATCCAGTCTGCATTTCTGCTTTTTATCTTCGCTCTTTGCAGTAACGCTCCTTCAAAGTCAGGTCTTATGAAAAGCGCCCTATCAAAATCTTGACTGGCTTTTCCATTGTTTCCTAATGAGAGATAGGTCGCACCTCGCTGGAAAATGGTGAGATAGTTTTCAGGATCTCTTGATATTGCTACGTCGAAGTATGTGAGGGCGTCATTTGCATTTCCGCCGGCAAGTTGGGCTTTAGCAGAGGAAACGAGCGAGGCGATTGGAGTGTCTAAGGGGATTTCGGAAGGTGAGAGGGATAAAGCAAATGCGGAATATAACAGAGAAGCTCCAAGAGCTATGGAAGAAAGTCTAGTGATCATGGCGTAGCAACAAAAGAGTGTTAGTTGAACGCGACGAACGTGAAGTAAAAGGTCTGAAAGGGGAATGGAAATGGAAATGTGCAAGGTGGCATTCGTTGAAAGTACATGCGGCGGACTTTAACCTCGGCGATTGGGATTCAAAGCTGAATTTGGCTCCACCATTGGTCACATCAGACAAAGTATCACGATGCCTCTTGAATGAAGCGTGTTCAACTGTGAGCTTGTACAGGACAGCTGAGTCTTACCGATGCAGTTGGTTCCAGTATTGTTGTCGCAGACTCACGCTCGTGGCTGTCCGACTATCTGGCCTCTGGGCTCTCAAATTGGGGCCCGGTCGGCCTCCTTCAGCTTCAGCCCCGTACTGAGGCTCATCGGATTAAGCCTGACACCGATCAGCAACTCATAGAAAGTGGCAAAGTAGGATATCGCCATTGTCCAAGATGAAGCTTTCACATATGTCCAGAATATACGGTTGATACTTTGTGGTATGATGCCAGCCACCACCTAGGCAGCAAGTTGACAAGATCACTTCGCCTTCTCTATTACATCTCTTGCTTTCCTATATCAGATAATCCCCAACAATTCATATTAGTGATTATGCAATTCTAACACATCGGTTTCATCCATGGTTGAGGCCCAATCTCTTGCAAGCGTGGTGGAGCTTGCGGACAACCCTCCGTTACGATTTGGAGAAAACATTCACCCGACCGCAGGTAACCAGCTCGTGCTCTACGTTGCACGTGTACCCGGCAGCAGGGGTATGGCTGAGAAAAGCGTCAAAATACCTGTACACGTACTAAGCGGCCTTTATAGATCTCTTCCTTACCACAATAAAGCCATTGGAAAAGGTCGTAAGAGCAGAAGATGTCCAGAGCTGCCTGTACTACATCCACTTCGACAATGATAAGGATGACGAAATCTTACGAGTGGAACAAGAGAGGATTGAGCAAGACAAAAATGATGCTGTTCATGAGCGCGTTGAGAAGAAGTGTGAAATCCCTGTGATTCGCAGGAAAGCACTACCACCACATCCTACATTGGCCCTTGGGGATCGACCGGAAGCTCCTCTGAAGACGCTCCGGCATTATGAACCCCCTACGTCAATATTGAAGCCGGTCCAAGATCTTAATGAAGCGACCCCACCCGGTCAGAACGTAGAGGCGACTTCAAGTCGGAGAATCTTGGGTCCACGGAAGATGGAGAGTAACCGTTCTTTCGATACAACTTCGCTTCAAGGCTTTCCACAAAAGGAAAACATGGACAACCGGGAAAATGCTCCAGCACTGCCCAAAAGACCCAGTTATTACAAGCAGCAACAAAAGGAGATTGACGAGATATACACAGCTAATGCTAAGCCGTTGGCTACACCATCGCAGATTCTTTCACATGAAGCAAACAGTTCAGATACTAGGCCGAGCAGCGATGCTGTTCCTGTTCTAACCCTTATACGGCGCTATGATGGTAGTCAAATAAATGCAGGCAAGATTCATGCAGACGGACGCATAGAGATTATGTCTCCTGGGTATTCAAGAGTCGTAAAACGAGAGAATGCAGGCAACACGGTGCAGGCACCGACCCGTAATCAGCCTATGGATCAAGACCAGAACGGTTACGAGTGCAGGCTTCATTCAGGGGGGCAGTTTGAGCAAACGCAAGACTGGTCAAGAACGGCATCGTCGGACGCTTCTTCTATATCACACACCAAAAGACAAAGCATCGATTTGCGAAGGTACAGCCAACAAATCTTCAATGAGAGCACAAGGAGTAGCAAGCAAGAGAAGACCAGAACAGCCGATACAATGCAAAAGCAGACTTTCATAACACCCTGGAATGGCATGTGTGAGTTTACGACAGGAATTGCCAACCGCTCCCTAAAGTGCAAGGGCATGACTAGTATTGGCAGCGGGCCGGCAATGATGAGCGAACTTCGCTTCAATCTGCCCAGTTCGCAGTCAGTGCGTCCTTCTCCGAGGCCTGTACAGGGCGGATCCGCTTGGGATTCGAAGCGCTCATCGTATTTTTCCAAACGACACAACCACACGAATGCTTCCGTGTCAGAAGAGAGCCAACGTGTTACTACTGCAAGCCTACCCAATGGCCACACTGAAGATGGGATGGATTTGTCTTTAGGCCAGGAACACGCCGGTGGTGGCTTTGGGGGCAAGCATGCAAAACTGGGGAAGCTAATCATTGAGCCGAAAGGCCTGCAAATGCTTGATCTACTAGTCGCTGCAAATATGGCCATGTGGTGGAAAGTCTACGACAAATTTACTTGAGTAGTCATGTTGTGTGAAAGGATGGGTCGCCAAATTTTGACGGTTTGTGCGACCTGATGTGCTGTCTTTCCGCACTATGTTCCAATTGGGCAGCAGCACATGCGGTGTGCAAAACTTTTGGCCTCGCTTCACCGTTTATGCAGAGTTGCCAAATCGTATCACTCTCCGCTTTTTGTGTTCTCAAGTTGCTTGCAATACCTTGAGGAAATGGTTCGATGGCTCCGGAAGCCAGTCGAAAGTCAGAGACACGCCATGTTTGGCAAGTGTAGGTGAGGCGGTGTCGCACAGTCTTCTGTTCAACATGCATTCTCATTCCTAAGTCTTGCGTGCTCTACCAGATGCTTTATTACCGCGTTGTGAACGTTTTGTGGGTTTGCAGCTCACAGCTCGCGCGTCGCTCAAACCTCTAAGAATGTGGCTAACCACGCTGCCCTCCCTGATAATCTGTCTTTCTCCCATCCATCTCGCATCGACAGCTCCCTCGCCAGCACCAGCAAACGTAACAGCACTCAAAGAAACCCTCCCAGACCAATCCATAAAAGCAGACGTAGGTCACCCGTCCCCTCTTCCCCCAATCTCCTCCGTCGTTCTCACCAAGATTCCATCCACAGACCTGCCCAACCCCACCAACACAATTCCTCCCCTACCCTCCGCCACCAAACTACGCGCCAGGCCCAGGCTGCCAGCCTGCGAGCCAAGGCACGCAGCCGAGCGAGTTCAATCCGCCTCCGGGGGTGTATGGGGGATCTGGTTCGGGTGGAAGTGGCAGTGGGAGTACGAGTGGGGCGGCGGGCGCGACTAGTGGTGGGAAGGTAATGGGGAGGAGGATGGAAGCTGCGGTGCTGGTGGGGGGGATTTGGGTGGGTTTTTGGGGGTTGGGGAGGTAGGAGGGCAGGGTAATTAAGGAAATGTATGGAGGTGAGGAGGGTCGTTGGGGGAGGCGAAGGGGAAGGGGTAGAGAAGGGGTTAAGAGTGCGAATGAAGTGAATATGTACTGAGGAAGAGGTTGAAATTGTCGATTGCGACGACACAGCGTGTCGTTCGCGTTGATGAAACATTTTCTCGATTTTCGAAGTGCGCAATCAGAAGTTGAGTATTTGCTACCAAAGTGCAATGATGCCAGCTAGCCGTTTTGCCAAAGCGAGATCTTCTCTATTCCTCACAGACACTAGGGAAATATGTTACACCGGTTCTGTTGCACCTTACACACAATTCTTCCGAGACATATCGAGCTCGTTGATACAAATGCACCAATACCGCCATGAGAACGCCAAACGGGTAGTAGCATGATATCATGAGTCCGTAGCCTCTGCCGTCAAGTCCATGCCATGCCGCTACCGGCTCTTGTCGTACATACCCTTGCGCCAATGCTAAGCAAGCCAGATGCGAAGAGATCCGGGTTTCGTTGGGAGAGTGTAGAGTGAAGATCAGAAGCAGAAAGCTTCAAGGTCCAGCATTCGACCACTTTATATATTGTGAGGGCGGATGGCAAAGCATCAAGCGGGCATCTGCATTTGGATCGGAGTGGGCTGCGACGGCAAGACAGCAGCCGGCTGCTTCGCCAGCAGCTTCTTCTCTTTCTGGGCCTTTTCCTCTGCCTTATCTCGCTCAATTTCTTCTCTCGTTCTCCGCCTTCGTTTGATAGGTTCTTTTCCGTCTTTGCCGTCCTTGTCAGTCGTACGAGCGGCACCTGTACGACCTCCTCTGCTACCTGCACCGCCACGACTGCCACGGCCGCCGCCTCTACCTCGCCTAGGTGCTCCCTCGGTTCTAGAAGCCGTCAGCTTGTTATTAGAATAGTCATGATAGGAGCCATTGACGTACCGTTCAACCTTTGTGTCTTCCTCCTCACGAACCAGCGGACCAAGGTAGACAAAGAACCCATCCTGACTTACAGCTGCTTTTTCTTCCCAAGCCTGCTCCGTATCGTCAATAAAATCGTCATCTACGTTATACATGTCTTCCTTCATTATTCTTTTCCGCTTCTTTGGGGCGTCGCCGGTGTCCTCTCCACTTTTGCCTTCTAGCATGCCAAGTCGATCATCCATGCCGCCCATCTCCACGTTACTATCGTCACCCTCGTCGTTGGAAAGGTCTTCTGACATGTCATCTGCATCCACACCCGCGGCTGCGTTCTTCTTGGCCTTCTCGAGGGCTGCACCAGCGGCGGCAACACGAGCCAGTCTGTCTCGTTGTGCAGCAAGCCTTGGATGTAGAGCATGGAAGCCATACTTCTCCTCTGCAAGGCGGGTGAAGTTGACATACTGGTGTTCTCCCGTCAATGGAACATTCAGAATCACGGTAGGGGTGTTATTCTCTGATTCTGATGCATCAAGAGCGTTAGCAGCGCCAAACATTGAGCCGGAAAGTAGACCACTGCCCGGCGCTGGTAATGGAGCAGTGTCTTTCTTGCCAGGCGGTTTCGGAGAACGAGAGCCAGGAGAAGGGCCCTTACTGGCGGTCGGCGTTGGTTTCTTTGGAGCAGGTATTGATTGCGTCTGAGTAGATAGCGTAGGCGCTTGGATGTTCTCTATTGGTGAGGTAAAGCTATGGTTTGCGGCCATCCCATTCTGCGTAAATTCTTGCGGTGTAACCTGACCGGTGGAAGGCTTTGGAGCTGAAGGGCCATTTGACTTTTGCTGCAACGGTGATAATGGTCTGACGTCGATGTCTTTCTTGGGCTGTTGCGTAAAACTGCTGTACGGGCGCATTACGTCGGGGGGATCGATTAAGCTAGATATCGATGGTGATCTGTTTGCGCCGACCAGTGCAGGCGGCTTTTGTGGTGTGGAGATAGCATTCATAGGCGATGTGGGACGTGGAGCGGTTGATGATCGGATAGGGTCGTAATTCTGACCACTTGATGGCCTGGGTTGAGGCGTGAGACGCTGTTGATGGTATGCACCGGAAGTGTGAATAGCTTCACGATTTCCATTTTGGGATAAGGGAGGCGGAGGGTGAGTGGCGGAAGTTGTTGGGGGCGGGGTTGAGTGTGCGAAGCCGGTGATAAGTCTGTTTTGATTGTGAGCTGCAGCCTCTTCCTCCGCTTTTCTCTTGGCCTCCTCCTGCGCTTTTTTTTTCAGCGCACGAACGCCAAATCCCTTAGGTGCACGAGGCTTCTTGACTGCTTGCTCTCCGCTTGCAATGTTTGTCGAAGATTTGTTGTCGGGGTCTTTTTTGATGCGTGGGCGTTTGGCTGGTGGGTCTTTAGCGGGCTTGCTTTTTTGCGGAGCGCCATCGTCGGTCGCAGTCGCTGACGAAATTTGAATGCTCTCTGTAAGTTTTGAAAGCACACCATTACCATCTAATAACGATTGATGAGGAGGTGAGTTTCCTGAAGGAGGTGAAGAGAGTTCTGGCGATGAGCTGTGTCGGTCTGGGGAGTCCAAAGCGATCGCCGACATTTTTGCTCCTTCCCATCAACCTCCAAATCACACCGCGACACCACCACCACAGAGTCTACCTTACTCGATCGCAAGCAACAAACTCATCAAAGCAAAAGTGGATGCTTTGCATGCAGAAAGGTGGATGTGATAAATAGATAGACAAAGTATTGTATGTGATACAAGCCAAAGGACGATGATGTGGATGATGTTGACTACACGAATAGCGTAGATAGGTAGTGCTTAAACAGGCAGAAGAGTTGTGATCAATTTGTACAAGGATACAGACGTCAAGTGTGGCCCTTATAACGATCACCCTTCGGATAAGATGTAGGCGAAATGCCACCTCAAGACGGGAGTCAAGATCAAGAGGTCAAGGGTGACGAGGAAGCGGAGAGGAGGAGAAAGAGAGAAAGAAGAAGAGGAAGAAGGAGAAATTGAAAGAGACAGTAGAAAAAGGTGGGCGATAGCAGAGCTAATAAAGTAGGGAAGAACGAGGTTCTTTGGCTACAAAGTGGCCAAGCAACAAATGGAAAGCAATCGGCAAGACCGCGAAGCGTCAGATGCAAAAGGCCACCGCCAGGAGGGATGCTACAGCCTACTACTACAAGCAAAGGGGGCAGACACTAAGCGAACCCCAGGTAACAATCAACCACCTGAAGGTACCACGACCAGATAGGAAAGGCCGCTGAGTGAGTGTGAACAAGCCGACAAGGGCAAGGAAAGGGCACAAGGCACGAAAGAAAGTGCCAAAATTTTCTCGGGTCTCATGGTCAGCAGCATGATCAAGCGGATTGAAAAATGCAACACAGGCCACTGAGGCCAGACAGGCTATGAGTCTTGGCAAGACCAATTAGGTCGCCGCATGCGTGGAACTGGTGGAAGGGCTTGAAGGGAAAAGCCCAGGGCAGAGGGCAGAAAAGAAAGATCGATAGATCGTTTCGGGTAGATCATCTCGAGCCGCACTTATCGCCGTCAACCCTTGTCGCGGAAGTGGCTCTCAGGACGCTGTCGGTCGTCGGTCGTCTTCAATGATACACCATGATGCTAAGAACACTTCTTCAAGGCAATGGTGAACAGTAGTATCGCGGTCACACAATGACTATTCGCTGATGTCTTGCTTACTTGCCGTCATGTCGAAACACGTTAAGTCTTACGCATGTGGCTATTTGTGGCTAGGTGCAGCTCGGCTCGCTCTACCGGAAAAGCTTGGCTAAAGTGTGAAAGCAAGCTTCGTTTCAAGGTACAGGGTCTTTATTTTTGTCTCTTTTCTTCCCAGAGCCAAGGCAACAGACGGACTCTTACAGGTCTCTAGGAGCCATTAGTTTGACCGTTATCTACTTCGTATAACATCATTGAGCGAATCAAGATAAAGATTAATGCCCAAACCAAGTTATGCATATCCTTGGATTTGCTCCTGACTTGATACTTAAATCAAATCCTTGGGCGAATTGGGCTGCTGTTCGTTTGCTGAACCGCGTCTCCATCCTGATGTGTTCCGTTCCAGTCGCTTCGTACAGAGTTGCTGTCGATGTGCAAGGAGTTTCAGTGCGTACCTGTGATCCCCAAGTAGCACGGCGCATGCTGCGGAAGGTACCATGTCGTAGTACATGATATTGACAATAACCCAAGTAGCAAGTCTAGCATTGAACGAAGAACTTGAGTAGATCCGTTCCTCATCCAAACGTGATACGCACCTCGGCCCTTGATTTCCTAATCGCTGGTTCACAAGACGTGAGTGTAGTCCTCGGTGAATTCAGAAACGCAACCTTTTTCAATGATCACTGTACGAGTCTTATCGTCCCTTCCACCTTCTGCCACCGCCCTTCCTCCACAACCATACCGCGTCTGTGGCTGTGGCCCAAACACTTCTGTTGCCTTCATTCTCTCTTGCAGCTGCCTCAATTATATTGGGCAGTATCTTCCCCCTGTCGATCAAATCCCACAAGCCTTCGCATAGATCTTCCCCCTCAGCACCAAAGTCACCTCTCCCAAGTCGATACAGTATGCGTCCTAATGTCTGGTAGGCAACACATCGCTGCGCCGTGACAGCACTCCTCGCCAAATGTGACAGCTCTGGAACAGTGTACCCTGCGCTCTCTGGTGTATCACCATGATGGTGGAGCCCTTTGCTTGCTGGTATTTGAGCCGATAGCCGAGGAGGCAACAGGCGTCCACGGAAGTCAAAGCGAAGACACGAGGGAATAAGTGTCTCTTGGGAAGGGGAGTATGAGGCTTGCTCTGATTCTTTGACTGGAGCCATCCAAGCTAACGAATTTGGATCAGATGGTAGCGCAGGAAAGTAGGTGGAATGCAGCTTTGTAAGAAACTCAGGATCATTTGGGTCAAGTTCAGGAGGAGGCGGTGCTCTAGGAAAGTGTATGTTTGATAGAGCTGGAAGAGGTTCTTTGGATGACACAGGACGAAGATCAGCAGGTGGATGAAGGGGCGGTACATCTTCGTGAGCAAAGTTTTCAGCTTCTGAAAGTGACGTAGAGTTGACCAGTGGGTAGTCTTTCTCTTGTAAATTCGATTTGGGTCTTGAGTTCTTCACATCGGTTTTTGCTGATGGGGAAGCATCTTTACTCGGCGAAGGACATGTATTGCCATCCTCAATACTTGCTCTTTTGAGAAGCGTCTCGATTACAGATGAGTCCAAACTTGACATAAGATCTCTTTTCGAGTTCTCAATCTCTTCCTCTGACATCTCCGCGAGACGCTGCTTATTATGTTGGTTGATGCTGGGGTCAGAATTTTGGTTGCTTAGGACGCTAGCATTTCCGGTGCTTTGCTGGCTACTGTGAAGCTGCGCCTCATTTAAGTACGACTGTTTGCGATCTTTGTGCCTGGGGAAGCCTGTATTGCCTCCTGTAAGTCTCGGAGGTGATGGTGCTCTGCGGGGCACCTTCTCTTTGATGTCGCCCAGGAGGTTCGGTTTGGCACCTGATAGATATTCATTGTCTTGGTCTGGGCCGTCGTCAATGTTTACTTGAAAACGCTGACCTCGCAGTGACATCTTCGGATTCTGGAACTTTGATTATCGGATTAACGAAGACGTGCTCTTAGCCAACAAAAGCTCAACGCTGGTTTCCGGCCCTTACACTAAGCTCGAACGGGATGTATGGTAGCTTCAGGCAGTGTACTTCGCAGGAAAATTTTGGCTCCTTTTTCTACATTGGTCACACTCTGAAACGCTCTTATTGAGGTGAATGTCCCTTAGCGATATGAAGTAAAGAATTCAGGCTGCGTATTATTCGATGGATGCTTGAGGTCATCGGTCTTAGAATAGCGCGTAATTCTGAAGGAACCTCTTAGGTTACTCTATGGGAAGGGGGATGTTGGCAGCCTGAAGTATGTCCTGAGCTTGCAAATCCTTGTCGACTAACTTGAGCAAAATGTCTTCTGGTATTTCGCGCGGATCACCTGCCTGTAGAAGCGTCCAATTAGGGCTTTGGCCTGCTCTTAGCCATTTGAAATCATTGACTTTGTTCCAGAGATTCTGCTGCTCAGGATTTGCTGTATCCTAACGAGTGTATTAGCGTCTTCATACTTCTGACGTCAAGGTTTATCTTCACTCACGAAATTGGAAGGCAGAGGAGCGAATTTCAGGCCTGTGCAATTTTCAATTACTGGGCGACTGGCGCAACGAAGATAGAAAACAGAGTTTGCGGAGTCATGTATTCGAACTTGGCGGCTACTTAAGACCATGGTACTCTTATTCAAGCCGGTAATATGTGATGGCCCTTGGATTTCGCCACATATGAGTAGACTGCTGGTCACATCGCTGACCATTAGATTAGACAGGCTTTTCGACGCCTTGAGTGCCGCAGACAAGTTCATAACGCTCGTCTTAATGTCAACCATAGAGAGTGAAACAGCGTCCATGCGGTTGACATGTGGCACGTAATACGAGTTGCGCAACGATTCAATAGTAAAGCCAGCGAGCACACCCTTTGTCTGTGTCGCATTCCCCTCGACTATGTTCTGCTCTGGAGTCGATACTGCAGTAGAACGATCTTGACGCCCTGGTGAGGGCTCAAGAATTTGCGTTTGAGTATTAGGTGCTCTAGATTTTGGTGCAAATGCAAATTTCTTCTTGGGAGCAGATGCCTTGCGAAGATGTTGGAGCTTGTTAGATAAACCTTTCAAAGTCTGGCAATCGTCAATATATCGTATCCCGATCAGGGATCTCCTGCTATTACATCTATGTGTTCACGCTTGTCATATGCTGGTAATGTATTCGCTATAATCTGGAAAGACGTCGTCAACTCCGCAAGCTGTTTTTGACAATCATCAAGGGAGGCATCCCTGGTTGCGTCGGTTGTTACTGAACTTGCGACACGTTCAAGCAATTGGCGGATACCTAGGAAAGGTCAAGATACATGATGGGACCCTGCCTCTGCCGCTTACCGTTGGTCCGCTCTTTGAACGACTTAGATGGTTGATTGCTTAGTTGCGGGTTACACTTTAGGTCACCTTCTTCATTAGTCCCCTGAATGTACGGAGATTCAAGATCCATTAAGCCAAATGAAAACCAGAAGGTGGAAGCCAATCAATGAAAGTAGATGCACGTCAATGATCGAGCTATAGCTTTAGCATAGCTGTCAGCAATGTCGGTTCTATTTGTTTGTCTGAAAATATGGCAGGTGAAAATGGGATAGAAACACCAAAGATGGGGAAACAGCTGGTTCTGAGGGACTTGCTCAGGGAAGTTGAAGCCTCCGACGTGCTGAAACTGGGGCCAGGTTGGGCCGATTATAGGCGAGCCCCGCCTAACCGCGTAGGCAGAGCATATCAAAGAGCTGACCTTTCAGCATTTATTGTCCTTCCATGATTTGTTTTCTATATTCCTGTAAGACAATCAATTGAGGGATTGACTCAACTGTAACCTCCGACTCCGGTCAACGGTAGGTCATTGCCGCGCACAATCTCAACAGATTAGCTCGACTTCGTGCTCTTTTCGCAATTTGAGTCTCGACATAAGATTGATTTGAGACACTGTCATGTACGAGGGACCTCTATTCCATAGCGTTCCTTTATCCTATCTGCCCTCCGCTCCCGATAGCCCGGCCCATATATGCCTATTGTCGATGTCAGCTACTTCTTTCATAGCTTCTGGTAATTTGATAGCAGCTCACCTCTGCCTTCGCCAAGGTCTTCTAATGTTTCCTGGATCGGTCTCCGCCTGTTCTTCTTGTACCATTCTTTGCCGCCATAAGCCTCGGGATCGAGTTGGGTGACTCCCCCCAACGTTCCACCTGTAAAGTCCAAGAAGCCTTGCAAGACTGCCACACCAACCCCCAGGCCAATAGTGTATGGAAGACTTCTAACTGCGAGATGTATCAGCATGCGCAGATTCATGCGAAGCTCTCGATAACCCACAATTCAGTCCTAGCAGGGAGCCTGCGAAGAAGCCCGCGATTGTTGGGTTAATATAGTCGTCTTTTTCCCTAAGATTGGCTGCTGCACTTCTAGTGAAACCAAAAGCAGCTCCGGCCCCAGCTTCATTAGTATTAGCCAATGTGAATCACGCTCATGTCTAGAACATAAATCAGACCAGCAACCCCGATAAGACCACCGCTTCTCGTAAAGACAGCCCAAGCGCCCACGTTCTGCCTGGTGAGAGCTGTCTGTATAGCGGAAGCTGCCAGTCCAGCACCACCGCATACCGTCGTGGCATGGACCCCATCTTGTATTGCGTCCTTCGGCTCATACGTTCGGTTTGCTGCTGCCGTTCGCTCCATGGTTTGCAATTGGCCTGAAGGGTAGCGCAAAGAGATACTAGTTTATGATCGCCATCGTTTAAGAGACAGACCAGCAATTGACCGTGTATTGGCTCTATGTGAGTGACAATTGAGCATCGGGGGTAAAACTGTATGTATCGAGAGCAGACAGATGGGGAATCAAGCGCCAACTTGTACGCGCGGTTCCACTCTGGTCTTGCGGCTCCTGATTGGCGGGCAGTGACAGCTATGCATGACATATCATCAAATTTGCGAAAGGCGCATTTTGAGTAACGCATACAACTCGATAATATGTGCATTGCTTTCAGAGAACCTTGGAACGTGTGAACTACTTCACCCGAATAGCTCAAGCTCGGAGCACTTGATGGATGCGAACATTACAGGCAAATTTTTTTAGTCCGTATGTGAAAGAGCATAGCTTGGTTGTTGAAACGGCTGCTGCTACCACTCATGCCTTTACTTCCAATGCACTGCAAACTTTTCCCGTCAACTACAGTCTCTGCTCTACCACATGATTGAGACTTTCTGCGCGATTCGATCATCAAAATTGTTATACATGAGACTGTCCCGCTGGCAGGCGGCGGAGGAGAACGGTTAGCATTTCACGAGAGACTCTATGATGTTGTACTCATGAGCTGTCTTCGTCATCATGGGTGTCGAACTCAAAGGAGGTCAGTGGGAGGCTCTTCTTGGCAGGCTTTTGCTAACGTATCCAGCAGGCAAGACAGCGCCAAAGCTACTTCAAGATCTGAACAACTGTGATCCACGACAGCCGGTTGGTGATGGTCGCGACGGCCTCACGGTCGTCCCCTTCCATGACTTCGAGAAAGATGACATAGACCCACCTCTGAAGAAGACTCATTGCCGACATCGATGGGCAATTAAATCCAGACAGAGCGATTTTCCCGAGGACTTCGATCCTGTGCCATCACCAGCCACGGCTTGGAAGCTGGCTTGCTACTGCGTCAGATGTCGAATTCACCTCGATTTCTCTGTAACATACGACATTGAAATCCGAGACTCCTCGCCTTGCCCAAATGCAGCTCGTCCACTGCATCATCTCGTCTACTGTCCACACTCGATGGGTTCACCAGCCCAGGAGACCCAGAGTTCCACAGAAGTTAGGCCTTCGGGGCCCTCTAAACGGTTTAGATGCACCGCTGCCAACTGCGGCGCTCAGTTGACCGTACGGCTTCGGCCTCCTCGTCTTAGCAATGATTGGGTGTCTCTGTTGACTGATAGGTACATTATCAAGTCCAGAGCGGAGAAAGCGATTGCCCAAGATCCTGAGAAATTTCAAGGTCATGCCCCACCATCACCAGGTACCGTACTCGAAACCTTTTCTCGGTATGTTAATGGACCACTATCGGACCCAGAAGGAAAACCATATCCAAGGGACGGAAAGTCTTGGCTGCTCAATTTTGGCGATCCTTGTGCCAGCATCATGGAATATCTGGGTTATACAAGTGACGTACGAAACGTTCTGGGCGCACATCAAAGCTTGCTAACAGCTTTTAGGGTGGCCTTTGGCAACGGCCTAAACTAGACTCAAACACATCTATACCTTTCGTAGACCCACAACGTGTGCTGTTGGATGACGTTCTAACAGAGCTTAACGTCCTTATGCTAAACAGACCCGATGACGAACGAAGGACTATTAAGTTCAATTTCGCGCCAATGTGGGCCGAAAAGCAGATGCGCCTTGCTTTAGCGTGCAATAAGTATAAGGAAGCCTTGAAAAGCAGGAATGTAGATTTGACTGCAGACGAGCATCCAAGCTATGCTGGTCTGGGCTCGGTAGCGGACTTTCATGACGACTTGATATATTTTGCTTATGAGAGACAAATTTACACAGATCCCGACAACACTCCGTACTACCTTGAATGCTTGCAAATGATAGCTGAGGGTCGCAAAAGCGACTTTCTAATGACTCAAGTTGGGGTAGAAGCGTCTAATGGTCGTCTAAGCCCGCAGGATATTCGCAGCGCCTACCGTCACCTAGGTCTAGACCCTCAAGATAGCAGTCTTGAGGATGAGAACATCATAGGTAGTTTTCACGCACGACTTTCTGATTCACCAGTGCAGGAAGCCGAATTACGGCGGGATCTCAAAGTCATCGGACAGCATCGCTCAAGCCATAAGATTCAAAGTGTGGCAGCACAGACCGTCAGTACTTACGAGCAGGCTCTAGCCTACCTCGGGGCACAGGAAGACATCAACGACGACTTCATCACTACCATGTACACGGTCAAGATTGGCGAGAAGTCGAGCGAGGAAGCGACGGCACGCCAAGCAGTCGCTCTGATAGCAAATCACAGGAAAAGCCGGGCATTGAAACGATGGCTTGACACTGGTAGTCTTGGGGAAGTGGAAATGGATATCGGACAAGCTTATCATCGGTTGGACATCTCTGATCGAAACGTAACGGATGATGTCGTCCTAGCTTCCTTCGATTTCAATACGGCAGAGCAACCCTCTCAGACAGAAGAGCTTAATCGAGCTCTCGCAAAGATAGCAGAGCATCGCAGTTCCAAAACTTTGATGGAACGCTCTGGCTTAAATGGAGATGGAGCGTCATATCCATTAAAAGAGTGGCCTGTCGCGCTCAACAATATTGGCAACACATGCTATTTGAATAGCCTCCTACAATTTTATTTTTCCATTCATCCATTCAGAAACCTTTTACTAAACATTGACGAGTATAAGACCTCGACCGATGACGATGATCTAAAATCCAAACGTATTGGTGGGAGGATAGTAGCGAAGCGGGAGGTGGAGCGCGCTCAACGACTTGCTGAAGAGCTGAAGAAACTCTTTGGCGATCTCATTGCAGCTCCAACATATACTGTTCGACCTGACACGGAGGTTGCTCGTCTCACCCTACTGACGCCAAAGGCGGAGATCGCACGAAGGCAATCAATCAGGCAGTCAATGAACAACGGCGAGCGACCAAGATTCTCCGCCTCTACTGGAGTTACTAATGGCACGGCCGTTCAAGGAGCTTCGGATCCACCAGAAGCTCATGCTGTCTCTGACGATTCAGTAATGCACGATAGTCCAGTTGATGTGACCGGTGGGCCACAAAATCAGGCTGATCGTGCGAGCAATAATTCGAGTGAAACGCTAGTCGATGGAACTACCATCGAGAGCGCCACGCCATTCGACAAGGCTGCGAAGAGTGCTTCTTCGGAGATCCATCATGGTGCAAGACCCGCTAGTCAGTCGGCTACATACAACGACGCTGCTATTTACCCCTTGACTGAAAGTCCTCCGCCAGGGCAAGAAGAGGACGCTACAATGCAGTACGACGCGGCAGATATAGAAGCGATTAACCCTAGCCAGGAGACCTCGAGACCGAAACCTGCTTATGATCCTCCATCTCATCCACCACCTGTGCCACCCAGACCAAAACCCACAGTAGACCCTGACGAGATCGTTAGGGAAGCGGAATTTGCCGCTCAGCAGCAGGATGTGAATGAAATAGCGTACAATGTGCTGAACCAAATACAGTGTGCAATCAAGCCAGAATCCACTGACAGAGATGGTGAGCAACTCGACCAAGTCAAAGGTCTTTTCTACGGTAAACAGAAGTCCCACATTACAAGTCGATTAGGCATGGTAAGGACTAAGGAAGAATATATCTCTGATATTAAAGTAAATGTTCAAGGGGGCCCCTCGGAAATTTACGCAGCACTTGATGGTGCCTTCGATGTTGAAGATGTTGCGGTTGCCGGAGGGATAGAGCCAAAATATTACACCATCAGTCAACTTCCGCCCATTCTTCAGATTCACGTTCAGCGAGGTCAGTACGACCCGCAGACAAAGAAGCAGTTCAAGTCGGAGAGCCACCTAGATTTTAAAGAGATCATCTACATGGATCGCTACATGGACTCCGAAGATAAGGAGCTGCTTAGACGCAGAAAGGAATCCTGGGAATGGAAGCGCCAGCTCACTGCGCTTGAAACACGAAGAGATCATTTGCTCGCTCTGGATGTCTGTTCTCTCTACCCTTTGGCGACTTTCAGCTGACACGTACAGATGGATATGACAATGTCTGATGTTCTGAGATGCGCTGGTGGCTACTTTCGGCAACTTGATAGACTTGAAGGTGAACATAGCCTCCAAGTGCCACCTGATTTATCAAGCAGTCTGGAAAAGGCTGCGTCAGACGCAGTAGTGGAATTGGAGGGTAAGACTTCCTCTAAGGTACTACTCGTAGGAGTTTCACTGAATGCAATAGACCTCGAATCATCCATCAAAGACCTAAGAACGAGCATATCAACGCAATTTAGTGACATGCGTCAAATTCCCTACCGACTAGCAGCGGTTTTTGTTCACCGCGGTTCGAGCAACGCAGGCCACTACTGGATTTACATCTACGACTTTCAAGCAAATTTCTGGCGTAATTATAATGATGAGCGTGTCACGAAAGTGACAGATACGTCTGAAATATTTGGTGCACCTACTGGTCCGCGTCCGCCAACCCCTTATTTTCTTGTTTATGTCAAGGATGACTTGAAAGAGCATCTTATCAATCCGGTCTGTCGAGACGTTGCGGAAATTGCACCTGAGGAAGTCAAGGATGTTGCAATGGAAGACTATGAGCCGATTGACCTTAACCCGCAAATTGAAGCCACGTACCGGTCTTCGCAGCTCCCCACCGCTTCAATAAGGCCAATTGGCCAGTCTGAATGGGATGATCGACATATTGGGAACACTGGCAACTACAATACCAGTTGGTGAGGGGTACGGTCATTGAAAACATCCGGCCGTTCATTCCGGGTTGACTTCTCCTACGCTTCGAGCCAAGACTGATCTTGCCAGTTCTGGGGTCTAAAGTACAGAGAAGTCCTTATTCAGCTTCAGGCCTTTTGGTTGAGGAGAGTCTCAACTTCGTTCATAAGCTTTCACAAGAGCGAGAAGACAGAGAGCTACAGCGTGCGCGGCGTGGTGATTTTTCGCATAACATTGGGATGGTATCGAATGCATGGTTCTTTCTATACAAGAGGCAGGCGTGTAAAGGAGCATAGCATGGCGAAGCAGCATGATACCCCGGGTTTGAGTTAGCATAGCTTTACAAATTGGCCGCTGATTCGTTTTGTACATCTTGTGAATGCTAGCACGCAGAAATAACTCTTGGCATCGACCCTGCAATTATTGCTGCAAGTTATCGTTCTTCAGGAGTGAGCTGAATTGCCTACTTCCTCTTTTGGTTCTTGTTGATATAGCTTGGAGATGGCTAGAGATGAGCACAATAAAGATCTCGGCTAGACATCGAACTAGCGTTGCCGAATGCCAAGATTTTGCACTTTGATCATTCGGGTAAAATAACCGTTTTACTCCACCATCATCCAAAGCTTTTGTGGCTGCACAGCTGGACTCATTTGCACCCATTCGCCCCTGTATCCGAGGTTTCCAACTGAGCGTACTTCCTCAGTATGGCGGAAAACCTTAAGGTCGACAGTTTGGAAGTATGTTTGACACGATTGAAGCGTCACCACGCAAAATTTGCTAATGAGCAAAACCAGGAGCGCCTCATAAGCCATGCCAGGGCTTTCGATGGCTTACTTTCTCTCATACCTGCTAAGTTCTACCATGGAGAAGATACGAGTGTATGCTGCCTCCTAAGCAAACCTAACTTGTCGCAAGATCGTCTCCATTCTGATCAGGAGTTGACAATTAGGACCAATGGCAGAGGCAAAAGCAGACCAAAGAAGAAGCTCGTGCAGCCAAAATGGCAAAACTTGATCCCGCCAATTACAAGAGTGCCAAAGACGTGTTGGACGAGCAGCAGGCGGCTCAGCGAAAGAGAAAACGAGAGGAAGAAGAGGACATATCAAGCGGCAGTAAAGAACAAACCGAAATAGCATCTACGAATCAGGATAGGAAACAATCAAAAAAGCGGAAGAGGGAGGAAAAAGGGGATAATACCGTCTTTAGGCAGCGTCAAAAATCAGAAAAGGATGGATCAACTGTGGCGGAGGATAAGCGCAATGATAAGGCTGAAAAAAGGAGACAGAAGAGGGAAAGGAAGAAGAGAAATGCCGAAAACAAAGCTGCTAAGGTAGAGGCTAAGAAACAGAAACAGAAGGAGAAGGCAGTTGATAACCGAAAAGATGATATAGGACAAAGTGAAGGCGGAGGCGGAGATATAGAGGACGATGTGGGGATTGAGGGCCTAGATGTTGAACAGGAAGATCTGGATAATCAACACCAGCCGTCAACTACAGTATCACCTTCACCAGCCCACTCACCAGCATTTGACGACACATCTGGTTCGTCATCTATTACTTCAATGACGGCTTCAACAAAGTCTACCGACAACCAATTGGCAGATAAGAATAGTGATCAACATCAGGATCGGCCTGAATATCCTAAAGCTAGCAATTCACCAACAGAACAACCCCCGAACAGTGTGTTGGAAGGAGCTGAGACTGGAAAATCCAGCCCTGAAGAATTGAAAGCCCGGCTTCAATCGCGCATTGATGCCCTCCGTACTGCTCGGAAAGCTGATGGTCCTGATGGTCAACCCGCACGCAGCAGGCAGGAACTGCTAGAAACGCGGCGCCGAGCGGAGGAGGGTAGAAAAGCTCAGAAAAAGGAGCTGAGACGGAAGGCTAAAGAAGAGGAGGCACGAAAGAGGGCTGAGACGTTGGCGCGAGGCTCTCCTTTATTGTCGCCAGGCTCGCCAATGTCTCCTTCTCTCACACAACAGCCCAGCAACCTGTCATTTGGCCGAATCGACTTTGGCGATGGGCATCAAGCATCCTCGGATTTGAAGGCCATCAAGGAGCCCAGAAGCCGAACCAAAGGGCCCCCAGACCCAGCTACTGCGCTAATCGCAGCTCAGAACAAGCAGTCCCGTTTAGCAGGTCTTGACCCTGAGAAGCAAGCGGACATTGCAGAGAAAGATGTATGGCTTAACGCCAAAAAGCGGGCTCACGGTGAGCGAGTCCGTGATGATACCAATCTACTCAAGAAGACATTGAAACGAAAGCAGAAGCAAAAAAAAAAGAGCGAGTCCGAATGGCGAGAAAGACTGGAGGGGATCAAGAAGGGACAGGAGATGCGGCAGAAGAAGCGGGAGGCCAATCTATCAAAGCGAAAGGAAGAGAAAGGAGGGAAGGGAAAGAAAAGTAAGAAGTCAAAGAATCGACCTGGCTTCGAGGGATCTTTCAGGGCGAAAGCACCAAGTGGGGATAAGAAAAGGAAGTGAAAGGGGTCAGTCACCTTTGCATGAGTAGCGACGAAATTACTTGCATGAGTGCTCAAAACTCGGTATTATGAATTCGTACAATTATAAAATGATTCGAAATGCAAAATATAGCCCATTGTGTTCCTTCGCCCAATTCTGGTAGGATGAAGGGGGAGAGATTCTTGGCAGCTGTGTATCTTACCTACCTATTGTCAACTTATCACTTCCGAAAATCACTGCCAGTTGGGGTATTTGTCCTTTATTAGCGCTGACAACTCATTGCTTGCGGCCAAAATCACCAGAATATCTCTCAAGTTTCAGGATGTCTTTCAAGGAGCAGTAGCACGTGCATTTGAAGAAGGCTGGTCGAGGAATGTAGGCAACAACTTTGGCATAATACTAAAGCTGTGGTAATTGTAGAACCGTCGTATGTCTTCTACTGGGAGCTTTCAGCCTCACAGTCAATTGTCCCGTCGTTAACATGGAAGCGTTAAGGAAAGAAGCACCGAGGACAGGCGATAGAGCCGAGTTGCTGCCCGTAACCGAGAAAGGGTACAGAATTGCAAGATACAGCTCTCCATCAACAGACTCGAAGCTGGCTCGAGGTCGTAACGCGGCTTTCTGTTCTTTCTGTTTAATATTCTTTGCCCTTGTTCTATACTGTCTTTTCTCTCCTATAAAAATCGATTCACTTGAGTCAAGAACTATGGCCCATCAAGAAGGCTACAAGACAGTGGCCTATTTTGTGAATTGGTACGAAGTCCCCCGTTAAGCGAATATATCAAACAAAAAAAGCGAGGCAATGTTGACGTTTCACTCAAGGGCCATCTATGCTCGAAACCATCAGCCACAAGACATCCCAGCCGACAAGCTGACCCACGTGCTTTACGCCTTTGCCAATGTCAGACCAGATAGTGGCACAGTGTCAGCGTTTTCTCCTATATTCTCCTAAACAATACGCTGACTCATGTCCAGATACTTAACTGACTCATGGTCTGATACTGACAAGGTGCGTTGGTGTCTTAAGACCAAGATCTGCTTTCTAATCTTGCTTAAGCACTACCCAAGCGACTCATGGAATGATCAAGGCAAAAACGTGTATGGTTGTGCCAAGCAGCTGTATCTGCTGAAGAAGCGGCATCGACAGCTCAAAGTACTGTTGTCAATTGGAGGCTGGACCTACTCTTTCAACTTTGCCCAACCCGCTGCATCTGAGTCTGGGCGGGAAACGTTCGCCAAATCTGCTGTCAAGCTGGTGCATGATCTTGGTCTGGATGGTAGGGGGTTCCTCGCGTTTTAGACATGATGACTGATGGTATCCCGAGGCCTCGATGTGGACTGGGAGTATCCAGCAGATGATACCCAATCACGGAATTTTGTTCTTTTGCTTCAGAGAACTCGAGCTGTATGTTTGACATAGACACTGAGATTGACACTTTCTGACCGATTAAGGAACTGGATCGAATGCCACACTACTCAGGCGACGGTAGAAAGTTACTCACAGTGGCCTGTCCAGCTGGTAATTATTCCATTCCACTTTCACCCTCTTGACTGAATCTTCCACAAAGGTCCACAAAATTACCAGAAAATGCACCTCCGCGAAATGGACAAATACCTGACCGCGTGGCACCTGATGGCCTACGATTATGCCGGCTCTTGGGACACGCAAGCGGGTCATCAGTCCAACATCCACTCCTGCCGGTCAAACCCCGCCGCCACCCCCTTCAATACCCAGAACGCCATCGAAGCGTACAAAGCCGCTGGCATCGCGCCCTCGAAGATAGTGCTCGGCATGCCGCTTTATGGGCGTGCTTTCATGAATACCAGAGGGCCCGGCACGCCATTCCAGGGTGTAGGTGAAGGCAGCTGGGAGAATGGTGTGTGGGATTTCAAAGCGCTGCCGAAGGCGGGGGCGGTGGAGAAGTGGGACCAGGAGAGTGGTGCGAGCTGGAGTATGGATGAGGGCAGGGGGATGA
Organism: Bacidia rubella; assembly: GCA_032158265.1. Taxonomy (NCBI): domain Eukaryota; kingdom Fungi; phylum Ascomycota; class Lecanoromycetes; order Lecanorales; family Ramalinaceae; genus Bacidia; species Bacidia rubella. The sequence goes on along the minus strand of JAVTIF010000021.1, from coordinate 306,125 downwards.
TGGTCAGTTATGATAATCAGAAGGCTGCGCAGGTGAAGGCGCAGTATATCAAGGAGCAAGGGCTGGGTGGAGGGATGTGGTGGGAGACGGTACGTTTGTGCTTGCAAAGGCCTCGAAGAATTGGAAGCATTTCCGTTCTCATTGTCGCCTTCGAATTGCCTACATGTTTGCCACATTGAGCAATGCTGATAAAGGCCTATTTATACAGAGCGGAGATCGCAACGGAAGTGGCAGCTTGATTTCAACAGTGAGTTTGTCCCCAGCCTCTGATTGATGGACTGGTTGCAATGGCTGATTCATATGTTGTGAAGGTCGCTGGATCTCTAAGGCAGTATGGTAAGTTGGACCACAGCCTAAACTCACTGCACTATCCGGAGTCGCAGTACGACAACTTGAGAAAGGGCTTCCCGAACGAGTAAAAGAGATGCTAAGTCGGTTGGGTATCAAAAGCGAAATTAGATGCTACTTTCCTTTATGACTCGAAGCCAAATGCGTCAAAGAAGGGGCGCTGCTGCCGGGTCAATGCAAGTAAGAAGCACCCATGTATCACCCTAAGAAGACATTCACCCTCATAATAGTGAATCAAGCCTTGTGAAAACGCTCAAGCAAGCTGCAACAACCTATGGGCCATTCACATTAGCACCGTTTGTTCCGCAGAGTCATGGAAAGCAGACAAACGTACCTCTAATTGCAATTCCCTGTCCTTATTCTTATTGATCTCTTCTGTAACCACCTGCGATAAGTTGGCCCCAATCCCCTGACTACCTGCCTTCTTCCCAAATGGCCATTGCGAGTATTCCGCCAGCAGCTCATCTACCTGTGCAAACGCCCGCTCTCTCGTCTCATGTCCCAGCGTAGCCAGCGCGTTCTCCAGCACATTCGCCGCATACGCGGCACATACCATTGATATCGTCCTAATAAATCTAAAGTCCATCTCCTCTGGCAAGAATTGCGAGCCTGGCAGTACAACAGTGCGGTTCGTAAGCATGTTCCGTACGCGCCGGCGGAGATCGTCTTTGGCGCCGCCGTCGGCGACGGGATGTGTGGCCATGTCGAAGAGGAGGAAGTTCTTTTTCTCGGTGCGCAGGATGCCTTTGTCGACCAGCCCTTTGGCGAGTCGTTCGCGCACTTGTTTTAACTGGTAGCCGATTTTCATGAGGTTCCACGTTTCGCCTGTTGTTCGTCTACGTTAGTCTTGAGTGATACATATGTGGATCAATCGACTTGTGGGAGGGACAGCTAGGGACGCGTACCACTCATCAGATCAATCCACGATGTCACGCTCATCTTCTCGCTTGACTTCATCATTTTCAGGGCCTCGTCTAGGAGGACCTCGCCCGTCAGTGTGTCGTCAATGACCTCGATTACCCTGTCTGCGAGTGGGAAGCGCCGTCTTGAGGAGTCCTTTTGCATGCTTATTCGCCCTCGGAATGCCAGCTCGATCACGATGCAGCCACGTAGTGCGTAGGATATGTTGTCGTTCCAGAACGAGAGGTAGCCCTGCGCGCGAGAACTGCAATTAGCATCTTCCTACCTTCCCCAAACAGTCGCCGTTGCATGGCATACCTGCTTATCTTTCAATCCCATCAGAAGCACCTCCTCCATAAGCGTCAATTTCGGCTGCTTGCTCCGCTCTTCACTCTCCCCAATATCCTTGGGATCGAAAGCTATCTTGTGTCCATTCTCGCCACCTAGATATGAGGTTTCAGGTGCGCGACTGTCCGTGTCCTTGGGCTTTGGCGAGCTGACTCGACTAGTATCTTCGTCATCTACTGTGTTGGATCCGCCCCCTCCTCCTGCTCCTCGGCGGCGAGTCAGGCCGCCTGAGGACGCCATAGGTCGTCCTCTAGTTTAATTAAGTGCTGTTTGTCGTGGATTGCTTGCTGGGGGAATTGCGAGGGGTAAGTGTTGGTTACAAAAGCTGGAGCACATGAAAGTCACATGTAGGGGTAAATCCCATTCGGTATAATTGAATTGGTCGTCTATCGAACTGATGTATTGTGTAGAGGTCAATCGATCATTTGCTGAGTCCGCGTTTCGAAGATGTACTGTTTCAGCGCTATCAAAAAAACGTTGGTGGCCTGCTGATGCCGAAACTGGCGGAGAAAGCAGTCTCACGGGAAGGGGTTTCGCCTAGCGTAAAATTCTACAATTGAAGCAGATGGCATATATTGCAATCCATGGCAGTGAGTGTCTAGTGAGAGTTCGACCAGAGTGGGTTAAATTCGTCCTGTGTCTATGTATATACGAATTACATTGACTCATTCACGCACAGTATGACCATGCAATGGGATCGAACAGCACTCCGGCGTCTCATGTGAACCCAACCTCAAGCCCCAGATTTTCACCCAAACTAATGCGCTGTAAAGACCAGTCAGTAATGAGACGGAACGTCTTGAATATTATGAGACCTACCATCCGGTTGCCCCAAAATGTAGTCAACAGCTTTATCGACTAAGATTTGATTAGCGATTGCAACCTGACATGCCTGCCCAAAGGGACGACCCACTGCTCAATATCGCATCCGCCTCTTTGTCTGGTATCTCAATGCTAAACTCCTGTAAAGACAGGATCAGCAAAGCTTTCTGCTAGCTGTCGCCATGCTGCGTACCTCTTCTATTGCCATAACCACTTCAACAGTGTCCAGACTATCCAGACCGAGATCGTTCAGGAAGTGAGAACCTGGTGTGAGCTTTCATTCGGGTCAGAGACATCGTTCAGTATGTCACAACATGTCATATCATACCTTCGTAGAATCTTTGACCTGTGACGGAGATAATCAGCACTCATGCGGCCCTCCTATATTACAGTGAACAGGCGCACCTTATCGAAGTTCTTCAATAGATCCATTATCCTCCCCTGTACTTCCTCTTTCGCTAAACCTGCCGGTGCTGAATAGCACCTCACGGCAGGGCATTGCAGGATTGGAGAAGAGCGGGTTGTGGTTGCGGAAAGGCAGGGGGCAATTGTTCGCCGGAAGGGTAACTGTGTTCTATATGCAGATCTTGAAGCGAGCCTTGCGGACTGTAAGAGAGCGTTTCGAAGCATGTTGTTGGTTGATATGGCTCGGGTTGGGTGATTCTGCAGAGGTACCAGTATTAATGCAATTCCCGCTTGAAGCTCCCAAATATCCGCCAAGAGAAGCTAGCGACTTGCTGTCCAATGAGCGCTCAATATTCTTCGATGACCATTATCCGACGTCTTTACGCTTCCTTTACTTCTTCACACATCGCCACAGATACACAAACTTCCTCAAGATCATCGCTATGACATCAAAGCATCCTCTAGCTACACTCGTGCGCTCGAGGCCAATGGCTGCCTCAGTGGCCGCCAACGGACTACGACCTAGCTGCAAAGTCGCCGCCACCATCTCAAGATCCTCATTCTCCACAAGTACCGCGCAATACGCAACACCCTCAGGCCCTCCTCCATCACAATTCCGCCTTCCTCGCCAACAGAGATGGGACGAGGGTAAAGACACCTCACTCGATAAAGCAGGCAACTACTTTCTCCTGACCGAAATGTTGCGAGGCATGTACGTCGTGCTTGAACAATTCTTCCGACCACCCTACACAATCCTTTATCCGTTCGAGAAAGGTCCCATATCACCGCGCTTCCGAGGAGAGCATGCTTTGAGGCGTTATCCGACAGGAGAGGAGAGGTGCATTGCTTGCAAGTTATGCGAAGCAATCTGCCCTGCGAGTGCGATTACGATTGAAGCGGAAGAGCGGGAGGATGGGAGCAGGAGAACTACGAGATATGATATTGATATGACTAAGTGTATTTATTGTGGGTTCTGTCAGGAGAGCTGTCCAGTGGATGCAATTGTGGAGTGTAAGTCTACACCTAACAGTAAAGGAGGGGGCTATAAGAAAATCGAATCGGCTGACTGGTTTTTTAGCACCGAATGCAGAGTATGCTACAGAGACTCGGGAAGAGCTGCTATACAACAAAGAGAAGCTACTGGCCAACGGTGACAAGTGGGAGCCAGAGTTGGCCGCTGTAGCTAGGGCGGACGCTCCTTACCGGTGATCCATGAGAGGTATTTGCGAAGGTTTTTACAATGTACATATTTCAACCACCATTAAAGATTCTTTGATTAGTAACATTTCCTTGCTTATTTTTCTTCGACGATTCATCAACGCTGATACGCCAGGATCGGTTTCGGAAACGGAGCAGAACGATAGCAATTCAAATGTGTGACTTTGTTAAAACTGATCGACTTTTAGGCCAATCCATGGCAGAGAGCCAAGATATTCTCACTCGCTCCTGAAAACTTTTCGCTGCCACACCACTTTTACAGAGATAACATGCTTTGCTCACGATGCGCACAAAGCAACTCAAGCCTAACCTACGAAACCAATTCTCCCGTTGCACGGACACTCCACACGCCTCTCACAACCTCAGTAGCCCTACCTAGCAACACTTTACCAATAAAGAAATGGAACGTCGGAATCGGGTCGCCAAAAATAATTGCCGCTTCCGTCAAGTTCGCAATGATATGGACGATGTCCACACACCTCAAGACCCAAAATAGCGGGTTCTGCGTCTGGGAGATCGAGAGAGTGGAAGAGTCTTCGTCGCACTGATAGTGCCCATACGGGTATGGCGTGTCGATTCTCACGCCTCGGGTGGTTTTCTCGTGCAGGACGTCGGTGCCGCATGCGAGTGCTGCTCTTTGGAACTGGAATGGGTGCTGGTGTGGGGTGCGGAAGGTGCCAAGTGCGTATGTGTAGTCGCCAAATTGGAGGGTTGTTGGGTCTGCGGGGGCGGTGAGGTCGGTGGAAGAGGATCTGGGAGAACAGGGTTGGGATTGAGGGTTAGTGCAATAGAGGGGCATTTGGGGTTACCTACGTGTTGGTAGTCGGTACGAAAGCTGGATCACTGAACGGTGCTGCTTGCGCTTGTTCTGCTGATTGGATCGAAGCGGAAGGCAGAAACATTGCTAGTGTTGCGGGAAGCAGTTCCACCAAGAAGAACGAGAAGCATGGCATGACATGCATACTGGACTACAGCGTACAGTTTTCGGCATCAAACGTGAGGTCGAGGAACGTGGCAAAGTGTGTCCGCAAGATGTGTTGTCAATGCACTCATCGGTCAAGACAGGATGCGCTAGTGGCAGAGCATTATTTCAAGAAAAGATTGTTTCTCGCGTCTTGAATAGGCGACGTTTTGCCATGTCGTGTCGGTGCGCTTTACGATTAGGCGGGATGGCGCAAGAATGTTATCAGAACTATTGGGCGGTGGGGGTTCGGTATGAAATGTCCGGGCTCTCGAATGGACCCTGTGAAGCCATATGCAATAACGCTCCAGTGATATTTACAAGATCATTTTATGGAAGCTGACGAGAAACCTCACTGTGGAATATGGAGTTAACATTCTGAAGGCTGTGTGCTTCTTTATCCCAACACAGGGTAGCTATTGTAAAGTTCATTAGCCCGAGCTAGAAGTCAAGCAAAAGAGTCTGTTACCTCCAGAGGGAAAAGCGTCTCTTTGCTCAGGTGAGCTTAGAACGAGAACAGCAACATCTGGATGTTTTGAGAGACAGGTCAAATTACCCATTTTGGTAAGCTGCATAAGTCACACCATCTGATAGGGATAAGTTGCATGGTGGAATGTGAATAGCTTCCGGCGCCATTCTGGCATTCCAACGATCGGTTTAGATCCGAAATCTCAAGATCTCGGGATCTTAAGCACGTAGCCGAAGTTGATCTCATACAGCAAACGTCGTTTTTATCGGAAATGTTGTCATAGGCATGGCGTCCATCCAACATCATGCATTGTGATGTTTTCGTGCTGTTCATGCTATGCAACGCCCCACTGCCCGGTATGAATTGGGGAGGCTCCTCTCTCACTGTCTCAGGCGTTGAGACCTCGAAATGGCTCGCTATCAATTAATTAATTACAGTCACCGGTACTGATGTTGGGGCCAATATTCAGGCTGAAAACAAGGAAAGCTTTGACCATTCCAGATGCCGAACACACCTCGGCGAGCAGGTTTAGTCAGATGAGCCTCTGAGCTGGCCGTCACTTTAGGTTTAGGGAGCAGATTGAGTTGCTCCAGGTGAGATCGCGCTAGGATCTGGCTTCTGGAGGCGTCCATATGACAGGCCAATTGCCCCAGACAAAGGGTCGATCAGCTCCCAAACATCTGTATCCGGTTAACGGTCGTTGCCAAAGAGTCAAAGACCCTTCTTTCAACACGAGTACGATAGTACCATGCATCCTCCCCACCAATCTCCTGCTTGGTCCGCCGGCAAAGCCGAAATGGCAATCGGTCGAGCTAGGCCCAACCTCTACACCTCTCTCCCTTCCCCTTCCCCCATCCTACTAATACAACATAGCATCCACCAGTCTTCCAACCTCTTGCACGACCTTGCCACTTACTTCTTCTTCTTCTCCCTCTTCTCCCCATTATCTTGATACTGTCGTCCCATCCACAGCATTAGAGTCTTGTTGTTAATTAACCGAGGCGTGAGATCTGCATCCCCTCCCGGCAGTTTGCGCATCTGGCATTTCCGTGGATTCCCTGATCGATTTTGGGGCAACGCTGCGCTCCCCATCGCGCCTCCTACCAATCGAAAGCTATCGCCCTTCGCGGCCAATCATCTCTACTGATCTCGCTGCAAGTTGTCTTCTGAGCTTCAGACGGCCTGGAAATTCTCCGTTTGGAACTGCAATTGGAGCTCACCTTCTGGACCTTCTCGATTGCCACGACCACATGAGCCTCGAACCCTGATGCACATGCTTGCTTTGGATCAGATCATATTCCCTCTTCAGTATCAGATACTGCAGAAGCTACGGACCGTTATCCACCCCCTGCGATCTGCCCCAGAATCTTACCATCGGTCGCTCGAGCCCTGAATAGCGTCACCCTGGATTGCCACTACCCTTTCGTAGTACAAAGCAGCCACGCAGCCCGCATCGCTATGCCTCCTTTACGCACCATGCCTCCCGCCAAAGCTCTGAAGACCGAACGGACTCACGAAGAGAACCAAGAACGGTACTGAAGCCCACTCTTCAATGACATTCTAGCTTGCATACTCATTGTGTCCGCAGTGCATACATCGCAGCGTCGCGCAGAAGTGATCGCAGTCTTGAAGCACGCGTCGAGTCAGCACGTAGAGCATCAGAGATACATAAGAGGCGCACAGGTCGCTCTCTTCGTGTCACCGAACAGGATGTAGTCAACGAGGAAATGTACGAGGAAGAAGACGATGACCTACCAATGCAGTACCGACGACTTACTGCTCACCTGCAGACCGGCTCCGCCGACTTCAATCGGAGACTGTCGGCGTATCTCACTAATCATGTAGCCATGAGAAGCGCCCTTGACCAAGCCATTACCAATTCTTATGCTCAGCAGTATCCCAACGCCCCGCAATTCTCACACAACCAAAGCGTCTACCCGTCGCCCTTCCAGCCGAAATCACCCCAATCGCAATGGCCTCTTTCTTTTGGACAGCCATATCCCACACCAGGCAACCCAAGATTTACACCAGGTTACCAACAGCGGCGAACTTCGCAGCCTCAGACGCCGAACGCGCCAGGTTTTTCCCCTCACATGCCAAACGCGACTTCTGCTCCAAACAACGCTGCCAGTAACAGTGAAGCAATGCAGCGACATACTTCACATTCATCACATTCAGCCTCACTGTCTCCAGTGCAGCAACGGACGAGCGTCCCTCAGACGCCTCATGCTCAGGACAGGAATCAAGACGCGCAATACGGACACACCAACGCGAATCAACACGCGTCTCCTCGTCAGCACCACCAAAACTACCCGAACGTGAGCGATTTCTCCAACATTAGCCCGTACTCGATGTCACTGCCCATGGAATCGCAGATGTTACTGAGCGGAGCGCTCGACCCTAACGACCCAATGACGAGCGCCTTGATGGGCGGCCATGACCATGCGATAAGCCCATACAATCAAGGCAATCAGACATTTACAAAACCTCAAAGCTTCAATCAGCATCCCGGTGGCATGAGTACTACGCTTGCACCGAGCGTCCTGGACATGCAGCCACGTCACGTTGATTACAGTCAGAACACGTCAGCAGATGCGATGCCTCCAACCACAGTATCGCAGCAGAGTTTTGATAACTCTGATTTCTCCAAGCTCCAGATGTTTCCATCAAATCAGAACTCGCAGGGTAGCGGTACTGTGACACCTGGACTCGATGCTGGCTGGGACGCTTTCATCAATGATACCTCATGGACGGAGAGCGTCACCTGATGTATCACCATCTATCTAGCGCAAAGGATTCAAAATTGGCTACAGAGACTGGCGACTTCATAGAGTTGTCATAATACATGAGATGTGTGAAGGAAGAATCCGATCCAACTCGTCGGAGAGGCCCCGCCTTTCGACGCTCATCGAGATCCCAGGTCTGAGCGCTACCGCTAGAGCGGAAGCGACATGCCAAGCAGTGCCACTGATTGCCGCAACCGATTTCCTTACCACCCCACAAATTATTATTATCATTAACAACGGATCTTGCTTGAGGGGAACATCTCAACTCTGCTATCTTTTTGTTGAAAGCTGCGGCTGTTCAACTGACGTCACAGCGATCTCAAGCTTGTATAGCCTGGATGAGCGGAAGAGGAAGAGAAGGACGGGCTTTGCACTGTGTGCAGATGCTCTTTTGATGGGTCAATTGTCAAATACATGACGTGACGGGTGATTAGCATTTTGTAGCATTCAATCGAGCTACGTGCATAGTGGGATATGCTTTCTTTGAAATCTGTGCCCCCTCAGCATCAGTGAGCCCAGTCGTGCACGGTTTTTGCTTTATTCTCCCACAATCCCAATTTATTCCGTGTAAAGATCACCGGAAAGTAGGTAGATCTGCTATGAATGATGAGTCCCACCTGCAGACTATGAGGCCAGGCTAGCGGCAGAAGAATCATGCAGTGCGAGGAGAGGTCCAAAGAGCATACCCAAGTATTGAACCTCAAGAACACCCTTCTTGATGCTAATTCGAGTGAGTCATGCCGCATGAGCCTGTTACACAATCAGCTCAAGAGTAGGAGGTTGTGCAACGCGTCATCTTATGGCAACAATGTGATGAGAGAAGGCATGATAAGGCAGGACAAAGTCAATTGCAGGGCAACGCCAGGTCACGTGCTTGGCTTGTTTTCGCGTTTGACCGCGCTTCAAACTGCACTCCCAAATTTTTGACGGAACATAGCAGCACACTATCGAGTAGCAAGTATGTCCTCAAGACCGGAGCTAAAGGTAAGGTATTCGTTGTATGCGCAGATTATCTTCGCTCATCTGCATGCTAGGTCGATGATGAAGTTGGTTTTATCCGCTTCTTTCGTGCTCTGCCTGCAAAGGATGAAGACACCATCCGCATCTTTGACCGTGGTGACTACTACACCGCGCACGGGGATGATGCAGCATTCATCGCCCGCACTGTCAGAGCTCAAACCTCCCACACCAAGATCAGACCCTAATTGCGATGTAGGCATATAAGTCGACATCGGTCCTCAGACAGCTCGGCAAGTCAGACAATGGACTCTCCTCTGTGACTATGACCCCTACGGTGCAACGAAACTTTCTCCGAGAAGCTCTTTTTACTCGCGGCAAGAGGATTGAGATATGGGCCACTGCTGGACGCATGCAGTGGAAAATCGTAAAGCAAGCTTCTCCAGGCAATTTGCAGGACGTTGAGGAGGAGCTTGGGGAACAATACAATACCGCACCCATCATACTAGCAGTCAAAGTCACAGCAAAAGCCTCGGAAGCGAGGAACGTCGGCGTTTGCTTTGCGGATGCAAGTGTACGGGAGTTGGGTGTTAGCGAGTTCCTTGACAACGATCTATACTCCAATTTTGAGTCACTACTTATTCAGCTGGGTGTTAGAGAATGCCTATTACAGACCGACTCGCAGCGAAAAGATCCAGAACTAGCAAAGTTGAGAAGCATTGCCGATAATTGCGGCGTCGCGATAGCAGAGCGGGCTTCGGCTGACTTTGGCACCAAGGACATCGAGCAAGATCTTACTCGACTGCTGCGAGATGAGCGCTCGGCAGGGAGGCTTCCACAAACGGATCTGAAAGTAGCAATGGGCTCGGCAGCCTCTCTCATTAAGTACCTTGGCTTGCTTTCTGATCCTTCAAACTTCGGCCAGTATCAGTTGTATCAGCATGATCTCTCACAGTATATGAAATTGGACGCAGCTGCACTCAGAGCGCTCAACCTCATGCCCGGACCGCGTGATGGCTCGAAGAACATGAGTCTATATGGTCTCTTGAATCATTGCAAAACACCTGTAGGAGGGAGATTGCTAGCTCAATGGCTGAAGCAACCCTTGATGAATCTGCACGACATCGAACGAAGACTTCAATTAGTTGAGGCCTTCGTTATGGACACAGAGCTCCGACAAACAATGCAAGAGGAGCATTTGCGGTCAATACCAGACTTGTATAGGCTAGCTAAAAGATTCCAGCGTAAGCTAGCATCTCTGGAAGATGTTGTGAGAGCATACCAAGTGGCGATTCGAATCCCGGGCTTCATTGGTACTCTCGAGGGGGTCATGGATGAGAAGTATAAGGATCCTTTGGATGCCGAGTACACCTCGAAATTGATTCAATATTCAAACAGTATGATCAAGCTGCAAGAAATGGTAGAAACGACAGTCGATCTCGACGCCATGGATCGCCACGAGTTCATCATCAAGCCAGAATTCGACGAAAGTCTGAAAATCATCTGGAAGCGTCTTGACAAGCTGAGGCATGAAATGGATGTTGAGCACGCCCGCGTAGGCGAAGATTTGGACCAGGAACTTGGAAAGAAGCTCTTCTTGGAGAACCACCGAGTACATGGATGGTGCTTCAGGCTAACTAGGACCGAGGCGGGTTGTATCCGAAATAGAAAGCAGTATCAAGAATGCTCAACACAGAAGAATGGCGTGTACTTCACGACATCTCGAATGCAAGACTTACGCAGGGAGCATGACCAGCTGTCAGAGAACTACAATCGCACCCAGAGCGGCCTTGTCAGTGAGGTCGTGGGCGTTGCCGCCTCATACTGTCCCGTATTTGAGAAGCTTGCCGCCGTCCTGTCTCATCTCGATGTCATTGTCAGCTTGGCCCATGTCTCCATCCACGCTCCAACCTCATACGTTCGACCAAAGCTACATCCGCGAGGTCAGGGTAATACCGTCTTGAAAGAGGCGCGGCATCCTTGCATGGAGATGCAGGATGACATTCAATTTATCACGAATGATGTGTCTCTGATACGCGGCGACTCAGAGTTTCTTATCATCACAGGACCTAATATGGGAGGCAAATCAACTTACATCCGGCAGATTGGCGTTATAGCGCTCATGGCGCAAGTTGGCTGCTTTGTACCTTGTGCAGAGGCGGAGTTGACGTTATTCGATAGCATTCTAGCTCGTGTAGGAGCAAGCGACTCACAGCTGAAAGGTGTCTCAACATTCATGGCGGAGATGCTAGAAACAGCGAATATCCTAAAATCAGCAACTTCGGAGTCGTTGATCATCATCGACGAACTCGGGCGAGGCACAAGCACCTACGATGGGTTTGGGCTCGCTTGGGCAATCTCAGAACACATCGTCAAGGAGATCAAGTGCTTCTCAATGTTTGCCACCCATTTCCACGAATTGACAGCCTTGGTAGACGAACATCCTCAGGTGCAAAATCTACACGTTGTCGCCCACATCGGCGACACCTCGGCTAGGGATCAGAAGGAAGTCACCCTCCTCTACAAAGTCCAAGAGGGTATCTGCGACCAAAGCTTCGGCATACACGTCGCTGAGTTGGTCCGATTCCCTCCCAAGGTGGTGAACATGGCAAAGCGAAAAGCAGATGAGCTGGAGGACTTCTCGACTAAGCATGATGCGGAAGCCATCAAGCATTCCAAAGAGGATGTCGATGAAGGAAGCGCACTTCTCAAAGACATGCTCCTACAGTGGAAGGTTGAGACGGAGGGCAAGGACATGAGTACCGAGGATCAAGTTGAGAAGATGCGGCATTTGGTCAAGGGGAATCATAAGTTGCTGGAGAACCCGTTCTTTCAGAGTATTAAGTCGCTTTAGGCTTGCGGGATAATTGACTGGAAATCCCTCTGGCTGCGACTTCTGTGCTGGGAATGTTGAATATCGAGGGTGATTCACACGATCTAAAAACCTTGCTATTAGCTTTGCCCGTTTGGTTGACTATCTGAGCTGAAACAATCTCCAGGAGATACACCGATGATATTCGTCTTATAATCCACGCGTCTTACCTCCTGTCTAAAAAACGATAGTCTGAGGATGAGGCTGGAACTATAATTATGCAGCCCAAGTAGGAACGCTGTCGTCATAGGACACGTGAGAATCATAGTTATCATTCACAGTGCTCATTGCACGAGCCGCTCGAGCCTCTCCGCGGTGCCTGGAGTATTTTAGCATAGTAATTATATCGAGGCCCAATAGAGCAGTGGGCTAGAGCGACGTGTCTTGAAGGAATAAATGCGAAGGTTCGCCAGTTTTAGTGATATGTATGAACACAGTCCGGGTGGTTGTCTCCATGTTATGTTGCAATAGGATGATAAGGGGGCTTTGTCTGCTCCTTACTTCCAATGCAGAACTTGATGGAAATAGAATAAATGTAGTAGTGGGTTGTAACTGAATAGTACCATGTGTATCCTCGGAATTTCCCCTTTGACTGTCTTTCTATCTAGGGCTTTTAGCAGTGGTATAGGCTCATTTCAGCAGCGTCTTAATATAGAGATCTGTTGCTAGATCGGCCAAAGATTGATAGACTAGCCTTGTGTGAGCTCTTGTATTGAATTTGTCGCTCCAAATGAGTCCACGCTAAGAAAGAAAAAGAAAACGAAAATGAACAAAAAAAAGGAAGGAAATAAGAGGAATGATACAACTTTGATAGTGATTTGTTTGTAATTGAGGGACAGCTTTCTATTGCTGAAGTGTCACTTACTATTGTTATCCTAGGAGGCGATCATCCAGATCTCTTCTCCAACAGATGCTCGAGTGGTCCTGAGTGAAATCAAATTCCAGAGAAGTCTTGGCTTATTGGACGATATACAGGGTCTGAGAGTTGTAATGACTGATGATGCAGTGCCTGAATAGTAGGCTACAAGGACTGAAATCAACGACACACGGCTAGACGAAGTGGGAATACAGTAATATTCATATAATCTCTACCTGCTCTTTCTCTTTCTATGAGCGTGAGCCCATCCATTAAGATTCTTCGCGCCAGCCGGCCCGTGCTGTTTATCTTTGACAGGACTTTTATATTGAGACCCTTCCTGGTATCGTTCCCAAACCTCGAACATATTACCTCGCTTGGCAGGAAGCATGCTGTATTGCAGGCTGTACATGCTTTTGCGGTGGATTGGCGGAATGACATGGCCCTTGACTAAACAAAAGACAACCTGGAGTGAGAGGTAGTGTTGCCGAAGTCGATGGGCAAGCTGAAAATATTGGTCGAGAAGCTCGCGCAGGGTAAGAGGAACGGACTGGAAATCGATGAGCTGCCCTGCATTGTTGGGATTTGGAATCAACTTACCTTTATAGTTATGTACGATGTTGGTGGGGTATTTGATGAGTTGCTAGAACGCTGCAAAAAGGATTTATGGGTATCTTTAAGCTCGAAAGAAATGCCGCCTAAATGGTCATCAGTGAAATTGTTCGAAAGTGATGATAGAAGGAATACCTGGGAGACGCCTAGAATCCTTGACTCTCAGCATCAATGCAAATATAGGAAAGTGGTTCAACAGTGCCAACAGCATGTCCTGTGCCGCTTTTATGAAGATTATCCCCATTCTAGATGAGGTAAACGTCAGATAAAATACGGTGACCGTTGGCAGCAGAAAGAATAGTAGTGTGAACAGTATAGTGCCGAGGAGTAGTTGGTCTAAGTCGTAATCGCACGAGTCGATACGGTTGCGTAGCACATTGTGCTTCTTACCACGGAAGAGATGGAAGAGTGACATTATGATTGTCAGTTGCCAGTTGAAGATGCGTGCGAAGGCGCTGTAGAAACAATGAATGTGGATGGTGGCTAGTGAGAGTAGGTCAGAGAAGATGGCAATTGGCATCGTAGTCCCCGCAAAGCTTGCTATGCCGATGTAGTAGATCAGTGATGGTAGCGAAGGCTGCAAGGTGATAAACCAGCCTAATTGATCCAATTAGCGAACAGCAACACTAAACAAAGTGGGCACACGCACTTCTCCAATAGGCGATCATGAGAAGAACAAGGCGGCCCAGAAAGACCGCAAGTTCATTGTTGAGCTTCAGACCAGCAGGATACTCCATGAGCCATCTTATCATGTCCATCAGTCCCTCAACTGTCCAACCATTTAGTACCACGGTGAGTTGATAAGCTACCCATTCCGCATTGTCAATAAGGTAAGATCCTACAGCCATACCAATGATGATATCATTAGCCACCAGCCAGAGGCTATTGTAGAAGCGGATATAGTCTGGATGCTTGTCTGTGACACTTTCCCAATTGCTTCTTCTCTTTCGCATAGTCATGTGCTGAATGGGCCAATAGCAGATTTGTTGTAGCCGTATGTCCAGCTGTTGTGCTATCGCTGAGATATCTTTGAGGCTTCTGAAATCATCGCGAGGTCTCCATTCCAATACCAAGAGGACCATTTCCGCCATGATGCGGTAGATTTGCAATGCCACCATTAGGAGCCAGACTAAGCAAGGCCATAGATATACAACGGCAAAATACCATAATAGATCCAGGGCGCTTTTCCTTAGCGTTGTTGCTGATTGCACAACCTTTTCGCCAACACTTAAGCTGCGCTTCGGTCTTCCCTTCAATAGAAATGCATTCTTATGAATCAATGAAGTCAGCTCACCGGAACAGTTGATCTGAGTAAGAATTGTGGAAAGCAATTTCTCCTTCTGTGATGGCTGGCGACGGACGACGGTGTGCAACTTGAGTTTATCTACGAGTTTTGGCCTCATAGCGCTTTTCTCATCGTTATTGAGGCTTGTGGGGGCGTTCTCGAAAGACTTTGAAGTAGCAGCTACAGGCTTGTCGCCAAGCACCAGCGGAATAGGAGTCAAAGACATATATTCCATTCGGTAAGCTGAGGGGCGCTCATAGAAGACTATCTGCACCGAAAGACCACGCATTTCGGGACAGAGAACTTTCAAAGTAGTTCTGTCAAGAGCAGTCTCCAGCTGTAGGTGATTGGGATCAAATGATCCGTAACGGTTTTCGGGATTGAGAGTGCCTATTACGTGCATTGAGCTTGATCCACATAACTCGTAAATGTCAGTCATTGGATGAGAGCTTCCCCTGTAAAGCGATCCGATTTCAAGGGCATTGTGGACCCGCCGGGTCTGCGCGCGTCAGCTGCATTAATGGCTTTGAGGAGTCATAGTTTAAGGCTACCTCAACATCTTGAAGAACTGTCACCACCACTACATCTAGCTCACCATTCCTCCATCCCACAATGACACCTTGTTCCTTTGACCTTGGCCCCTCTGAGGGCCAGAAGATCCTAAGTAATCGTTTGGATACAACCATGTCATTGTTGTAAGAGGGCCTAGAAAGATCCTCGCCGTCGTAACTGTTCGCGGGCTGATATACCACCAGCACCTGAGCGAGGATGCTATCGGCTATGTGTCAGTTCTTCATCATGTGGCGGAAGATCTTTGATGTTCTTGCATACTTCTTTCGTTTCCAGAGAGGCCAGATAGTGTGCTGGGACGATGAATAGGGAGAAGCCGACGGAAAGTAAGGCGAAACCTTTTGCAGCACGTGTCTATGTAACGATCAGCTTCATGTTCCTGCCGGTCAGCCTGAACCATTGGATTCCCACCACGACGCCGTGTTCCACAGCAAAAATAGCGAGTTCGTAGAGCCTAGTCACCAGATCCCATCGTGCTGTTATGTAGCCAGCAATGAAGATTCCGGCAGTGAGGATGGAAAAAGGGTGCATGAATCAAACGTTATTGAGAACATACCTCTCACGTCTTGCTTGCACTGGATCTACGTCGAGCCTTGCTGATGGGTTTGAGAGGCATTGGCTGGTATTTGAATGCGGAGTTCTTTGCGGAGTGCGGGAAGTTCCGCCCTATCAGCATCTGCAGGTACCGCGAGACCAAGGAGACACGTTTTGAGTCAAGGCATGTTCTTGTCCATGTTAGTGAAAACACTTTAAGTTGTCGTTCGAACTTACAAGCAGGTGACTCATGGCTTGTATCATGGTCATGTGCGAATCACATCCATCTCAGGTAGTCCTTGACGTACACCTTCTACTGCTCAGTCAGGCACATGGCTGCATTCGTTAGGCAGCATCACCCTGGAACCTGCCTTCAGCTCCGCCCAGTATGGCCGCAAATATTCTCTCAAGACTGCTACCTCCCTCCAATGAAGAACCCTCAATATATGAAACCCTCAAACTACACGAGGAAGCATCCGACATATCGGATGATCAGGGACCTACAGACACCGCCATAGATGAAGAGAACCTGGGTGAAAGATTCCATGACGAAGACTTGGAGATTGAGGGCTTGGATCATCAAGAAGGAAGCGCAGAGGATCTGAATAGACCTCAACGAAAGTTGAGCCTGTCGAATCGACCGATCAGCCGCCAGAAGGAGGGTAAAACAAGCAAGGGCAAAGCAGCAGAAGTCATGGACGATGAAGTCCCACACTCTCTATTGATTGAGGATGGACAGACTCGAGCCACACAGTCGCCGAGAAGGGAAGCTGCGACTCTTCCTCCTCCTGTGCCTGGCCCTTCCAGTCGCAGCACCCGCGCGAACTGGCAAGCCACCCAAAGAGAGCAACAGCTTCATGAGGATTCTCCACAGTTGCAGCCCAAGACGCAATTCAATTTTCATCGAGGTCGACCACTCGGCATCTCTGATCCAAAGCAACAGGCCATGTGGATGTGGGCCAATGTTGACAATCTGGATCGTTTCCTGAGTGAAGTATATAGTTATTATGTTGGTCGTGGATTGCGTAGTATCCTTTTGAGTCGTTTCGTCGACCTACTGTAAGCACTGCCTTGGCTCTCAAAACCTTGACAACGCTAATGACTTAGGACATGGGCATTCCTTGTCACTTTCACGACCTTTCTAACCTCCTGCATAGACTACAAGAAGGTTCCACAAAGTCAGAAGATGTCACAGATTATCGTACCAAAATGCACCAAAAACGTGTCTGGGTCCGCAAACATAATCATCTGGCTATGCACTTTCGTCTGGTTCTTCAAGGTCATCGATTACTGCCGCGATATTCAACGACTTCGATCTATGCAAATCTTCTATCGACATCTCTTGGAGATCCCAGATTCTGACATGCAGACCATTTCCTGGCAGGAGGTCGTCAAAAAATTGATGAAATTAAGGGACCTGAACCCAGTCACTGCAGGGGGCATGAAGGACCAGCACCGACGTTTCATGGGTACTCCGTCAAAGCAGCGGATGGATGCACATGACATTGCTAACCGGCTCATGCGACGAGAGAACTACCTCATTGCCTTGATCAATAAAGACATACTGGACTTCACTCTCCCACTTCCGCTGCTGAGAAATAGACAGCTTTACTCCAAAACTCTCGAGTGGTATTTGCACTACTGTATCCTTGACTTCGTGTTCAACAGTCAAGGGCACGTAAGCAAGCTCTTCATCAAAGATACTCATCGCAGAGGCTTAAGTGAAGCATTGCGAAGGCGCTTTGTTATTGCGGGTTTCATTGCCCTGATATGTGCCCCTTTCTCCCTATTATACTACATGCTCGTCTACTTTTTCCGGTACTTTACAGAGTTCCAGCGGAATCCTTCCCAGATTGGGTCTCGCCAATACACGCCCTTTGCTGAATGGAAGTTCAGAGAATTCAATGAGCTGCAGCATCTCTTTGACCGGCGCATCCACATGTCATATCCGTTTGCTTCGAGATACATTGATCAATTTCCAAAGGACAAAACTGTTCAAATATCAGGCTTTGTCACCTTTGTGACGGGTGCTCTGGCGTCTGTGCTAGCCGTTGCGTCACTCATCGATCCGGAATTATTCTTGTCATTCGAAATCACCCCTGAAAGAACGGTTCTGTTCTATCTCGGGGTTTTCGGCTCAATCTGGGCCATTGCACGAGGCAACATGCCAGAGGAGAACTTAGTATTCGACCCTGAATACGCCTTGAGCAATGTCACCGAATATACGCACTATATGCCGCGCCATTGGAAGGGAAGGTTGCATACGAATGAAGTTCGAGCAGAATTTGCTCAGCTCTATCGAATGAAAGTACTCAACTTTCTCGAGGAGATCTTGAGCATAATCTTGGCCCCACTGGTTCTATGGTTTAGCCTGCCTAATTGTTGTGATCGCCTAGTGGACTTCTTCCGCGAATTCACAATCCATGTTGATGGAATGGGATTTGTATGCTCTTTTGCGGTATTTGATTTCAAGAAAGGTGGTAGCAATGTACCTCAACTTGATGACACTGCCGCCAGGGATTTGCGTGAAGAATACTATTCAACTAAGGATGGCAAAATGCTTGCATCTTATTACGGCTTTATCGACAATTACGTGACCAATCAACGCCCGGGCGCCCCCTTCTTGCACCCTACGAACAAAAGCAGCTTCCATGCACCGCCTGCATTCCCTGGCCTCATGTCTCCCTCGCTGGCAGCTGAAGCTCGAAACCCGCACGCCAGCAAGGTACATCGGCCCGATCATTCTAGGGGACCTCACCGGTCAATACTTGCAGGTGGAGCAGGCGGCAACCAGTTCGCCCAACGGCGAACTCCTCGCTTTGTCTCACTAGGAGGCCAGAACTCTCCGGTTGCATCAATGCTGCTAGACCCCCATCACCAGCCTGCCGCAGAAAGCATTCATCGCGTGAAAAATCTCGGAGCGCAGTCTCGCCTGCGGGCATCGCGGCCTCCTTTCGAATTCCCTGTGGAGGACGAGGAAAGGATTTCCATGGAAGCGGCACATTCTGCACAGGACGGTAGTGATGAAGCGGTCCTTGAGAGCAATCTTGGAGAGTCCTGGAAGACCACCAAAGCGGGTACAAGAGATGATGACGACGATGACGAAAATGATGAAGAGCATGAAAATAAAGCGCCAGGTGTACTGGGATTGGTATATCAATTCTCCAAGGCTCAGAATGAAGGGCGACCAAGCGTCAATATATAGGAACGCGCATTCAATATGACCTTATGCATCAGATACCCCAATGATTTTGGCATGGCGTTTCGGGCTGGTATCTGTATTACTCGGCCGAACGCTCGGTGACAGCGATCAAACGTGTGTATATAGAGTATCAAACTTCTACGTCCTACGAATTAGCATGCTCGAGAATCAGAAATTTTTCTAGCATTTTACTATCAGCTTGTCTGTACATGTTTGGTGCTGCTTTGGCTTAATTGCTTACGAAGTTGCTCCCGCCCTAGCCTGTTTGAGCAGCTTTAACTTTTTTTCGTTGTATACATCATAGACGGGTGTCTCTGTTCGCTCACACCTCCAAACTATAAGATTTGATATCATAACATTTGGCAGGACTCGTCCAGCTCCATCAAGACACCGATCCGTCCATTGTCCCATTGGTATACTATTTTGAGGAGGAAACCATGCTAAGCTAGCATTGTCGAATGTCGAAAAACGTGCATTTACCGGTTGTCGGAACCAGCGCAGTAGCCTGCCGATGAAGTCTGCTCGAGGCTTTGCTTCATGACTGCACCATCATCTCCTCCGTTAAGTCCTATTCGAGAGCCACCCATACATCCCGGTGCCCTTTCGCCACCGCCAAAACCCTTGCGGCCGGGGTCCATGGAAGCTCGTCATGATGCGAAGCCAATGGACTACGATGAGTACATACTACACTTGTAAGCTTATGTACGAGACTATTGCTAATGACCGTCATGCAGCTATGAGGCTCTACCTCCTAATTTCTCCATACTGGAAAACTGTGTCGCCGGTGCATTTGCGGGCATTGCGGTACGCCTGAGGGGCATACAGGATGTTGTTCAAACTTATACTATATAGGAACATTCCGTGATGTATCCAGTCGATATGCTGAAGGTGCGCCCACGCTTGCGAATTTCAGAAGCGCTTTCCGCTCACCCATCCTAGACACGGCTACAAGTGCTCAAACCTGCCGAGGGTGGCTTGTACACTGGCCTCACGAACGCCTTTCTGAAGATTCGAAGGGTGGAAGGGTCCGGGCGGATGTGGAGAGGCATTTCGAGTGTCATATTGGGAGCTGGTACGGAACCTCGAGCATGGCGTTGGAGAAGGACTAAATAATGATGCAGGTCCGGCGCACGCAGTCTACTTCCTTACATACGAGACTGTCAAGCATGCTACAGGTGGGAACGAGTCTGGATACCATCTTCTTTCTGGCTGTGAGTGTCCGGAGGCGAATTTGAGCCAGCGTTGTCAAGCTAAGAGACCACAGTGGCGAGCGGAGGCTCAGCTACTATAGCCAGTGATGCCCTAATGAATCCATTCGATGGTACGACGCTTGATTGACATATGTTCGTTGCTCTCTAACTTGTTATAGTCATCAAACAGCGGATGCAAGTCCATGGCTCGACTTATCGGTCTGTGTTCCACTGCTTGAAGTCCGTGTACAGAAACGAGGGGTTACGAGCGTTCTACGCTTCATATCCGACCACGATCACCATGACTGTCCCTTACACAGCTCTGCAATTCATGGCCTACGAAAATCTGTCTGAACTCTTGAATCCAACAAGAGACTATAGCCCAAATGCACATATACTGGCAGGTGGCATGGCGGGAGGGTTTGCGGCCGCATTAACTACGCCTCTGGATGTCATTAAGACACTGTTACAGACACGGGGAACAGCGCAAGATCGAGAACTCCGCCTCGCAAGGGGTCTCTGGGGAGCAGCTTCTATCATCAGAAGACAACAGGGTTGGCGTGGGTTTTTCCGAGGGTTGCAACCCAGAATACTTACTGCAGTGCCCTCTACTGCGATCTGCTGGTAAGGCGCTCGCTGCAATGGCTCACTGATGCTCCTTCTGGCGATCGTCCTTTTACTAATGCCATTCGGTAGGAGCTCGTACGAACTGGCGAAGAACTACTTTGTGCGGAACCGCGATGACGCTTCGTGACAGTGAAAGCGACTCTATCCCCAATCAAAGAATGACGATTTGACTCTGCTTTCGGAGTCATAGAGTGCTTTCGCAGTCCATAACCCGCTAAGCGACTCTGAAAATGAGATTTATCTACGCAAAGTGCCGAGGATGGTACGATATACTGCAAGATGATATGAAGCAATAGCGAATGCGAGATGAGGCGGCCATGATAGCGATGTATACGGAGGCCTTTTCGGATACCCATTTCAAGCATGGCTCCAACGTTCGGCGTTGAGGCGTCCTGTATATAGTGGACTTGGGCTGAGGGTAGGGTGACAAGTCTGATGTCTTGCTATGAATAGAAATCTAAAGCTCTGGACATCATTAGTTGTTGGTTGTTCATCTTTTCTCCTGTTTAATTGCAGTGGCTTTATTCCAGATCTTTGCATCCTGCAAACACGGTGAACCTAGGGTTGTGGAGCAATACAGCGCGGGAGAAAGCTGTCACATTTCGCTTCTTTGCAAAGGAATCTCTGTGCGCATGGCGGTGGACAATTCACCAATTGTCGCTCTCAGGGCGGGGGCTAGTACCGGGGCTTCCTAAGGGGGGCCTCGCTTAGTGCGCAACGTCATATAGCTACCCCAGCCTGAAGATGGGTGCGATTTAGAGAAACAATCTGGTCGTGGATGCCCATCTAACGCTGGAGTGGACCTACATTTCCAATTAATACACTTGCTGATTGACAGACCTACAGCTCGATGTTGCGAAATAAGACTTCGTCTTCTATGCAGAAGACTTACGATGAATGCTATCTAGTCTGTTCTACCGCGGTTTACTTCGAAGGTCAGGTAAGTCACAAGACCACCCTGCTTTCGCTCGTGTCATTGCTAAGGAACTTCATGCCTAGAACAACGAAGCTGAAGCATTACGCTCCTGGCGCTCGGCGCTTGATCAGATATACTACCACAACGCCTACAGAGTCCCTCCCAACTATGTGCCCAAGAATGAAACGGAAAGAACTTTGCAAGACTCGCTCAGGAATCTCGAGATGCAATGCAAAGAGCGAGTAGATATCTTAGACACGTTGAAAAAGAGTCGAAGAGACGCGGAGAAGTCGAAGAAGGAAGCCGAGAAGCACGGCATTAAATCGAACTCAACCAGTAGACCGCAAGTTCCACCAAAGATTGCCAGCTCAACCTCAACAGCTACCTCTTCAAGTTGGATGGGAGACGGCACGGTTCCGCCTATCTCGAATCTTGACCAGTTGAGAGTGCCTCCACCTCTGCCCAATCGACCATCTCCCATCCAGAGAGATCTGGAGCTGGAACGACCAAACAGCACTCCCCAACCCAGCGCGATGGTGCCGCCTCCTGCAACAATAGCACCTCCGACTCTACCTGTGCCTCCCAAGAAAACATCGAGAACTCCTAGCCCAGACAAAAAGGGTGGCCATGTGATGCTCACTACGCTAAGGGGGCCTAAGGATGCGAAAGGCAAACCTACGAAGCCACCAAAAACACCTGGAGGGCGTAGCAATCCACCTCCGGCGTCTTCTAAAGCTGCTGGCCTTGCTTGGGACGCAACTCCTAAAGTGACCAGCCCAAAGGTGAGCCAAAGCTCGGCATTGGCGAGTGATAATGCCGGACTAGACGCGCAACGTCGAGAAAGCGGGGTTTCAAACATGCCATCTCGATCTGCGTCCATAAGCGCGGCAGACAAGGAGAAGCAAATGACGGGGAATAGCGTACATCCACAAGCTGGAAATCGCACACCACCAGACTGGCCATCAAACCAGGAAACGTTGGGCCCTAGGAGCTTCGATACTGCACAAAAAACGAACCACAATCCTTGGACTGATGACTCAGATGTATCTCATTCCTCAATTCACCCAGACCTCATAGACCTTAAAGCTCCCGCTCCCTCACCACCCACGACAGTTACCGAAACATCAGTAACCAAGCAGAAGGTCAAACCCCCAGTGGACTATCCGTCGTATCGCACCGAATTCCCACCCACAGCGCCTACTTCCAGAGCAACGGCAGAGTTCAATGCCAGAATCCAGCGCCGAGACGAGAGCCCTAAGAATGTAAGTCTACCAACCCGCCAGAAATCTCCACAGCGACGGTCTCGAGCGCCATTGGCAAATGGAATCGCGAGAAGACCGGTGGCCAACGTATCTTCACCGCGCCGGCCACAAAATAATGGTCAGAATGAGAACGTTGAGTCCTCGGCCAGCAATGAAGATACTGCTAGTGGAGAGCGTGAAGCTGCACAGAAGAAGCGGAAGGCTCCCCGTAGACGCAATGAGACCATTCCCGTCGACCCAGCCTTGACATCACCTGAAAGTAACCATGAAGAATCACCAACCTCAGGAGGTCTTCCCCAGACATTTGAAGAACGGGTAAAATACATTCGGAAGCATCTACCCAAAGGAGTGGACGAGAATGCAGCTAAACAGATATTCAACGAAATCGTCGTCAGAGGTGATGAAGTACATTGGCCAGATGTTGCTGGACTCGATGCTGCGAAATCGGCCCTGAAAGAGGCCGTGGTCTATCCTTTCTTACGACCTGACCTGTTTCTGGGCCTGAGAGAGCCTGCCAGAGGCATGCTACTCTTTGGACCTCCCGGCACAGGAAAGACTATGCTTGCTCGAGCTGTTGCTACGGAATCAAGATCAACTTTCTTCGCTATATCCGCTAGCAGTTTGACTTCTAAATGGTTGGGAGAATCGGAGAAGCTTGTTCGCGCGCTCTTCTCTCTTGCAAAAGCGCTCGCACCCTCAATCATATTCGTAGATGAGATCGACTCTCTTCTTTCGTCTCGTGGTGGATCGAGCGAACATGAGAGCACAAGACGCATCAAGACTGAGTTTCTGATCCAGTGGTCAGATCTCCAGCGCGCCGCAGCCGGTAAGCAGAGCGACAAGGAAAAAGTGGAAGGAGATGCTACCAGAGTACTTGTACTGGCAGCTACAAACATGCCTTGGGCTATCGATGAAGCCGCTCGACGAAGGTTTGTGCGAAGGCAGTATATACCGTTACCTGAAGCACCAGTACGCGGAGAGCAGCTGAAGACCCTATTGGGCCATCAAAAGCATAGCCTTAACAAAAAAGATATCCAGGTGCTTGTAGAGCTGACTGATGGTAAGTCGCGCATAGTCATGCTGCTCACGATCTATGCTGTGAGGTTGAGGCTAATTCTTGAATCTAGGCTTTTCGGGGAGTGACATAACGGCCCTGGCAAAAGATGCCGCCATGGGGCCTTTACGAAGTCTTGGGGAGGCTCTGCTCTATATGTCCACTGACGAGATCCGACCGATCAATTTCTCTGATTTCGAAGCTAGCCTGATGAACATCCGACCAAGCGTAAACAAACAAGGGTTGCAAGCTTATGAAGATTGGGCAAAGGAATTTGGAGAGCGAGGCGTGTAGAGATGTGTTCGATGCACAGTAGCTTAGATTTTATGCAGGAATTCAAGCCATCTGTCTATGAGCGGTAGAGAATCTTGTTTACCCGCCCATATAATACCCACAAAATGTGTTGTGCACACACTTCAGCAAGTCAATCCAACCGGTTCTACGTATTGCAGACTGGAGAGACACATCAGACAGGGGCAGCAATACCGCAATGGTGCCAAGTCAAAAGAGCGGTCAGATTCCGCAGTAAGGGACCGGCAAAAGGACCGGAGGCGGAGGAGGGCATGCCTGCCTGCATCAGTCATCCACTCAGCTCCTACAGATCATTTCGACTCATTGAAGGCTGCAGCATCGGCTGCTTACTTACATTCCGGCGACCGCTAGCCAGTCTCTGCAATATACTAACTATTGGTGCCTTGTTTGTGGTATCAGAAGCTTACGAGCGGTCTCGTTCCTTACGAGATTCGCCGAGCTTCACCTGCCTTCAACACGCCTCCTCAGACGCGAAAAAGGAAGAAAACAGCTGACCAGACATACGACGAGGACTCTGAACTTCTTATAAAGCGCGTCAAGAGCGATCCACCGACAGCCCTCAACACTCCCCCGCTGACTACCATGGATTCTGACGATGATTTCATCAGCGGCCAGTCAAGCGGGGAAGATGACTTTGGTATGGAGCAGGATAGTGACGATGATAGCCTGGGAGATGGTGAATGCAATCGTCTTCGCAAAAACTGAGCTTGGCTAACAGGCTGTAGACTTCGATCAGGACGAGCCGGATGAGGGTTTTTCACAAAAGGATCTGAAACCCTCGCAGAAAGCATATGAGATCAACTACAAGGTGTTTTCGCCCACCGAAATCCAATCTCATCAGGACAAACAGATCGAGGAGGTTTCCACCATATTGGGTCAACCAGCAGAAGCCGCAGCAATTCTTTTGCGCCATCTAAGATGGAATAAAGAAAGACTTATAGATGTGTACATGGAAAGAGCGGATACCGTACTGGAGGAAGCAGGACTCAGTTCCGATAATTCAGCGGCACCAAAGACTAAAGCCATCAAAGGGTTCATGTGCGAAATTTGTTGCGAGGACACCCCAGGCCTAGAGACTTACGCGTTGAAGTGTGGGCATCGATACTGTGTGGACTGTTACAGGCAATATCTAGCGCAGAAGATTCGAGACGAGGGGGAGGCTGCAAGAATTCAGTGTCCTACAGCCAAATGTCATCGAATAGTAGACTCAAGGACGTTAAACCTTCTTGTAGCTGCTGACCTCAAATCAAGGTTCGTATTGGTCAGCTCTCTCACTAACTACCACTAATGATGGCGTCAGATACCAAACTCTACTCACACGAACCTACGTCGAGGATAAAGATCATCTCAAATGGTGTCCGGCGCCAAATTGCGAGTATGCCATTGACTGCGGAATAAAGAAGAAGGATTTGGGTAGGATAGTACCAAGCGTTACTTGTGCCTGCCGGCATCGGTTCTGTTTTGGTTGTACTCTAAGTGATCATCAGCCTGCCCCTTGCCAACTAGTCAAGATGTGGATCAAGAAATGCGAAGATGATTCCGAGACTGCCAACTGGATTAACGCAAACACAAAGGAATGCCCTAAGTGCTCCTCCACAATTGAAAAGAATGGAGGCTGCAATCACATGACGTGCAGAAAATGCAAATACGAGTTCTGTTGGATATGTATGGGCTTGTGGTCAGAGCATGGCACCAGTTGGTACAATTGCAACCGATATGAAGAAAAGTCTGGATCGGATGGACGAGACGCTCAAACTCGGTCAAGACAGTCCCTGGAACGCTATCTGCATTATTACAATCGATATGCCAACCACGAACAATCTGCCAAGCTAGACAAGGACCTTTATCTGAGAACAGAGAAGAAGATGATGAATCTGCAGACCGCTTCTGGCATGTCCTGGATTGAAGTACAATTTCTTGATACGGCCTCACAAGCACTGCAGCAATGTCGTCAGACGCTGAAGTGGACCTACGCCTTTGCTTACTATCTACAACGGAACAATTTCACAGAGATCTTTGAGCAAAACCAAAAGGACCTGGAAATGGCAGTTGAGAATCTGAGCGAAATGTTTGAGAAACCAACAGCAGAGCTTGGCGATCTCAGGGTGGACATACTGGACAAGACCTCGTACTGTACGAAGAGAAGGGTAATCCTGCTTGATGACACGGCGAACAACTTGAAGACTGGTAAGCTTTTCAGAATATTGAATTGAATGAGCTTCACTAACCACACCCAGGCGAATGGAAATTTAATGTCACTTTTAACGGAATGTCATGAGCTTGCACATAGGTTGCTGAGCCGGGCGTTGTCACGATACATGAATGGCGAGAATCTCTTTGCACAATATTTCATACTCCTGTCTGGCAGAACAGGTTATTTGCATACGGTCAGGGATGCTGGTTGCAGGCATTGGTAGAGCAGTCACTCTCGATGGGGCCGTAGAGCTATTTAGCATAGACGTAGAAGAGAGACACTGGTACCAGGTTGAAAGCAAAGTTCACACAGTTGTCGTGCGAAGTCGAAAGAAAAATAGGGGGAAAGGGGGTTGCGGGTAAGCTAGGCTTATGGCATGCGTCCACTATCTTGATCAGTTTCTCTTCAGTTTCTTGCCTGCGCCCTCTCGCGTAGAATGGCAGCAGATCCCGAGTACAACGCAATAACGCTCGACGAGGGACTGGGCTTACAGTCAACGCCCTCGAAGTCAAATGCATTATCGAACAAAATCAGTAGTATCCTTTCTGCTTCATATGCGGACTCGGAGATCAGAGATGCCCTCCGCACACTTGACAATGGAAACATCCAGAACACTGCTCAGACAAGGCGAGGACTCCGGCTTGATCTTCAGAAAGAAGTTATACAGCGCAATGGGGATATAATCAAGGACTTCGGTCAAGTAGCGGAGGTGCGTCTGTCGTCACCAAGAAAAAGATGAGCGCTGAAATGGGGCTCAGCAACTCCGGAGGATCGGAACGACGATCAAGAGCTTGAATCAATGCTGCGAGGACATGCGACAACATGTCCAAGCTGCCCACCAAGAAAACGCGCCTCTATTGGACGAGGCTGCCACCCTGCTTGGCCAAAAGGACGAGCTCGAGGTGAGGCAGCAATTGCTTGACGCGTTCAATCAGCATTTTATCATGTCTGAGCAAGACCTCTTAGTCCTGACAAGTACCGCAAGTCCAGTTGATGACAGGTTCTTCTTTGTCCTAGAAAGAGCGAAGCAGATCCATGGAGACTGCCAGATATTACTCGGATCCGAGAATCAACGGCTAGGTCTGGAGCTGATGGAGCAGAGCTCAAACTATCTGAATGCTGCCTACCAGAAGCTCTTCAGATGGATACAGCGTGAGTTCAAGACCCTCAACCTGGAAAATCCGCAAATGGGTTCGATCATTCGACGAGCAATCAGAGCGCTAGCGGAGAGACCAACGCTTTTCCAAAATTGCCTCGACCTTTTTGCAGAGGCTCGGGAAAACGTACTGACTGACGCGTTCTACGCTGCTTTGACGGGCTCATCTGCTGAAGATGGTGGGAATGCGATGGCGAAGCCCATTGAACTTCATTCACATGACCCTTTGCGCTATGTTGGAGACATGCTTGCCTGGACGCACTCGACGGCAGTCTCAGAACGTGAGGCACTGGAAACGCTCTTTATCTCGGAAGGCGACGAGATCAAACGGGGTTTCGAAGCTGCAAGGGAAGCAGAGCCTTGGTCGGCCGCTGAAAATGAGGCATTCGACGGCCAGAAAGCCCTGGGAGATCTAGTCAATCAGAACATGGCTGGCGTAGCAAGGGCTCTGCGACAAAGGGTGGAACAAGTCTTTCAAAATCACGACGACGCTGTGCTTTTTTACAAAATCGCCAATCTAATCACGTTCTACACGTCTACGTTTACCAAACTCTTAGGACCATCCTCCAGCATCCTCACTACTCTACTAGATCTGTCCGAATCTGCTCTCAATCATTTCCGTAGCGTCAACGCTGAGATGCTTTCCTCCGTCCAATCCGACCTCGGCACTCCAGCTGAGGATTTCCGTATCCCTTACTTCTTTGACCAGGCTTTGACGCAATTCGCCTCTCTGCTCAAAAGCTACGACTCTTCGATGACCCCGGATGCGTCCCGTGAGACTGGCTTCGAGCCCATTGTCGCTCAGGCCTTAACACCATTCCTTGCAGCTTGCGAAAAAATGGCAAAGGATGTTATGGAGCCTGGAAATAGCATATTCATGACTAATTGCCTCCTCGCAGCTAAAACCACTCTGGCACCATATCCCTTCACTCGAACCCGTCTGTCGGAACTCAATGACCGAATAGACACACTAGCAGACAGCTTGATTGAGTTCCAGCACGCCTTTTTCCTCCATACTTCAGGCTTGCATCCGCTTCTGTCCGCTCTTGCGCACGTTGAAGATCCGACATCTGAAGATAGCGCCCAGAAAATTCCTAGCTTGCCGCAGCTCCAACCTCAAGCTCTTATGGACGCCAGCACAACGTTGGACGAGTTCCTGCCATCAGCGCTCATGGATGCAATGGAGAATCTTCGTTTGCTGCAGAGTCGGGAGGCCGTTAGGAGCGTGACCGCTGAAGCTGCGGAACGATTTTGTGAGGACTTTGAGTTTGTGGATGGTGTATTGAGTAGAAGTGATGAAGTGAGGATCGATGGTGCGGAGAGCGAGGAAGGAGATGGAGATGACGAAGGTAAAGTCAACGGGGATGAAGACG
Organism: Bacidia rubella; assembly: GCA_032158265.1. Classification (NCBI taxonomy): domain Eukaryota; kingdom Fungi; phylum Ascomycota; class Lecanoromycetes; order Lecanorales; family Ramalinaceae; genus Bacidia; species Bacidia rubella. The sequence goes on along the minus strand of JAVTIF010000021.1, from coordinate 276,896 downwards.
AAGCACATGGGGAGAGGAAGGCAAATAGGGGCTTCGTACGACTGAAGGACTTGTTCCCAAGGACGAGCGGGGAGATCAGGGTATTACTGAGCTGACTTCAAAGCAATCTTCATTCTCTGATCGTCACTGCCATCCGTCGATCCATCTCCATTGTTGCGTTTATAATGCTGTAACGCGATCAACCTCTATCAATGTTCCATCTCCGCCCTTTCCTTGCAAATGAGTACCTTAGACACCGTGACAGAATAGCACTAACAATATGGACGAAACTAATCATGATGCTCTAATAGCATTTCAGTGCTCAAAACCGGCTCCCAACCCACCCTACGTCAACTAATTCACCTCACCATCGCCAACAGCGATCAATCACAGCAAGAACTCCATACCTTAAGGGTGCAAAGACGGCAAGACCAGTCCCAAAAAGGCAACCTCAAACAAGCCCTGAATTTTCCCTTGTTCGACGGTAGAAGTCCGTCCGAAGAAGGGAATCTTCGCCATTATGTGATGACACGACGACGAGATGACACTTGGATTGCCTGTTTGGGATGGGCCAGGGAGAGGTTTGACATTGAGATCTTGGCGCTGTATATTAGACTGTTATGAGATAAGAGATGGGTGTTTGACGTTGCTTGGGGTGGAAATGGATGGTGCGTGTGAGACATTTGGGTAGGAAGCAAGCTTGTGGGAGCGGTCTTGATAGGGGTCAAGGGTATCACGTGACTTGCCCCTTTGTCTGCATTTCATGGCGGAGAAGAGACTCATGTTGCTGAGATGACTTAAGTGGTAACAAATCCAGTACCATACTCTGGCAGCATATGTTTCGATTTACTTTGTATGCATCGCTCTAGCTATTGGGCAATGAAGACCCCAAAGCGCTTCGACAGAGACATATCCAACTCCACGCTCAAAACAAGCCCAACAGATCCTCATTGGTCTTTTTGCCTCCCGCACTACCATCAGAAAGTTGCTGATTCGGCGGCGGAGGCTGATTGGTGGCATTGACATCCATAGCAGCAAAGCCCCCAAGAATATCCTCATTCGTCATCCCTCCTCCCTGCGCTGCTCCGTTCATTTGCATACCGCCTCCGCCGCCGCCCATCAGGTCGTTCCCACCACCTCCGTTACCAAGACCCATTAGATCGTCTATGCCGCCCATTGAAGGTGGGGGCGGCTTAGTCGGCGAGCTGACAGCGGCTGGGCTTTCTATTCGTTGCGGCGTTCCTGCCAAACCCTCGAGCCCGGATAGACCACTACTCGGTTCCTTCTGGGCTGATGCCGGCGCTGAACCGTCGAAATCGATGTCAAGCAAGTTCTCTGCATTTGCTTGTGGAGGTTGCGCGCCTGAAACCGCGGCTGCTGCTGCGGCTGCTGCTAAGGGGTTCTCTCTGGCTTCCTGCATCTGCTCTTCGATGGCAGCTTTCTGCATCGCGTCAGCGCCGTATCGGCCTTGGCCTATGAAGCTTTCCGGTGGTTTGTGATAAACGCTTGCAAGTGTGCTGAGTTCCGATAAGAGTCGGTCTAGTAATGGTGGTGGAAGAGACTGGATAGTGGTTGTGATTGGTGGTTTGTCTGAGAGCACGATATTTTGGGCTATTTGCGGGTTTGAAGATAGGAGACGCCAGTATACGTAGGCTCGATCTCTGACGTCGGGGTTGTCGTTCTCGGCGGTGGCAGATTGGAAGATTTTCTGGACCAAAGCTTGTGATTGTGGGAGTTGGGGGCGTTTGAGAAAGAATTTGACCACGGCTGTGAGAATCTGGAGTTGTGTCTATGAAATGATTAGCATTTAGAGACGGCCGGGAGTTTTATCAACTACAGGAAACATACCTGTGTGAATTCTTCGATGAAGCCATCGACGAAGCCTGAGAGTATATCGCCAGCATTACTGATCTTTTCAGCATACTCACCGACTATCCAAATCAGCGAACCGCGGGCGCTCGGCTCATCTAAGTCTTCTATGCATTTGCACAAATCAGGTATTATGCCTTCGTACCCGGGATACTTCCGAAAAATGTCTTTGATCACTACAATGACTTCTTGGACGACGTAGTTGACCTTGGTATTGATGAGCTCGAGTAACGTGTTTACACACCTCTCGGTTGCAGTCTCGATCTTTATTGCAACCTGCCCGATAGCTTTCACGGCACGCTTGACAATGTCCATGTCGACTTCTAGAGCGTACTCTTTCAGTTCTGCCAGTAGCTGATCGACAGTCTTGTCATTCGCTATCCGAACCATTATCTCTAGCTTCTGAAATTTGATGTAAGACGGATCATTGTATTTGCAGAAGAAAACGCGTAGCTCCTTGCTCAGAATATCTGGCTGCTTCTGGAGAAGCAGATCGATGTTTCGCAGGGCGACGTATTGTACTTCGGCTGGTGAGGATACGAGTGTGACTATGAATTGTCAGTGGTTGTTCAGAGATGAGCCTTGAAAGCTTCTTACCTAAAGGAGGCGCCATCTTTCTCAGATATGTCTTAGCAGTATCTGGATTTATATAGCGCATATGGAGGAAGACGACCTTAACGGCAGCTAGCACCACACTTGGATTGGCGTGTTGGAATTGTGGTGCTACCCGTTCGCAAATGTGCTCTGCTTCCTTCACGTCTGATGCCTTATAATCTGCAAGCGTCGACAGGATGGTCACTCTGCCCCATTCTGTGCACTCGTTAAGTGCCATGAGCATCTTCTTGAGAGAGTGAGGCGTCACTTGCAGAGCGTTTGTCTCCGGTGCTGCGTCGCTGATTTCCGCCAATGCTGTGACAGAGTTCGCAACAACCATTGGATTTGGATCGCCCATTAGTTCCTGCAGTGTCTCCAAAAATCCATTCTCCAAGCACAGTGCTGGGTTGAGATCGAATAATTTGGCCACACAGATGGCAGCCGTCTTCCTCACATACGGGCTCTCGTCTTTCAACGTCTTCCGTAGGGGCTCTTCCATGTAGTCTACCATCTTTTCTACTCTTATGCAACCCATTGTCCTGATAGCCAGTGCTCGGACCAGTGGATTAGGATCTTCTGAATCTTGTACGAAAGTATTGACAGCTAATATGCATAGATCTGGGTGTGATTTTGCGTAGTTCATGAGATAGAGGTAGACGAGCTTTTTCTGATCGAGGTCGGCAGTGGCTATGTTCTTGAGGACGTCTGGAAACAGAGCAGAGACATCTTTGCCCAATGTCATGGACATGATAGTCTTTTGTATCGCTTCTTTTCGTTCATAGGCATATTGAGACACGAGTCCAGCTCTTAACTCGAATGTCTCTCCTTTTCGCGGCGTCCCAAAGGAAGCCTTGAACCTGTTGACCGCCATAATTGGGCGGTGAGCGTGTGGTTGTCACCAAGGCCGTAGAGAGCCGGTCCTCTCTAATGAACGAGACTTCGTGGAACGTAGGAGGCTTGTTAGGGAGCCTTTCTAATCGTACGATGATCAAAAATCGAGTAACTGGATGGGTCGGTGCGCAGGCTTCTGAGTTGGCGAATGATTACACTGGAGAATATGGCGCTTCTTCTCAATTTTTGTGCGTTGATAAATTCGTGCAATGGCAGTGAATGCAAGTGGTGTGCCTAGAGGAAATGGCTGTCTATGAAAGGGAAAATAGATTTTGCCCGCAGCGGGACCCAGAAACCTCCATCCACCATCACAAATGCTTACTTGTGCTTGGTCGCACAGACCAGTAAGCTAAAACAGCAGCTCAAGCTCTGGCAACAATGGTATACTCTCAATAAATTGTAACCAAATTCTGTATATACTCATTGATGGCAGGCCAGCTTGCCCAACCTGCGCCGTCTATTTGTGGATGCCAGGACGGAGGCTGAGGAGAGCGCGTACTCAAGGAACGCTGTCAGGGCTTCGGGGCATTGCTGCACATAATCATGAATGGCTGACAAATTCACAGTTCTACAATCTGATCTTATTCATGTCTTCGGTCGCTGCCTTCAGTTTGATTGCTCAACGCATGTCTCCGACCAGGAAACCGCTTGGAAGATGAAGCGAAGACTTTTGATTTATACCACGCATATCATACACAGGTGGTACAATAATTCGTACAGCCTCATCGAACATACTCGACATGTCACAGCAATAGGCCAAAGCAAATGAATGCCGCGTCGTCTCAATCCGTCTCTTCCCCGTCATCATCGTTCAGGAAATCAAGACCCTGCAAGCCTCTTGCTAGCCTTCGTTTCGGCCTTGAACCAGTATTCTCATCGGCCTCCTCACCATTATCATTCCCCCACACCTTGTTACCCTGCTGAACCGCCTCCAAGTCAGCCTTCAGCTCCCTCTCTTCCCGGATCTGGTCCGCCTTCTCTTTTGAATAGCGCCCTGTCATACCCGCATCGGCCAGCATCTCCTTCAGATGCTTGACCTTAGCCTTTGAGGTATCATAGGGTGCTAGCTCTTTGTACCACATCTTTCGAATTCCACACTTGATGAGCCAACCCTGAAGCCGTTTGATTTCCTCCTGATCTGGATCCCCTGGGCCCTCCGACGTCCGTTTAGCCTTGCCGGTGGCATCAGATTTCTTACCCTTTGGCTTTGGTTCACCTTTTGATCGTTTCCTTCTCTTTTGTTTCGGGTCTTCGTCCAAGACTACGGACATGTCACTCTCGGACTCCTGGCCCCTTCCGCCATTAGTTTCAGGCTGCTGGGAATGTGGCTCTTCTTTGGGATGCTGAATATGTTCTTCTTCTTCGGACTCTGATGGTGTGTGTGATGATATGGATTTCAATGGGTTTGCTTGATTCATTGACGGAAACTCTTTCTCGGTCGAAGATTCATCTCCTTCAGGGCTACTCTTTCGTTTCTTCTTGGGCTTCGCGTCCACTGATTCGCTTGAAGCGCGTTTGGTCCCTCGAGACTTCATTTTGGGTTTTAGGGCTACCTTCGTAGGCTTTGAGACCTGCGGAGATGCAGGCTGTATTTGACTGCTATCGCCATGTTCGTTGTGGGCTTCCTGTGCTTCGAATTAGCGTCTGTTCGAAGACCCGTACGTGCAATTGGAATGCATACTACTTCGGAATCGACAATTGTTTTGCTCCTGTCTTTCCATGTTGCGTGGATTTTGAAGAAGTCCCCTTCCAATTCCAAGCTGTCTTCCACAGCCTTGCGAATTCGCTTCAAGGTAAGATTCTGTAGGTCCCCCCGCCGATAGAGGTCACGGACGGTATCTCGGAGAGCGCGTTCTATTTCTGCGTCTGGCCGAGGAGCGTCAGATAATGACGTGTCAGACATATCGAAGCTCTCGAAATATAGTAGTACAAGATCGTTGAAGGAAGTGAGCAATTTGATGCGGAGCAGCTTTCGTTCTCCGCGTACAGAGATAGTGACGCGACGCCAAGAGCTACCCGGCTTTCGTTTAAGGTCGCTTCCAGGTACAACAATTGCCCGCCATCAAGACAGTCTTTTAAGCCAAAACGTATTCCTGTGGGTAATAAAATGAGAGTAAGCCTGAGAAGCTATTCACTTCCTTCCTCGTCGCTATCTTCGTCCTCTTCTGCTTCATTGAGATACGTGATGAATGGGGCGGTCAACCCTCTGATCTGACCCATTTCGCCAGCAGCGCAAACCTCATTATCCCACCACTGCAAAACACCGTCTTCTTCTATGACATCCTGGTCATACATCTCCTTTGCAATGAAGAGAAGTACCTGATCACACTTGGGTCTCCCCAGCAGCTCTTTCTGTGCCATCAGCAGAAAGTCTACCTGATCAGTCTTCCCTTCTGTAGCCCCGTCCAAGATGACTCGCTCGAATAGACTTTTGTAATCATTAACGACCTGTTTGACAGCTTCTCTGAAGTTAGTGCTCTCGTTCAGGCCGTACAAATGTCTCACAAAGGCTGTGACAACTGCGCGCCTGACTTCGTGTTGATTCGCGTCAACAGACATGCGGTAGCCATTGAGCTCTAAGAATATAGTATCTGCAGCATCGCCATTATTTAGTCCGTCAAGTATACTTGCCGTGGCCTCGACCTGAAAGTCTCTGTTCTTGGTGGTTTCCTCGGAATGATCAGAGAGGAAGCTGCTTCTCCGCGATGTATCCCTTGGTTCGAAGTCCGCTTCTGATGATGCGAGAGTCGATATCGAAGATTGAGAGCTTGCAGCAAGCGAATTTTGGTAAGCGAGTTGCAAGGACGCATTGCTGGAAACATCAGAACTGTCGTCAAAATCCTTGCTGGACTGTTTTCCGTCTTCTCCCCTTACGATCTTGATATTTCCAATACTTGCGCCCTGCTCAATCGCTGAGCCTGACGCAACTAAGGCCCCTGGGGAGATCGCAGCTGAAGCTTGGACTTTGGCTTTTGCTGCTATGATTGTAGGCCCGTTTATTGTTGAAGATTGCTGAACCGTTACATCATCCCAAATATGCGCATTGTCAAGCGTGACGTTATCTTCGATTTTGCATCTCCTTCCCACTGTGCTGTTAGAAATTGAGCATCTCTTCCCAACCCTGGTCTTAGCACCGAAGGCACATCGGCCTGAGATCTTCGAGGTCTTATCGATGTGCACCTGATCTTCTTTATAGACCTTACCCTCTTTTGTCCGAAAAGTTTGGTCGTCCATGATGTTGCTGTCAGGGCAAAAAGGGTATGTCCTCCTGGTGAGTATGTCTCTTGCAATCACATCGTAGGCTCTGAAAGACGCTACTCGAGCTGCATACTGATCACTCACAATGTGCGTATGTACAGTCTTTCCGTTCAGTTCATAGTCTTTGAGTACACCAAAGAGAAAGCTTCTTCTTAAGCTTTGGTAATCGAAGTTCTCGCTCCATTGAGCCAGGACATCGGGCGTGCATATGTCAATGTATGGGTCTATCAGATCCTCCCGAACTTCGATCTCAGCATGTGTTGTTAGAAATTCGGCGTCCAGCATGACATGTCGTTCACCCACTTTGCTTGTGAGCTCTTCATAGTGTACGCATCTCTCAGCCAGAGGATCTAGCATAAATAGAGGCCTTCGCCTCTGACTCCGCAGGCGCTCATTGGATCCAGCTTCTCGAAGAACCAAAGTCATGATAGCATTCTTGTCTTTTTCCCTTCGAGCCCGATGTCGTTCCAGCGCAGGCCCAAGATCCACGTTCGAAATCGTGTCGCCAGACACGACAAGAAAGTCACCACTGACTAAATCTCGATTATCAAGGTCGCGCATACAATCGCCTACCGAGGTGGCCGTAGTCTTGATGAGCGTGAGAGATTCGAAGGGAGAAGCGGATCGTTTCCATTTGGAGGAACTAAAGCGGACCGATTAGATTGTATTGGGCTTCTCTCAAAGACCCTGCCATACTTGATGTATTCCTCGACTTGGTCTGTGTGGTTTCCGCAGTAGATAATGACTTCTTGGACGCCATTGCTGGCAAGAAACTCGAGCGTATATTCGATGATTGGTGTATTAGCAAGTGGAAGGAGACACTGTATTCGCGTCAGAGACTTGTGCGAGTACTAGAAGCTCCCATACACGAGGCGTATCGTATGTGAATGGCCGAAATCGAGTCTCATATGAGTCGGCAAGTACCTAGATCTCCAGCGTAAGTGGAAGATAGAGATTCGGGCGATCTGCGCTGACAATGGCCTGTAACGTCTCTTCTCGCAGTTCTTCCTGTGGCTTCGATTTGCCTTTGGCGGCCTTTGGATTCTTTGGCGGCATGCTCAAAAGCCACCGAGGCCACACAAGTCAAGAAGGAATGTACGGTAGCTGCAAACAGTTGTGATATATTGTGGAGAGAAAGCTTATGCAGGCACAGGGCACAGGGCACAGGGCCGGCTTAGGCTTGCACGGTCTGCCGAGAACCTTGAATTCCATGGGTCGGCTAGCAGATTAGCAGATTAGCAGATTAGCAGAAAATAGAAATCGATATCAAAGATAAAAGTCTAGATCTCACGAAACAGTCTCGAAGGGCCTGGATTGTACTACTTCATTGCCCCCAACAACAACCTATTTAATCTTTCTTGCGCCCCGCCCTTTTTGTCATTATTCAAACCATGTCATCCGTCCACTGATATTTATAAGATCTGGCATAAATCGCGACATCCGAGAGCTTCCCGAAAAGATGGAAAGACGTCTGCAAACTTGTCCCAAAATACCATCAAAAGCAGCTTCCTCGATCCAGCCCCAACCTCCCAACACCCTTCAAGGAATATTTGCAATCGAATTTAAAGGATGACACACTCGCTTCAGTCACAGTTCAATGTTCTTCATCGGCCTGACATTGTCACATCCACGGCAAGTTCTCACTCATATGCTCTTTGAATGATCTTTCCACCGCATCAAGTTCGCAATCTGCAAATAATACGCATCACTCTACCCTCGTCACCTGGCTCTACCGGGCTGCATCTGGCCCATTGCCACACTTTGATCATATAATCTTTGCCGTTTCTGCTCGTTGCCTATGTCTTCTGGGCCTAGTTCCGAGATCTGTCTTCGATGCTGCAATGGAGCCGGGCCACCGATCGGCGTATGCGGCGGCTGGTATGACATCGGACTGTGCTCGGAGCTATATGCCCCCGCGGTATGTAACGGCTGCATGAATGGTTGAGAGGGAGCCCCTTGAGTAGGTGAGATGCCTGAGTATGGTCCCGGAGATTGCCAGTTCGACATTGTCGACGGTGAATCGGCTGGAGAATTTTCTTCTTTGAGGGATGTACCTACGGATGTTTGTGGTATCGATGCTTGGTTTGGCATCGGCTCCATACCATCAGGCATCCGCTTCAGGTGACCAAGATGTTTGTCGAGCATACTTAACAAACCCTCTTTAGTAAATGGTTTCGGCAGCACGTCGTTCATGCCTGTTTCCAGTGAGCACAGTACTCGCGGTGGAAAGGAAGAGCCATACCATGCTGGAAATACATCGATATGTCGTCGCTGCGAATGTTCGATGTCATTGCAACAATTGGGGTATGGTCGAATTGTCGAATAAGATGGCAAGCTGAGACACCGTCTAGGTTCGGCATTATGATATCCATCAGCACTAGGTCATACTTAGACCCAGCATTCATCTTGTTAACAGCTTCTAGGCCATCGAACTGCACACGTTAGTGTTACGCCATGAATGGAAAAACAACGTCTACTTACTGCACTATCAATGGCGCAGTGAAAGGAATACAGGAATTTACTACCAATCCTGCGACAGGTTGGATCATCTTCTACAAGCAGAATCTGAGGTGCACGTGTCCATCCTGGATCCACCTGAGTACTCTTCTTGCGACTCGCATTTGCAGTGCTCCTCGTGTCTTGTACTTCAGAGTCCTTTGAGGGCAGGCTATAAGGTATGTTCGGAAGATGTTCGCTATACATTGGGTCGATCCCATTCGTCTGACCGACAGGGTACACCACATTTTCTGCATCATAAGTGTGATGGAGCTTTGCATAACCCATGGACGTACTTGACGCCGCTGAGGTTGGAGCTTTGTGTTGCCCTCGACTGCCATCAGGTGGTGGGGTTGACACAAAGCCACCGCCGCGGTTCGCGAGGTCATTGTTCATGTGCTCAAGAGTCTTATAATTCAATTGCTCGTCGGCATTTAAGTCGTTCAGCAATTTTGACGCGTTCTGCAGTGGCGAGGCAGGTTCGTCTTCTAAGGGCGATATTTGCTGAGGTGCCTCCATACTCGAGGATTGCCCGTTGCTTTCCAACTGAGCAGCAAACGGGCCGCCAATCTTGCTGTCACGCCGTTGCCTGGCATCTACAGAGTGCAAATAATTCATCACATTCTGCATCACATGCTCATGGTTGACTACGGTCTTTTGAACGCCAATCAGCTCCTGCACAAGCATGGAGTGGTGCATGGCCAAGTCTTGATGTCTTTGCTGAAGCTGTTCGAGCTGTTGCTGTGTGGCTATGAGCTGAGTATTCACTAGATCCATCTGCTGCGTTGGGGCCGTCTCCTCTACTGCTTGCGTTGCTTTACGTGGAGCCGGGGCTTTTCGACGAATGTTGTCCAGAGAGTCTTTGTTGTTTGCTTTGAATTCGGGGTGCTTGAATTCCCATGCCTTCAGGTGTTAGCTGTATTGCTTTTTCACGACGGAAGCATCCAGCTCACGCCTGCGCCATAAGGAGATTGTCCACCCTCTTCATTATTATGTCGCACTTTGTGAAAGTCGTACTTGTTCAACTGCCGGACGAAGCTTGCAAAATTGCTATGCTTGAAGTGCTTGGGGAGGATGGACTTGGTGAACTTTTCATTCTATGGAATGGTGAGGACGCCGTATCTTGCTGCTTGAGAGTGGAAAGGGCGCACCTCGAGGACGACGAAGCTCCCTCCATCATCACCCCATCGAACGACTTGCGCATATGATGGATCCTCGAGCATTCTTGATTGGAGGCGTCAGTACAGATCACGGGTTCCCCCAAGGCGCATCGTACTTATAAAGCTTTCGAACCTACGATCCAATTAGCATCGCCGAAGCTTGGAATGCAACTGCAAGAAAGACATACAAAATCGCTAGAGCTGTTTGCGCTAGCCGCACTGCCAGCCTGGCTCCCGTCCATTGCGTACAGAGTCACAGCAGTACTATCAAGGTATCTTGGGCTATGGTCAGTGAACCATGCAGCCAGGATGTGTTCGAATGATTTTGCGAGGGAGATCTGGGAGGGATTGGCGAGGGGCCGCGATCGACGGCTTGAGGTTTGGCTAGTCCTCTTAGGGATGGGAGGCTAATGATGCTAATGTAACTCTTCGCATTTTTTTGGGACCATCTTTGGTGCCTTTGGCATGGTTCACATATCCTTGGCGATTTGGACGTTGGAGCCATTGAATAGCAATATGCGCAACGTCGACGGCAACGATGCAGAAAGCTGTGGCTCGTACGCGTTATCTTAGACGTTGATCCCGGGCGCAAATGCTTGCCCAAGGCCGACACCCTTAGAGCGTCTGGTTACACATGCAGCGGATTGGTCCACGCGGTCAGAGCAGATTGTGGCAAAATCCACGTACACAGATGAAACTACTAGAAGGTCCACTAAATGCAAGCCTTCATAAACCTGGAGAGCTGAGAAACTACCCCTCGTCGGCAAGTCGCAACCCCAAAACGGCTTCGGGGCAAAGCCTAGCGAGTCGAGCCTGTAGGATGCAATCCGCTTCGGGCGGCGGCATGCCTTCATTCAGCGTTGAGGACTAGCCTGAATCCCGCTGTGCTGGGTAGATCGTTCACTAAGACGCCTCGGACGCCCATGCTATGCTGGTGCCCGGAGGCTGCGTGTTTCCCCCGGAGCCTTTCCGCTCATGACACTCCCGTTGACGTGCTTCCGAGGGTACGTATCTTCAACATTTCAATTCACTCTTGTAAATCTGCAAAATTTCCCACCTCTTCATGAACCACCTCATCCGCAACCTTCCTCGTAGAACTTTAACGTCTAAACCTCGTTCACTAACACCTATACGCTACTTTCACCCAACAGCTTTCAATATGGTCAAAGTTGGCGATGCAATTCCCTCAATTGAGCTCTATGAAACCAGCCCAGGCACTAAGGTGGATCTATCCAAAGAGCTTAAAGGGAAAGGTCTCATCATCGGCGTCCCAGCTGCTTTCAGTATGTGTAACTCTCCCCATTGAGTCCCGCAATGCTAAATATTCTGCAGGTCCCTCTTGCTCCGCGACCCACATTCCTGGTTATGTGAACCATTCAAAGACCAAAGATGCGGGACAGGTGTTCGTCGTATCTGTCAATGATCCTTTTGTGATGGCAGCGTGGGGCAAGACCCTCGATCCCACTGGCAAGACGGGAGTAAGTCTATACTACTCTCTACCTATGCAACAATAGGTGCAAGGCTTACATCTACGATCAGATCCGCTTCCTCGGTGATTCCTCTGGCTCTTGGACCAAATCTCTAGATCTCACCTTTGATTCTTCGTCCATCTTTGGCAACGATCGCAGTAAGCGTTACGCCCTGGTTGTGGAGGACGGCAAAGTCAAGAGTGCTCATGTGGAGCCCGACAACACTGGCGTAAATGGTATGGCACTCTAGTTGTGCTACTGATCAAACATATGCGGGCTTACTAACATATTTGACAGAGTCTGCAGCTGAAAAAGTGCTCGGTTGAGGCTACGGAGAGTCATTAATCAATACTTTGCACATTTTGCTAAAAACGAGATGAGAGGAATGCTCGTAATAGCTTCATGGATGGCGGCGATCCAACTGTTAGCAACAAGAATAGAACATGCGATAATGGTTTATGCAGTCCATCCATACTACCCTCGTACCCCGATATATGCCTTGCTTAGTCGCGTTGTACAATCATCCTAGCAATACTAACAGCACATGTAAGACAAGCAAGCACCGCCAGGCATGCTCCCGTATAGGTTTGAACTAGAGGTACAATTTCTGTGAAGGTGAATTTCAGCAATCTGAGGCTCAAGACATAATTATCGATCGATAGCTAATTTCATTCAAAGACTTTGTTGTGCAAGCAGTATCAAGCTCAAGAGCTTAGTATGGATCCAGCTCTCCATGATCTCTACATGTCAAATATGCTAAAGCCAGCAAGTTCATTCCCACAGTCCGACTTCTGCTATTTCAAAAACAAAAGTGGGGTTAGGAGACCGAGCTTTATCCCTGTTTGACTTTCGATATCGTCAAATCCGTGCGGATTGGAGTAATAATCCCGTTGGCCTCAGGAAGTCCTCGCATGTTATCATTACCGCAACAGAGACCGATCAGGTTGTCCATATCACAGTTGATCACAAAGGTTCTTGGGTCACCTGGTGAAGAGAAGTCTACCCTGCTGCCCTCAGGTGTACCAAACCATTGATGACCTTTCCACCTTTCGATCTTTGTCCGCATATTCCTGATTTTGCGAAACGCTTTGCAAGTACGACCGTAACTAATGACCCTTTCGCTGCCGACAATGGCGTTTGGGGATGTTCTCTTCAACAATTTACCGGAGTCCTACACACAGGTTTCAGCAAGCTAGGCGTTGAAACGTTTTGAACTGGAAATTGACGCACTGGGTACTTGTTAATCTTTAGTGTTGAGTGGTAAACTCAACACTGTTGGGTTTCCTTCTTCCGGATCACTGTCAACGGATGCGGGAGTACTAGACAGGGAGCAAGGTATGAGGGTCACAATCTGGAAACCAATCCAAAGTTTGACAGGTGAGTCTGCACACGCTTTCTCCAGCTCTGGTTCGACTTTCTTCCATACAGCATCATTGTCTTCTTCCAATCCGATATAGAGCTGTACATAGGGTTCAGTCATGTTGTCTATGCGATAGGTGATCCACTGGAGGCCTTTGTGTCGAACAAGGACGCTGTCTGGTCTAGGTATAAGTATCTCGTAGTAATAGTCTTTGAAATCCTGATTCAGTTTTACCATTCTGAACGTTCTACCCGGGAAGGGGTATGCCCAAGTAGGAAGTGGGTTTTGAATGTAAGGATTCCAACAGGCTCATCCGTCTCTCGTCTAGAAGAGCGAGGAAGATGGATGATGGGGCTTATATTTCAATGCGCGGTGGTAACGTACAAGGACGCGAGCATAGTTTTCCAACGTTTGTAACCTTTTAGGTGTTTTGCAGATGAAGTAGAGGATGTTTGCAACTTGATGAATGATGTTACACCGCAAAACATGAAATAGGTGAAGCGAAGGTGTTGTGCGACAGGTATGGGAGTGAGGACACTCTTGCAAATGCAGAGCTGCGTGAATGACTATTAACAGTGCTACATCCGGTTTAGTTTTAGAAAGTGATCAAAGAAACTGTCGTGCAACGGCAGAGTTTATATAACCATGTAGATCATTCTTCGAATAATCCCTTGCAAATCCTCACGACTATGCCATCAACGTGACCTACTTTGCATTGTCACCCTTCTGAATGGTTTATAGAAGGAATAAAGGTGTACCCCGAGATAAAATCCTCATGATCTGGAGGAATCAGTCGCTGGAGGCTAGTGTGGAGAGGAGGCAGGAAGCGGCGGGTGGGCAAGGCGAAGGGGAGGGAGGACGAGGCGGGGAGGAAGGGGATCCTAACTTCGTCATTCCGACTGCATGGGCTGCTGTCGGGGATAGGAGGGCAGTGGGAATCTTCTTGTGGGATACTTTCTCGCTTATGAATACCGTGAGGTTTCCGCAGAGCAATACTGAGGGGAGTAATGGGAGGGAGACGGTGGCGATTCCAATCAACAATTGAGATACTGCATCATGGAAGATAGCTCGACGTTTTGTAGATACGGCATGTTTCTTGAAAACTCTTCTCGACCCCTCCCCAATATGGGGCTGACTGACGAAACAAGTTTGACGAGCTGAATGGGTGAGACGGATTGACCAATCAAATCATTGGAAATGTTGGACAGGAATAAGCAATTCCCCCCCGCATATTGACAGATGCCATCCAAACTACTCTCCTTGAAAAAACACATAGTAGCCTTCGCGAGTGAAAGAAAAGATATTAAATTGAACTGAAATCGCTTAGCGCTGATAACTTTTTATCTTTTCTATTAAGAATTAATAACTTTTAAATTTATATAACTCGTCGGCGGAGATAATAATAAAAAGACTCCTACGGAGAAGGTTATTTAGATATATTTTTAGAGAAAAAAAAATTGATATAGAAAATTTCATTCTCTAGTCAATATTGAAAGATATAAAAGGTAAATGATATTTGCAGTCCTGCCAAGCTTTGGGGGCTTTTACCTTATGTCCTCCCACCAAGCTCATCCCATCTCTGAGCGCTTGACAATAGGCCATGGAACACAAACTTTGGCTTGACTCTTTGTCGGCAAATGCAGGCGAGAGTAGTCTCGTGTCACAACACCAGAGAGACGCTACCCTCCACTCACTGATGAGCGCCCGCCTTATTGCGTTCATTTTTGCCTAGTACTGCCTGGAGGCTTCTCACTTTACCCATCATGACCCACTCCTGTAGTAAGCTGACATGGACGGTGCTTTGGACCGCACAGCGGAGGCAAGGAGATAACGATTCTTAAGAGCAGAAAGCTGCTACCTTAGCGGATTTAACGATATCTGGCGCCCAAGCCTCGCCCTTTCCTCAACGGAATAATATCTGTGTCAGTGATACAGCGTCTGCTTCCGATGGTCTTCCCACCGGATAGCCAATGTTGGACTCTCATGCTAACCTGCAGATTACTGAATAACCCAGTATAGCATCATCTACCCATCAAATACAAGCGCGTCTGCTGTCCTTCAGCTCGTGTCAGCCTGGTTCACGTCACGCTGTTTAAAATCTTGAATGTTCGTTGTGTTGCGCATAAGAGAACCCTGGTAGTGCCCGTCGAGGATCGCCAGGAAATGAGCGACGCGCCTCCTCGCTCCGCACACGATACCATGAATATCACCATCTCTGTTCCAGACGGAACGACAAATCACGGCAACCCGCAGCTCCTTTGCGTCCCCTCAGCGTGGACGGATATACTCACCTTCTTGGTGACAAATTACTACGCCCACGCGGCCACGGTACTCCTAGACCCAGGCGTAGCGTCTAGACGGACTACAGTACTCATATTTGCGGCGCTTATTCTTCCCTTTAGCAGCATCAGTCGCGCTATCAAAGCTATCTGGCGCCACGCTGTGACCGAGCGCAAAAACCCATTGAAGCGCGCGGCGCGATCTCGTGCGCTGTGTATGGTCATGAAGATACCAAGGAGCGGGCCTTACTTGGGGGCTTTGAGGACGGTGAGAGAGTGGGGGGAGCCAATTGAAAAAGTCGCCGCTCAGATATCTGTTGATCCAGAGAGATCAAGCGCTCTGGTAAGGGAGGGAACGCCGTGCAGTATGAAAGTGCGTGATGTAAACCCAACGGAAAAAGCGTAAGAATCTATTTTTTTAATGCCGTTGTTGCTCCCGATGCGTAAATTGACGTTGTACCTCATCTGCCCCTACCTCACTCGATGCCTGGTGAAGTACGATTGAACGAAAAATCAGATTATATAAAGACCGAGCATTAGTCCAAGAATGGATAGAGTACATAATGAGGGAAAAACAAATGAATTCTGATCTACATCAATAAACTTCCTTTTTGCTAATGTTTAATACATAGGCAAGTCGATGACCCATCCATATCTTGCTGGTGGGAGGTAGCCGAGGGATACGAACCTATACCCAAACACAGCACAATCTACGGAGAGTACTGGCTTAACGAGGACTACTATCTTGCGTTCGTACCGCATTACGCGGACTTGGCATTCGCTCAATCTCCCAAAGAAAGCAGCGCCGACAATCCAGGAATCACCCGTCAAAACGGAATGATCCCAAATTCCTACAGCGTAATCCAACCTTTCATCGGCATCGTACAGGCCCTTTGGGCCACAATCACTATCTACCAAGCACGCGGTGACCAAATTCAGGTATACGGCTACGCTGCTTTCGGCCTTACTGTCGTGCCATACGCCTTTATGTCCGTCGTTAATGCCGTGGCACATCTTCTCACGCCGCAGTACGCCACTATATTCGTGATCCGGACGCCCGCAATGACAGAGGCCGAGCAGCGGGGCAAGGCCTTCTTTAAGGCCGCGTTCGAAGTGGACCTGCTCAACCTGCCGGCTTCGGCCGTTCCATCGAAGTGGACGCCCGTCATTCAGATGTTTCTGCCGCCCCTGCTGAGCTCAGTTCCCCTGGCCATTGTTGGAGGCTTGTCGAAATTTCAGGCCGGGAACAGCACTCCGCTGCAGCGAGGCTTCACTATGACCTGGTTGGTTGTTGGCATTGTCTTTGGTTTTGCACTGCACTTTACCAACCCTGATCCCGGCGATCGCCTGGAGGAGGAAAAGAAGAAGAAGGCGAAGGGAAAGAAGGATAAGAAGGACAAAAAACACCGTTTCATTGAACAATTTTTGATTGACTATTTGATTGACGGTGCAGCCTGTGAAAGTTCGACCCCTGATATGGCTGTCTTCTTTATTACACTGCTCCTCTCGGCGCCGGCCATCGGTGGGATGGTGATTGTTGGGCTAATGATAAAAGAGTACGGGAATTGTTCACCTATCGGGTAGAGGAGAGAGGTGATGCAATGAAATAATGACCATTGCTTTCCCCGCAGGAATAGGTCCAGGAAAGAAATGTACGAAGAGACTTATGAACGAAAGCTGAAACGATAAACTGCAGCTCCCGTGTACGATATAATCAAGTGATCCTTGGATGTCATCGAAAGGTAACTATACTATAAAGAAGAAAACAAAAGGAAAGGTACTAACCTTTTCCGTAAAAGTGAGCAAAATGACCAGAATTGGCTCACAGGGTGAGGCAAATACCTTATGTGAGCAAAAAACTCGATCATTCGCCCTTGACCTGTCACATCCATTGCCTGATGCTGCCCAGCAAGTACCAGGAGAAGACTGCCAACAATGGAGTCAATGAAGTACATACATCCTCCTGAATTGTTACTCTAAGGATGAATTTGACTACGAACATGAGGAGGAAGAAGGAGACGAAGATGAGCAGGATGAGCAGGATGAAGAGTACTATCCTATGTATGAGGATGATATACCCTGATAAGTACGGGCTAGGACAGGCAAGGATATCAAGAAGCTCGTAGTAATGAGGCAAATTTATCGCCTGCAAAGCCATTTCTTGCTATCCTATCGCTGCCATAATACTGGCTTGAAGAATCAGAAAGTCATATTGAAAACAACATATGCTGCGACCCAGCCAGCTCACCAACCTGCTTACCTGGAATGCTCCGTGGCTCACGAACGCGGAAATCAAGTTGACGTGTGGCCGCCGATGTTTCTGGCCAACTTACAGCATGTACCCTTTGTACAATCATGATTATGAATACAACCTCACTTTTGCTACGTCGCTACACGTTTGGGCTCTCCATTATGACCTCGCGCTCTCACTCAATAGATCCCGCGATGCCGTGAGCATCGTCAATATTTGGTCATACAGATGTGTGATTGAACGTTCGTTTTGGACCATGGCACCCTTTGGAAATAGCACCTGCCAAAACTGTTCCAAGCAAGGTTTCAGTGGCATACAGTGCTGCGTGAAACTTCCGAGTTCACTGGCTAATCCCAGGATTAAAAACCTGGCCTTGAATCTCTGAAGTGCGAAATCATGATCCCTTCTGCGTGGAGTGTGGACCCCTTTAAGCGCTAATTCTTCTAGAGTTCCTTAAAAATTTGCTTAGAATACGACCTCCACCATGGCAATAAATGTGACCAAGCTCACAGTGGACTAAACATAGGAGAGCGTGGCCAGTCTTCGGTGAGATATTTATATGCTTGCTCGAGTCAAATTTTAGAAGGCAAGAAGCGTTGCCTTGGGCCCACCGGGCATCCAAAGTCTCAGTCATTGTATGAATGGAGAAACAGCGACATGTTCTGGCATACAATCTACTGTGCCAAAAACTCCGAATCGTTGGCGTAAAGGTTTTCATACGCAAGGGTAATCGGCGGTCCTGTTAATTGAGATACCTCTGACGTGAAAAAGCGCCCGAGAACCCTTGCACCAACGCTTGCAGGAGCCGCTTGCAAAGCCTGAGCCCCAGCGTCGGTAGTATTGACAACGGTCGAAGGCAATTTGCACTCATCGCCTCTTGTCGCAGCAGCATTGAAAGACTATTGCATGGGACTGCCGTTCGCGTAAACGCTTGAAACCGCTCAACCAGGTTCTCCAGCCTCTGGTGATGGCTACATGCGGTTGTGGCGAATAACGTGTCTACGACAATGCTCTGACGTTAGTGCTCTCGTATGCAGCATCGTGAAATCAATGCCACCTCCTTTTTGTCGATGCCAGTGTACTTCGTTTTCTGTTTAAGATCGATTAGCAAAATGACAGGTCAAGCTTCTCAGCGTTCTAGAGTAGTGCATTGAGCAATACCTCTTGCTGTCATTCTTCCAAACAAACGACCTTGCATCCTGGTGTACTTTCATATGGGAAAAGTTCTAAGGTCTGCTGTAATCCATGGCAATTCGCCATTCTTCACCTAACCGCTGCAGCAGTCTACACCCATGCTTGTCATAGATACATCCATGTAGAAAGACCTTAGAGACGTTCTGCATGTCGATGTGAGGATCATGTGGTGGTTTCACTACGCCATCTAAAAAGGTGGAGAAGCGAGCGGATCCCCTGGATGCTCCTTGCCGCTTAGCTCTATTTGCTCCTAAGGTGGAAACCCTCACAAAGTAAAGACACTTCCTTGCAATCGAAGGATTATCGCGAACCCTATCATCCTCTAAAGCGGCCGCCTATCCCAAAGATGGACGATGCTGACCAAACTTGCTACTATTGGTATAGTGCAGCATTCACAGGCCAGGGGATTTTTCAGTTAAACCAGTGCTATTCGGTTAAGCTACCGCAAAATGTAATGACTTATAGCAGACCGCTAGTACA
The DNA here is from genome assembly GCA_032158265.1 of Bacidia rubella. Classification (NCBI taxonomy): domain Eukaryota; kingdom Fungi; phylum Ascomycota; class Lecanoromycetes; order Lecanorales; family Ramalinaceae; genus Bacidia; species Bacidia rubella. The sequence goes on along the minus strand of JAVTIF010000021.1, from coordinate 257,616 downwards.
AAGCCAGATGTATTACAATTTTGATCTCCAGGCTATAAGATACTGGTCTATTATCTAGACCACGGCTAAGTCTGTCACTAGCTATAGAGCTTGGGACTCGTAGCTGAATTTTTATAATCGACTGTCCAACCTTTCTGTAGACAACAATCTTGACCAATAGTCAAATACATGACCCTTTTTCACTATACCTTTATATCCTTATTCTCCGAAATTATATCAGCTTATCCATTCTGATTTCGGTTAGGAAAAGTGTTATAATCAGTGTTCGAACCTAGTTCCAAGTATCTTAGAAAGCGTGATAATCACATATGGAGCTGCACCCTATGCGAATCCGGCTAGCCTCAAGCTAAAGACATGCCTCAATTATATACCATATACACACCTCAGATTTGCTGCACTGAATCAAGCTCCTGACTATCACCTAATCTTAAAACAGACCTATAGATGAATAGAAATAAATGCATTCCACTTGAAGCACCTGTCTTCCAAGGTTTGGTAAAATCGTGTGCGTCGAAAATTATTTATGAACGATGCAAGCTTCTTGGAAACGACTATAGCGCTCCAGTCTAACGATAACAGGCTTTGGTCAAGCTTCCGCAAGCACAAGTCCGCAAGATATCTAAGAATCACCGTGCCCTTTGGTTATCGGCGGAGTCAGCTATCAAGAACGATATTCGATCCACAACGCAATATAGTGGGAGAAGGAAAAACGACAAGCAGACGCTGAAAGCTCTACGCGCAAAATTGCTTGCAGAAGGAGAAATTGCGGAGTAGTCAGCGACCTGGGCAAAGCAAGAGGAGATTGTTGCAACAAAGGGCGGTTCCAAAGACTTTCGAAAGTACAAGGAATGAGACAGCACTCGACGATCGGGGAGACAAAGGCTTGTAGACAGATGCTGACATGCAAACGCTGCACAACAACTTGTCCAGGCTCCCTTTTTGCAAGATGTGCGGACTACTCGCACACAGACGGAAGTTGTCCGGACAAGGGAGAAACGCATCTCTGATGGTACCTTCGAGGATTTTCGCGGTGCTCCTCTAATAGTAATTGGGATCGCTCGAAGGTAGATGCCATGATAAAATGGTCATCAATTTTGAGCAAGTATCTTTGTCTTCCAGTCACGAGGGCGTTTCTCCTGCAACGTGGTTTCACCATGTCGTCACGCTAATCTTGCCTGGACTAGCAGAATTTATGATCTCCTTATCGACTGCATTGAAGTTGTCATTTCGTATTTCTGCGAGCACCCAGAGCTACAATGAGCTGGCGCTGTCCTAATCGCAATGCCATGAGACCCTGCTACCAGTCAATTGACGAATGCTTGAGCAGGCGTTCCTCTCAAGGGCATTGAGCCAAAGCGCCTCAATCTCGTTACGCACATACGGCACGGTTGATTGAAAGCCTACGGTAGCGCTATTGCGTCCCTCCACGGCAGGATTCGTTGGCATGAGGGGCAAACAAAGGGTAGATGTTTGGAACGAGGTTGACATCGCATGTACTAAGATATAATAGGACGGCTTTTCATAGAAGCAAGTCATTCATTGTTGGAAAAGGATCCGAAAATACAAACGTACCCCTCCATCGTTATGTTTCGGCCGCCTATTAATGGGGTTGGTTATAGTGAGAATGACAAGTTGACAAGCTTATGCCAAGACTTTGTTCAGCCTAAAGTGTGCGTCATTGCCGCTGCGGTAGAGGCGTTTCGCAGATCGATCCTGCAAGACGCGCCGGGACCCCTCGGTCTAGAATCCCAAGCCTAGCGTCATCTGCCTTTTTTCTTGCTTTTGCGTGCTTCCCAATGTTTCGCAGAGCGGTCAGTCAGGTCGCGAAAATGGGTACATACACCACTGACAGAGCGTCACCCTTCACAAGAGCAGTGATCAATTCTATGAGGAAACTGTTTGTCTAATTCAACTACTGCGAGCATTCGCGAGCTAACGCGACTGTTTACAGGTACCCAGAGGAGCTGGCAGACAAAAGCTTCGACAATACCGGACGTGAGTTGTCCCTAGTGGCCATCAGCATGTTTAAGATAGCTAAGGATATGCAAAGTCCTTCTGGAAGCACCATTTGATCCTATACGGCGGCAGATGAACTCGGTACTCCTTACCATTGACTTAACCAAAGCTGTTGCGGATGAGGCCATAGAGCGAAAGGATTGCGTCGTCGTCTCGTATCGTATTCGCAACGACCCTTCGAAACCGCCGCCCTCGCTGACTTACGACTCGTAGATCCAATCATTTTTAAAGGTTTCAAAAACCTCACCCTAGCCGACCCCCAACAGCAATCCCTCCTCCGACTCGCGCTTGAAGGCATAAGTGTCTACAGCCCACACACAGCAGTTGATGCAGCGCCTGGTGGTTTAGGGGACTGGCTCGCGGACATTGTGACAGGCACGTTGCCCGGTCCAGAGCCAAGCACACACACTGCGGGCGGAGGTGAAAGGCAAGAGCAGGCACCGGATCTTGACGAGAGCGAAAAGCGGGATAAGTCGAAAGAGAACAAAGAAAAACCCAAGAAGCTTAGTAGGCCTTCATTAGCCCCAAGAGCAAGCACATACTCGAAACCAACATACCCAAAAGCTTCCGAACTCGATTCCACCTCCGACCTCAACAAATCCGAGATTCAACATAGCCGCAGTGTCATCATACCCGTTGAAGGCGTGGAGGGATTCGAGGCTGCTGGCTATGGTCGCCTAATCAAGTATACAGAGCCTCAGCCGCTCACCCATCTGATAGAACGAATAGCCCACGGCGTCGGTTCACCCAAGGGTTTTCCTGTCGCCATACCACAGAACAAGCAGGTTGAAGACATAATGATCCGTAGTGTCGGGGTTTGTGCGGGGTCGGGCGCCAGTACGCTTAGAAATTGTGATGCGGACTTGCTTTTCACTGGGGAGATATCGCATCATGACGCCCTGCACATAACCGAGCAGGGCAAGTGCGTGGTCACGCTCTTCCACAGTAATTCAGAGCGAGGATACTTAAGTAGTGTTTTGAAAGATAAACTCACGAATACCTTGAAGGAAGAGTGGGAGTCTATGAGGAATGGTATGCAGGCTGAGATTAATGAGCAGGATGGGTTGTATGAGGAGTGGCAGGACGCGATTAAAGACGAAGATGTGCTTGTGGAAGTTAGTGAGAGGGATAGGGATCCTTTTGGAGTGGTGATACTGCAGACTGATCAACAGGGGCAGCCGTTGAGATGATGAGACCGAGGGCATTGGAGACACGTTGATGTTGGATCTTGCAATGTAATGATTGGAAACGGTAGTGATGTGATAATGTATACACAACTCGGCGGTCAAATAGCGTGACTTTGTGTGTTTTATTAAACATTGGTAAGGACGGCTTTGGGACTGCCCTAAAGTAATTGTTGTACCCTCGGTTTTTGAATAGGTACACCCGTTTTACTTCTCGGTCCTACTCAACGTTCTTGAGCCGCGGCTACTGGGTTGGCCACACATCAGCGTTGATCAGCTCGAACTCAGTTGGGCCTCGGGGGCAAGAGCAATTTGAAAAGAAATATATAATAAGACAAGAAATGCCGGAAAATTCATCTCCTAATGGCTTTTCCTATCGTCCCAAATTCCAATTGAAATTAAAAGACCTGCCTGATGCGTTCGGAGGGTTCGACCCTCTCTCAGGCTAGCTTTACCTAGAAATGCCCGCTCGATCACGCGATGGTGGCTCTTCCCTGCTCTTTGTGCTCTGAATGTGATCAGCGGAAGGAGCAAGCTCCTTTTGAGGTTATCGAGGGATTAGTGATTTGTCTGGAGGGTTTGAGGAGCAAGCTTCTCCTAGAGGACATGCATAGAATATATTAAGTCGGCTTTGTGATGACTCAACCGGGCCTTCCATGGGAGCAAGCTCCTATTTTACATCTCGCGTGAGGATTGTGGATCCTTGTACTCACCGCCCGTGATGTGAGAAGCAAGCTTCTCCAGATCACCTGTCGCTACCATGCCCTTTTTTGACCTTTCCTTTTGACCTTTCCTTTTGACTTCTTTCGCTTGGCCTTCACTCGACTTCAAAACTCTACGCCCAAGAAAACACTGGAGCTGTGTTGCTTATATCGTTCTCTAGATAAGAGCATGAGGGATTGACGGTGAGCTTGCCCGCCCTAGAGTAGAAGAGGTGACGGTACAGCCGGACAGTCTAGATTCTACGCGAACGTGATAGATTATGCCCACCTATGTCCTTTCAATTGTTGTTGCGATGGCCCTAAAGCTCGCAGGCTCTGGGGACCATGTTTCGGTCCTACCGGTAGCATACTTGATACGGAGTTCGCAATTCAGAGATTGTCCGGCTTGACTGTCACTTCTTCTATGTTGAGTTGTTAGGGGGCGCTTGGATCCTCCAACCCTCGGGTAGATGAGTAATTCAAAACGTATATATATAATAATTGCGCGCCACCCCGATTACGTCATCATCGATCAATGGTGGCGTACTTGAATCTGTGGGAACATTACAATCAACACGAGGCGCGCGCAAGTTCGAGGAGCAAGCTCCTCTCAACAAAATCACTATCTAAATCCCTACTAAAGACCGTCATGAACCTATCGCGACAGTATCAGCGTTGGGGCTCTCTGAGGTCCGCCTATGACTCTCTTGAGGCGTCTGTGCCAGCAGCCGCTTGACGAGGGAGCGAGCTCCCAATCTCCTTTTTTCTTTTTTCTTTTTCTTCTTCTATCTCACTCACAAAGTCGCAAAACCTCATCTGTCAACCCGCATCGTTCGCCTTACTGAAAATATACTGCCATCCGTAGCAATGATAACTTGATCAGACCATGTCCAACTCATCGACCGGCACATCCACGCCCTCGTCCTCGCGACCGCCCCACCAATCCACCTCTTCCTACCTATCCTATCCCGTAAACCACATAGCGAGCTCCCTCTACCGTCGCCTGACGGACCAAGCTCCCAGTCGGTCTCGTACTCCCTCTTCAAAACGCTCCGCGCCCAGCCTCAATGAAAAAACCGCCTCAGAAACGCACAATGGCATCTACACACCTCCACACAGAAACGCTTCTCCATTTCAACCTCCTCCACTTACACCACTCACGCTCTCCGAGGCTGCCGACTCTATCGTCCTCTCAAAAGCTATAGCAGAGGAAATTCGCCTTTTAGTCCCACCACGACTACAACTTTCCGAGAGATGGGACCTTATCTACAGCCTCGAGCGCGACGGCGTCAGTCTGGCAACACTATACCACAAATGTGCCTCACCAAGATTTGAACGAGGATGCGGCTTCATCCTAGTGACGCAAGATGCAGCGGGCGGAGTATGTTGCCTCTCCATCCCCACCCCATCTTTCGTCTTCCCACCTTCTCTCCAGGCAACAGCTTACTAACGAACCAATTCCCTCTTCAGATCTTCGGCGCCTACTTAACTGACCCACCAAAACCTACTCCCTCCTTCTACGGCACAGGCGAATGCTTCCTCTGGCGCGCCTCCCTCACACAAACCACAAGTTTGCTCGCCAACCTCCCTCCCCCACCCTCAGCTGACACAGAGCAAATGGGCCGGAGCACAACAATTGCCTCTCCCACTTCTCCCACACTCTCGCCCACTACATCACACTCCCAGGAATTGAACAATAGTGCCCTGTTAAACCCCAACTCCGCCAATGGATCCACCAACAGCAACGGCGGGCTCAGCACAACAGAATCCATTCGCTTCAAAGCATTCCCCTACAGCGGGATCAACGACTACCTAATCCATTGCGAAAGCAACTTCCTAAGTGTGGGCGGCGGTGATGGGAAGTACGGACTCTGGCTTGACGGAGTGATGGAGGCGGGAGTCAGTAGTGCGGGGTGCTTGACTTTTGGGAACGAGGCGCTGAGTGATGAGGGGGAGAAATTTGAGGTTGTTGGGGTGGAGATTTGGGGGGTTGGTGTGAGTGGATGAGGAAAATGATAAGAGATTTGTTTGGAACAAGTACATAGGCCAATTACGATCCAGCGTCAGCCTCTTCACAAGAGTCTACGGAAGACGACTCGCCGAAACGGGGATTTGAAGAATCTTCTATCTACTAATTGGTGAATGAGGGAGATCGAGCAAATACGAAGCTGAAGATCTAGGAATAGACGATAGAGCAGGATTACAGCAATCAAGACGACAAGAGAACGACGACAACGCAAAGGATCAAAATGGGTTCACATGGAAACATTACGCATTTACCATATGAAGCTACCTACTTCAGATAACCATTCATGTTCATCGCTCAGGGGATATCATTTCGGACCGCCGACTCTCTTGACAAAAGACACCGAAATAGCGCCCTATCACGCCGTAAGCAAAATGTGTCGCCCTTGATCCTGGTCTCCTTCAATAAGGCGAGTTAACAACTTCCTCTCTACCAAGTCTCCGTCTCCCGCTGCTCCTCCTCGGCGTACTGGCTGTGGCAATACTCTCGCGAGTTGGCTTCTTGAAGGTTCGCTTCGCTACCATATTGACCTCATTCGGGAGAGCGACAATGACATTCTTGTCACTTCCGTACTTGAAGTCATCGGCTTTGACTTCCTCATCGTAGCGTTTGATGGCGTACTGCTGTCTACGCTTGTTCAGCACCTTGTCCATGTTCCAGGTGATGATGTACGGTCCAGTCGCAGTGATGATGGATGTCTCTTTGTCGTTCTGACCGGCGTTGAAGTGAGCAGGTGTGAAGACCAGGGGTTTCTTGGTCACGTATTGCATTTGCGCCATGTGCTCCGGTGAAATGGTCAATCGCTTCGGCTGAGGCTTCTTGTCTTTGTCAAAATACGCCTCGAAGCCCAGTTTTCCCTCGTTTTTGCCATCCTGGTTCAGAGCGTCGATGAGTAGTAAGTATGTCCGACATGTGGCTAGGATCCAGCGACCGTCAGCAGAGACATCAACGCCGATGATGGCTTCTCCCATCTGTGGAAGCGTTGTTTTCGCTCTGACTCCAAGACGGTCAAACATGCGGATGTCGCCTTTGTCGGAAGCCACAGCAATATAGCCTTTTTCAGTTGTGGCAGCATTCGAGAACGCGTTTTTGGAAGCATAGTTTTTCATTTGAGATTCCACGATTTTGTTGCCTGCAAGACGGGGGTCAATGCGGAACAGTGAGTTGTCGTTCAAACCAAGGAATGTTTGTTCGGCAGTCATTTGCGCAAATTTCTATGGACACGGTCAGCAGGTGGCATTGAGTACATCTATTGAGAAATTACCTTGTCGGGATTAAATGATTTGACAGGGATGTCATCGTGCATCTTCCATTCATCAACAACCTTGCCGTATTCCAAGTCCATTCGGTACAGTGAGTTCGGATTTTGTTCGTTCTGCAAGATCATGTTCGAATCCTCTGCGTGAAGCATGACTTTCTTTGGACTGAAAAGCTCGCCTTTAGGAGTTGTTACCTTGGAGATGTTGGTTGAGAATTCAAGATTGTTGTTTGGAGTATGTTTGAAGACTCCGATCTTTGATCCGCGCACCACAAATGATCTATCATGCTTATAGCCAACAGCGAGTTGCGAATTGACATTGCCGTCTTTGTCTCGCGTGACAACGTCATCAACATCCTCATCTGTGTCATAATGTTCACTCCGTTGCCCATCTTCCTGGGCGTCCTCGTACTGGTCCTCCTCATCTGCCTCATCAGCTGGAGCATCCTCCATGGTCAGATCTTGAAAAGCGTCCATTACGTATTGCTGATCATCCTTGTCGACCTTCCTCCATTTGGCCTCGTTCAAGCGCTCCCAAAGAGCCGACATCACGCCTTCCTGAAACCTTTCTTCTGTGGTGGTGTCCTTGAAACGGAGCAGCCAGGAGTAAGCTGACCCATCTTCGGTATAGTAGTTGAAGATGAATGAGAGGTATTCAAAGTTGAAGACAGGATTCAGTTCCGGCTCAATCCTCTGACCCAGCCACTCACGCTCTTCGCCTGTAATATGGAGCCAATACTGCCAGGTGCCGATTTCGTGAACTGTGGCAATGACTGACGGATCTTGCAAGATAAACGTTCCTGAATCAAAATCAAACAAATGAAGCTCAGCTTTCTCCTTTGCGAGTACATCGTGTGAAGTGGGTTGAGCGACGGCTTTGGGTGCGACGGTTGTGTTACTCTCTTTCGTCTTTGCAACCGCCTTTCCGGTCTTGGCTGGCGCATGCCGTTCTTTCGCTGCGGCAGCGGGTTTGTCCGATTCTGCTTTGATCGGTTGAACGATTGGGCTGGCCGCCGGGCTGGCGTCGGGCACTGGCTCTTTCTCGAAATTGAATAGCTGCAATTCTTTTTCCGTGGCATTGTCCTTGGACTTGCGAAATTTTCTCTCGTACTGGCACTCTATTGCAACGACTTCGAAAGTTGTGACCTCAGCATCCTTTATGCTCTCGTCACATACAAATTCGTAGAGATCGTCGGAATCCCCACTGAGATCTCGCCAGGCAAACACGGCTTGACCATCCTTTCGATCCGAGCGAAATTGGAGGCTTGGATCTAGTAGGAAAATTTTCTCGTCTTTTTCTGTGGCTAATGCAACATCTTCGTCTTCTTCCTCGTCTGCAGCAAGCTCAGCTTCACCCTCTTCGTAAGCCCGCTGTATGGCCAATTGGTACTGAAATTGTTGGCCTGTGCGTCTTATGCTTGCAGCGGCATCGTTGAAGATGAGTTCTGAAGTTCCTTTCAACGAGTGTGGTCGGACGAGATACAGTTTTCCTTGTGGGATCTCGATAAGTGATTCTTTTGAAGTGTTGCCGAAAAGGTACTTAGTAGCTATTGAAATGTCAGTCAGATGGGTAGCCCCACTTATGGAAACTAAGGACGTGTATAGCTGCTGATACTCACCGTTTCGGATCATGAACATGATGGCGGTCTATATCCTTAAGGGATGTGTGAGTCTGGCACAGCGCTCGCAAGACAGAGAAGAAAGCCAGGAGAAATGAGGGCAAAGTGACAAATGAAATGTTAAGTTATTAGCAAGTGTCTAGAATAGGCAAGCACCTTGTTTGCTACGAAAATGCGTCATATTTAGGCTTCCCCTGCGCTAGCAAGGCGAGCATAGTGATAGGACACTTTCAGGGCGTCATGTATATAATGTTCTCCTGACGCCTTCCCCAAGTCTGGCGGACTTTCGCGAACATGACTTGCAAACCGTGTATCTCAAAGGGCTGCGTCCCGCAGCTATCCTTCTGATCCAGCGATCGAGATGACTGTACCTACGCGCATGCTTTGCGGTGTCGTTGTTTCATCTGGTAAAATGATGCGAGCAGTCAAAGTTCGCACCGCAAAACAGGTCTACAATAACTTCCTCAGAAAGGTAGCTAGCATCCAGTAACTTGGTTCACACACTGTTGTTGCTAACCTCCCATCCTAATTAGCACTTTGTCGAACATGACAGCTATCTAGTGTCTGATCCTACCGAAGCAACGCGCACTGGAGACGTTGTGCGCATCGCTCCAGAGGCCCAACAAATCTCCCGTCACATCAAGCACGTCGTTACCGAGATTGTGTCTCCGTGGGGCTCAGCAATCCACGAAAGACCTGCTGTGCTATCCGAGCAGCAGAGGAAGGCACTTAGGGAAGAGAAATATCAGAAGAAGATGGAAAGGAGAGGAAAGCAACACAAATTAGAGGTCATGACAAGTCAAAGCAGCGACACGGCTCCGGTCAAAGAGTCAAATACCCGTAGCGCCACGAAATCAGGCTGACCCTAACGCGGCATAAGTCAACGAGACTGGATAATACAAGCCACATGTTTGATATTTAATGCCAGCCAGTGACCAGTGCAGTTTCGAGACTCCCGGGGGACCTTGAATCGAACCTAAGCTTGAAGTCATGATGGAGGTCAAGAAGCACTTTGAGAGACATAAATTGTGCCTCCTCAAATTGCCTGCAACAGGAAATGTCGAAGCTTCAAGGGACAGTAAGACTTGATTCAAGGGATTGGAACACTGCCAAATGGGGCCTGAGTACATGATGGTCCTCGCAACGCTATCAGTACGCTGCGATTTGGTGCAACGAAGTGAGGATAGCCGGCTTTATTAGTCTGACGGAGGGCAAACGTGTGTCCCAAGACTGCGAACCATGCAAATAGGATCGTTACGTAGTATTTAGGTGGTTAAGTTTCACTTTAAAGTTGAGCTTTGATTGGTGCTCTCTCCGGCATTTTCAGCACCTCGAGTTTCATCTTGCGTTACGCCTTCAGCATCTTCTTCCCCGATTTGACCATCTACAGGCGCTTCACTGACATGCTCTGCTGCCACGTCCCCCGGATCGTCGATCTCCGCTTCGCCTGAAGCATCTGCCTCTCGCAGTGTGCCTCCCTTTCTCTTTGGTATTACCCCCATGAATGCTTGACTCCAGTCCTTAAATTCCAACCATTTTAGCATGATTTCAAGTACTTGATTTGTAGTGAGAATATGTCTGCTATTCATTTCCATATACTCGCCAATTGGCAACTTCGCGGTTTTCACCTGTCTGTCCATAGCTCGTTTGTAGCAGACCCCTTTATGTCGGTTCCTATCTACGAGACCACCGATTATGTAAATTCCTCGAGGTTTCAATTCTGTGAGTGTGTTTGGGCTGTCACTCGTGAGATAGACCATCTCCTCGTCCGTTTGCTCATCACTATCTTTATTGGTTTCTTCTGTTAATTCATATGACGCTGAAATTTCTAAGTTGCTTGGCCGGTGGCGAGTCCAGCTCCTCGCAAGTTCTTTGGCTTGCACAAAGTCTTCGTTGATGAAGTGTGTGTCTTTCCAGGACAGATATTGCCCCTCGAGAACACCGTTGAAGCGATCTTTAAGGTGCCCATTGAATGAACTAATGACCAGATGAGCCTGATAGCGGGCCTTCCTGTTCTCTGAGTAACTTCTCGTGATCTGAGACGTAAGCGATTTATGCTCTACGGTGTTCATCAGATCCTCAAAGCCACAATCAACAACAAACGTCACCGGCAATAGCGTCCGGATGCGTCGCTGTCTTATGTTGGTCGTTCGAGAAGCGGTTGTCGTCGCTTGTTCCGCGTCAGAATTGATCTCTGGTATTGGCAATGAGCTAGCAGCTGGGTGGGTTTCGCGCGCTGCACGCTTCTGCTGCTTCTTCACCTTGATCTTTTCTTTTCGTTTCGCTTTTCGGGCTTCTCTGCCAGCCTCCCATTGTTCATCTCGCTTAAGTTTCTTCATCTGATTCTTAGACAATGGTGGCGGTCTCGGCTCACCAAGGATCCTGCCTCCCTCATGGTCTGACATGACTTTCGGCCTTCCTGCTTTTGAGGATGAGATGACGGAACAAATTGCACAGAAGATTTTGCAGTGTGTGATAATTTTAAAACCCTGCTGTTTGATAGTATCTCAACAAAACATCGCAGGCCAAATTCTCGATAACTACTTTCATACAACAAACGGAAAACAAGGTGTGTTACTCGGCTAGGGAAGCTCAGAGTTCCGAATTTTTCTGTTAGTAGAGTAGCTTACACTGTATGATGACATCTCAGTCGACTTCATGTTAAGATATATGATTTTTGCTTGATTTTTGAAATACTAAACGAAAGGAAGCAGTGAATGATAAAACAATTCACGGGTCCTAGAAGGGTTTAACTCCCCAAGCAGTCGAACCCTCCAAGCGGTCAGCGGTAGGGAGCTTCCAGCAACAGCCCGGTATTTTGTAGCATGGCTGCATATTTCGCAGAATTACCCGAGGATGTGACCTATTAGGGGGTAAATTCATCTAAAGTCTCAACATTGAAGAAACTTGCTCTTAAATGACCTTCAGTCGAGGATGACAGTCCTGTCTATTCCCTTGATAAAGCCCCATATGGCATGATATGGATCAATGACAGAGACCAACCAAGCAAGATATGGACGCTACTCAGTGATTGATGCTAGCAAATTCCACCGCACTGTAACAACCTACCGCTCGACGTTAGAAAGCACATATGATTGTTGTTGTTTCCATATTCCTTTCTTCGTCGGAAAATTGGTCTGACCGGCTTGTATATTATCCAAATCGGCATGTACAGACGTGTGGTCATGCCTTTCGTTGTCTTCGGTGCGTCTTGTTCAATGTCTAACCATATATGATCGTCTCTATGGTAGTTGGGTGGCTCTTTCCTTCAGTACTTGCCTGGAGCGTTGCACCTTCCTCATCAATTGAAGCTATTGGGGAAAACCTTGCTTCCCTTCTTTTTGCTTCTTCTTCGAACATGAAGCTATTGTCAAGCACTGTTTCACTTTATATTCTGGTCTATTATTATCAAAATGAAGTCTCTCCTCACTACACCCAAGCCAACTTCACGCATCCTCTTAGTTGCAAACCGTATACCAGTGACCGTGAAACGCTCCGAAGAAGGTGAATATGCATTCTCCAGTGGATCTGGCGGTTTGATCACAGGGCTTCGGGGTCTGTCCAAGACCACAACGTTTCAATGGTACGGCTGGCCAGGGCTTGAGATACCAGATGCAGAGACAGCTTATGTCACGGCGAGGCTGAAGGAGAAGTATGGAGTGGTTCCAGTATACCTCAACGAGGAGCTCGCTGATCTCTTCTACAATGGCTTTTCCAGTACGTCACCTGTTGGTCTCGTCCTGTGACATTGGCTAACAATAACTCTTAGACTCGATCCTTTGGCCGCTACTCCACTATCATCCGAGCCTGATAACGTTCACAGAAGATGGCTGGGAAGCCTACAAAACAGCGAATCGGAAGTTTGCGCAGGCCTTGGCCAAGGACGTCGAGGATGGAGACCTGATCTGGGTTCACGACTATCACCTGATGCTTCTACCGCAAATGCTCCGGGAGGAGATAGGGCCAGACAAGTGTGTCAAAATCGGCTTCTTCCTCCATACACCATTTCCGAGCTCTGAGATCTACCGCATTCTGCCCGTTCGCAGTGAGACGTTGAGTGGGGTCTTGCATTCTGATCTCATAGGTTTCCATACTTGCGACTACTCGAGACATTTCCTGAGCGCATGCTCTCACATCTTGTACGTTGGCAGCCCTTCCCGAAAAGAGCCCGTGCCGAAATGCTAATGCTTGTATGTTAGAGGGGTATCTGCCACATCACACGCCGTGAAGTTGAAGGAGAGAACGGTCGAAGTTGCCGCTTTCCCAATCGGAATCGCTCCTGAGCACTTCCGTGAAAATCTTGCTACCTCCCAAGTTCAACGTCGCATTGCGGAGCTCCAAGAAGAATTCCAAGACATGAAGGTTATGGTCAGTGTCGACAGAATGGACTACGTCAAAGGTCTTCCTCAGAAATTGCGAGCATTTGAGATCTTTCTGGAAGAGCATCCAGAGTTTGTTGGAAAAGTAAAGTTCATTCAAGTAGCCGTCCCGTCTCGTGGCGATGTGGAAGAATACCAGAACTTGCGGGCCGTGGTCAACGAACTGGTCGGTCGAATTAATGGAAGATTTGGTGAGAGAACGATAGATTTTGTCAATTGCAGCAAAACCTGGCTGACTGGACTAGGCACATTCGAGAATACACCTATCCATTTCATGCATCAATTCGTGGCTTTTCCAGAACTTCTTGCATTGTACGCCATTTCCGAAGTTTGCTTCGTGGCCTCGACACGCGACGGCATGAACCTCGTCTCTTTTGAATACGTCGCCTGTCAGCGCGAGCGCAACGGTACGCTCATTCTTTCGGAGTTCGTTGGAAGCGCAAAGAGCTTGACTGGAGCGATCATCATCAATCCGTGGAACGTGTACGAGATGGCTAGAGCTATCTATCAAGCGTATCATATGGAGCCCGATGAGAGAAGAGAGCGTTATCAGAAGATGGACGAATACGTGGAGAAGTTTACTAGGTAAGCGAGAAGCTAAAGCCTTCATGACCTCTGTAGATCACTGGCTCAGTGATTTGAGCCCACGAAGCCGGTACTGACATTATTCTGCAGCGCCTTCTGGGGCAAGACATTCCTAGACGCACTGACAAAAGTTGGTAAAGAGCCAGTGATGGAAGATAGACTTTGGATGAATCCCAATGAGCGGACAATTGACTGGAGAAGTTACGATGGAGCATAGGACGTATAAGACCGCTGCAGGCCCAGCGCATTTCTCTTCACGTAGCCACGCGGAGCCGAATTACCTATAGATGTCACTCCTGACAAAGACAGTTTCTTTCCATCTTCGCTGAACAGCCTCACACACCGGATTGAGCGTTATCTGACATTCAACCGTTCCTCTCGTTTATTGTGCTTTGTCAGACTATTGCTATAGTAATATGTGGAGCTGGGCGGCTGCGCGGAGAGTTGAAGGTACCTTCGAGCCTGTGGCGAGGTCTGATTTCGCTTCCCCAACGCAAGTACTGGGGATTCCGAAAGAGCGTGAGGCCTTTTGCTTATAGAGGGTCCTGGCTTAACTGCCGTTCTTCTTTTGCTCCCATTCCTCGGGCGTAAAGCATTTTGGAGTCCACGCATGAATTGCAGCTATCTCAGCCTTCAATGCTGAATTTGCAAGCCTATGTCTGGCTATTGTTGTCTTCTTTTCGAAATGGGGTGACACGATTACAGCGCTAAACATCTGACCACAGCCCCCTATCGGACAAGGATCACATAAGCATTGTGGAGTAAGGCTTGACGAACTTCCGGTCTGAAAGTTGGCACGATCTACTCACCAGACATATCCTCTATATCCACATGCTGAGCTTGAAGCTTCTCCTCTAATGTCTTTTGTAGAGACTCTGCTGTTACTCCGCTCTTATTCGCCACGGCTTCAGCTTGCGAGTCGGTTTCGGCAGCTTTGGGTGCTTCAGCAGATAATGCTGGTGAGGTACTCATTTTCAGCCGATGATGGGGGACGACCAGACTTGACGCAGGTCTCAAAAGCCTCCTGTTGATTTGGCGTAGGCCTACTATGCGCTGCATTGATTGTATGTGACTGTGTTCAAGTAACATCAGTTGCCCAGACCCCAGAGTCCCGGGCTGCGGACGCTATCAACTGGCGCCGGGAAAGCGCCAACGCTTAGGGTTCCCGGCGGGGGCGAAGCATTTGGACCTGCATCTAAGAATAATCCAGTGGGCTTGCGAGGCTGTCAAGGCTGTGTACGGTCGTTACATCCCCTATAATGCTAGCTACTGTCTTTCAGCGTCCGACGATCAGGCGTCGTACCTAATTTCTTTTTGAAAGAGTACCTTCTTTCCCGCTTGAATGCAACAGGTAATGATCAAACAATGGGCACATCCCTACCTGCCACATTACATCATTTATGAAAGATCTGCGCACACCCTTGGAAGCAGTCATTGCTTGGAAATATTGTCGGAAGAGTCCAGAGCAAACCTGTTTGTTTTGTGTAAAAGCTTCGAACAACAATGGCCAATCCGAACAGGCAGAACTCTACGCAGCTCGGCGCTACCTTTATACCGGGAGGGGTCGATGACTTTTATATGCCAGAGGTGATCTCACCTTCACCTCAACGGTTAGACCCCCTTTTGTCGACCATGAAACCAGTAACTGACGTTTGCAAAGGGTAACACCAGAAGTTCCAGAGAAAATACAGGACAATATTGCACATTTGGAGCTTGAAGCAGAGCCTGTAGCACGCCGTCCACTGTCGGGCCTTCAGTCGCCTTCTCCCGTCGACGAAATGCGCGGCCTTCGCTTAGGAAGTCGTAATTCGTCCGTTTCGAATCTTGCTGCTCGTGATGGGCAGCGAGCGGAGTATACCGCAGAGCAGCCTACATTCTCCCCTTTCCCACCAGTGCGCAACCGGCCACCGAATGTCCCACCTTCGGACGAGGAGAAGGAAGGCGTCTTGGAGAAAGCACGCATGCCAGTCTTGAATTGCAATGACCCGGAGGTGCAACTGAGCTGGGCGCAAGATACTCTGACATACGTGGACATTGCAGCCCAGCATGAGGCTAAGATATCTCAAAACCAAGGAGCTCGACCACAGACGCCGAACGTGGAGCACCAACTGAAAATGGATGCTGTCAATGTAGTCACATTCTTGGCAGAACAAAGTCATCCCAAAGCCGAGTTTTTGAGAGGTACATGGCTGGAATTTGGCAAGTTCGGTTTCCGCATGGACAAGAAAGAAGCGTTCCGATGCTATCAAAGAGCTGCTCAGAGAGGATACGCGAGAGCCGAGTATAGGATGGGTATGCAATTTGAAAATTCAAACGATCCGGAGAAGGCTATCAAGCACTACCGATTGGGAGTCGAGGGTGGAGACTCCGCCTCAAACTATCGCATGGGCATGATGTATCTGCTTGGACAGCACAACCAGCCGCTGGACTACGGCGCCGGTATCAAAATGATAAGCTACGCCGCCGAGACTGCTGATGAGAATGCTCCACAAGGATCCTACGTATTCGGCATGCTTCAGGCGCGTGAGCTTACACAAGTGTCCATACCCGAGCAATACTTAGCTCTTAACATTTCTGGCGCCCGTTACAATATTGAGAAGGCAGCGTATCTAGGCTTTGCAAAGGCTCAAGCAAAGATGGGTGTGGCTTACGAGTTATGTCAACTAGGATGCGATTTCAACCCGGCGTTGTCCCTACATTATAATGCACTCGCAGCAAAGCAAGGGGAGGCCGAAGCTGACATGTCCATCAGTAAATGGTTCTTGTGTGGATATGATGGTGTATTCGAGAAAAACGAGGAGCTTGCATACGTATATGCTCAGCGGGCGGCGCAAAGCGGGCTTGCAACAGCTGAGTTCGCGATGGGTTATTTCTATGAAGTCGGTATCTTTATTCAAGCAGATCTCAAGGCCTCCAAGTTCTGGTATCAAAAGGCCGCCGAACATGGGAACAAGGATGCTGCTGGCAGAATTGATGGCATTTCCCGCTCGAAGACGTTGTCAAGGAAGGATCACGAACAGATGGCTGTAGCTAAGATACAGTCGAAGTACGGTTCCCAGAAAGGCAAGCGGCCAGACAGATTCAAGCAGCTCGAACAGATGCCCCAAATCTCGGACAGTCCTGTGGACATGCCTGAGCCAAAATTGCCTCCAACTCAGCCCCAGCAAAAGGGACAAGCTCCTTATCCGGCGAATGTTGGGCAGTACGCACCTGGTGCGAGGCCTCCTTCAGCAGCTCCATACCCCTTGGATGACAATGCTATGCAGCCCCGACCGCTAAGTCGCCCAGTCCGCGGTTCCAACGAAAATCAGCCTCCGCCCAGGCAGAATCCACACGTAACGCCTGCTTCCCCAGCGGAGTCAGAAGGCTCGTACGGCGACAGGAATTATAGAGGATCAGCTTTCCCTACTTTCAAGCCTTCACCTTTACAGACGCCCAATACCGGCCGAGGACGTGGTAGACCTTCACCCCAAATCTCAACCGCTATTGGCGCTGCTCAGGGTTACCGACAACCCACCTCCGGGCACTCGAGCCCCCATGATGCGCTTCCTCCGCAATCACTTCCTCAAGGTCCTCCAAAGATCCAGACACCTGCCATTGATATCGGTTTCTCTGCTCCGCCCGATCCTTCAGGAGCCGACCGTCGGCGCCTGCAAAAACCTGTGGATCAACGGCCGCCTCAACCTGCGGGACGGCTTCCCAGAAATTCTAGCTTTGACGCAACTTCTAATCTTGCCCCACGAGATCGCCTGTCTAGCCTTCCTCACCCGGCTACTGCGCCTGCTGGTCGCTCGCCTAGCCCATCTAGGAGACCAGTTTCCGCAGGTCGGCCAGGCGGCGCGGCTGGGTCTCCGGCAACGAGTCTACGTGATCCGCCATCTCTGAGCCAGCAGATGCGACCTGACACCGCTAGTATACCTGAAAAGCCGCCTAAGATCCAAGACCCAGCTGCACCTAGTAGGATGTCGAACACGCCGCCGCCTAGTGCGCCAATAGCTGCTCGACCGGGCAAAGGTCCGAAAACGTTTCAGGAGATGGGCTTACCTCCGCAAAAGCAAGACAATGACTGTGTAAGTATCGACGAGCTCCTCATAAGGATGACATTCCTGACGCTGATGGCCAATCTAGGTGGTGATGTAGTAGGTGATGATGGTGACGTTGAGCTGCACATGCTGTGCAGTGGCGTGATATTAGGTATACTTTGCATTGCGAAAGGCGCATATACCTTTCATCTTGGATCTGCAATTGCTGGATTATTAGATGAAAAACCCCATATGAGCATTGGAGAAACGAATCTCATTGGACTAATAGTTGCAAATATGTATTTAATCACTGTTCGTGGTGTTCATTTGCCAAGACACTTTCTGTGAGGATCGTTAGGTTGAATTCTTTCTCGTCAATGTTCACCCCACGGTCTTGACGATTGTTCTCTTTGACTGTCTATCTCTACCTTCAAACAAATATCGTGGTATTCACTACATATCGATTTATACTTGACAGCCTCGCCAATGGCACCAAGAAATGCAAAGTCTGAGAAATCATCTGCTGATCAAGGTACTGTCACACTCTAAGCAGGCAAAAGCCGCCCGCATTCTGTTCTTGTCAATTGACATCTTTTCAAGGAAACAAAATGATTCTTGAGTATCTCAGTGGGCGAACCTCGCGCCTGGCAATGCTTCTGCTTACAGAGTTTCAGAGAAGCAAAAGTACCATCATCATTTCCACTTTTAGATGCACCACGTTTTTCTGTCGAGACTGAGATGTAATTCTTGTCCATAGTCGTCCTTACTCAGTCAGTCAAGCTTTCCATGGAGATTTGCTCAAGAAGAGCATACTCAGCACCACGTTGACATGTGTAAATCAGGCCATTGATGTATCCAACAATTTACACAACAAGGTCACCAAGTGTACGCGAACTGCCCTCTGAATGACAGTTTTAGCGATCTAATCTTCACTGCGGTGCTGATGAGAATGTAGCGTATGCTGCCAAAGCGCTCAAAGAAATGCACGAAGACAACGTCATTGCTGGCAAAGCATCTGGTACTAGATCTCACCTTCTTCACACTAAATTCCATTCCCACTAACAAGTTCTTCCTCTTTCGCTCTCACTAGGCAAACAAGTCGTCTACCATGCACTCCAAGAAACCGACAACACACCTTCCCTCGATGACCTTGTCCAAATGGATCAAGAAATCAAGACACTCCGCGAAAACATTGCGACCCTCAAACCCAACGAAAAACTTCTACGCTCAAACCTCGCTTTTGTGAACGCCACGCTCTCGACGCAAGAGCTGCAGTCCACAGTGCGGTCTCTTGAAGCCGAGAAATCAGGCTTACTTGCTCGACTTGGGCCGCTGAGGAAAGGTGATGTGAAGCCTGTGTCTCCGCAAGAGAAAGCTGAGGTGGAACGCTTGCATGCTTTTTGGGCGAGGAAGGCTGCAGGGAGGAAGAAGATTGCGATGGAGTTGTGGGCGATGGCGACGGAGGAGATGCCGGAGGGGAAAACGAAGGACGAGTTCTGGGTAAGCGGTTGGGCCCATGCAGTCAGGAATTGCACTGATTGATCGAGCAGGAGGAGCTTGGATTGGAAAGCGATGCATAGGTCAAAATAGGGGCACCTGGCATTGCTCGAGCCTCGAGGGAAGATACGGTATGAGCTATTGAAAATCTGAAAACAATGTTTCCGCTAAGCTGTCCCCTGGGCAGATGATATTTGAAGGAGTTTTATTTGCCTTCTTTATCTTTTTGTACGCTAGAATCAGTATCCGGTCCTGGATGCCCAATAACTCGAGCATCTACTGAGGCCCAAGTGTCTGTCCTTTTTAGCACGACTTCATCGTCATTAGTCTCCTTCTCTTCGGCTGCCCAGCTATACCTTCGTTTCGGCGTTCTCCGAGGGAATGTTGCCCAACGACCATTTTCAAGTCGGAACGCCTCATTCCTTGGGTTCCAGACTGGGTTCTGATCAAATGCTTGTACTATAATGTTGACCAGGACCTTGCAAAGTCCGCCAAGACCAATAACGAACGGGATCACTTGGCCAGTGGACTGGATGTTGTACACACCTGTGACTGAATTCCAACGAAGGATGAGTTCTATGGCTAGGATGGAAAACACAAGGATGATAGAGCTGATGTACTTCCAAACAACTCTAGGCATAATCAGTACTCTGCGTTTGCCCATGGGATACTTCTACACGCTCACACGATGAGATTCTTCTCTTCTGCTGACCCAAACCAGTACTGTGGTCGTGTACTCTTTGGAGAACCTAGCACGGCAGTATAGATCCCAAGAGCAGAACGAATGTGACCCCTACTATTCTGACGCCAAGGAGCCTCAGTGTTTAGATTGAGCCGGAAAAGACGCTTTGCCATGACCTTCAAGAAATGGGTCATGTTGATTTTGACCATCTCAACTAGACCGAACAACAACATCGGAATTGCAAAGAAGAGCTGACCTATGGCACCGGCTCCCCATGGGACCATATTGACAACAGTAGCAAATTTGAAGAAGGTCCTAGCCCGACCGAAGAGTTCAACTTTCGCAAACAAGAAAGCAAAGGTCCCGCATTCAGTGGGTAGCAAGCGGTCCAAGCCATAGAACCAATAGTATATGGCGTAACAACTCATGGCGGCAGTGATCAGGACAGTTGATGTAATGAGAAGAAAGGTTAGCGAGCCGCCATGTTTTCCACGAAGCAACTGTTCGTAGGAGATGATGTAGGTGTTTCCAAAGTAAATATGGAGCAAGATTAGGAGTTCGACTGCGTGGGCAGGATCACCGCTGTCCCTTGCGCCATTCACCTGTAGGAGCAAGGTAGCTACGAAGATGGCGAGACAGAAGATGTTGTTCACATCAAGCAATTCGCGTAAGACCTCAGCTTTATTCGCGGCAATGTATTGTTTCGAGATCAAAGCAGCAAGCCATTGCAGATATGTGCCCAAGCGAATGCCTAAGCCATAGATGTCGCTGTTCCCCGGGAAGCCACATATCTCCAGATTCGATGCTTGACGAGCTTGGGCCTTAGCTGTCCTTGATTGGTGCTCCGCTGCCGGTAGTCGCCAGACCGTAAGAGCATACAGATAGAGACACAAGCAAAGGACCGAACCGATCAGCACCTTGCGGGGCATGAGTCATTGTGGTGTTGACAAGTTATTAGTATTGGAGAAGGAGTTATCAGCCTTGTCAGCCTCGTGTCATCAAAATAAGGGCCTGGGCCGTAGCCGACTCCCTACCTTGGTTGCTATAGGGCCCTGCGGCGCGTGTTTCAGGCAGGTTTCAGGGGCCTTACCGCTTAGAAATAGCTTGATCTTCTTGATCTTATCAGACATCAATGCTTATTATTGTCTGCAGATGACGCAGATTCACGGTACGACGTGTGCCACTCGTGATCGCGGAGAGTAGCCACGCGTTGCTCCGTCCAGTAGCACAGCTTTTCCCTTCCTCAGCTCTTGCGATCATGCTCATGGCTAATCAGAATCCCCTTCTCAAACCAACAACTAGAGCTTCATCTACGGCACAAACCGTGACGCCTGAGCACGCCAAAGCTTTGCTTCACCGATCAAAGTCAGAAGCGCTGCTCCTCGCCCAGTAGCCCTCATTTCTAGCAAGTCAATGATCACGGGATGGCTCAAAATCAGCATTCCACACACACTCCATCCGTGCAACATGAGCAAATATTACAAGCTTTACATGTCGTCCATGATGCTCGATCTCCGAATGACACGAGGTACGAGGCAACCCAATATCTTGAAAGAGTCAGAGAGGAACCAGAAGCACCTGAGCAAGGTTACCTCCTTGCTTCAACGCTTGGCCAGTCCCCAGTCGTCCGGCATTATGGCATGTCCTTGATTGACCATGCCATTCGGTATAAGTGGGCAGACTATACTCGAGAGCAGAGTGCGGCGCTTCGTGAATGGATCCTGCAGCTTGCCGATAAGAGCGTTGAGCAAGATCCACCCTACATAACGAATAAGTTGGCTGAGCTATGGGTTGAAAGTGCGAAGCGAAGTTGGGCTGTCGACTGGATGAATATGGACGAACTCCTTGTCCGCCTTTGGGAAAAGCACGTGGCTCAGCAAATATTGGTGTTAAATATTCTGACAACATTGTCAGATGAGATCTTTACAACCGAAGATTCTGTTGCTGGTCTCAGGGGTAGCGATCTCAATAGAGCGTGCATGGAGGTCTTCACACCAGCATCTACCTTAGCGGAACAGTTTCCTAATAGAGAGATCTCAGTCAACGTAAGGTATGGCTCTGAGGGATGGATATCACGGATGTCAGAAGCCTTGGCACAGGCTACTCAGAGCCTTGGATCAGACCAGTTACAGACAACCTTGGCTCTCAAGATTTTGTCTGCTTTCAGATCAGCAACCGCATGGGTGGTTCCCAAGGCATTGATTTCAACCTCATCCATACAGAGGATTTGTGCAAGCTTGGCCGTGTCCAATATGCCGGTACAACTGGTAAGTAGCTCCTTACATTGTAGTTTTTGCTGAGTCTGCCGCTAAAGTCGTCTCAAAGGCAGCCCTTGACACTTTGTACACCTTGTATAATCGTACTCGCTTCTCCGAGAATGACTTCAAGGATATCGTTGGTCCGATGTTTCGCCCTGACACCATTACTTTGCTGAAGCAATTGTATCAATGGCTTTCAGTTGATCCAGGAGACATCGACGACGGCAAGTACACTATTCTGAAAAGACTCTCTGAGGTCAGGCTCACTCTCTTTCGAACAACATGGGCAGTAAGCTAATTTGATCTTTAGACTGTCTTCAATCTTGGACGACTGCTCTCTGATCGACATGCGGTCCTACCTGATGGCAGCGATATCGGAGGATTTGTAAACTTACTTATGGACGTTATGAAATCGGAAAGCCTCCAGGTATCAATACCGGCTTTGCACCTCTGGATAAAGTTCTTGAGCTCAGAAATGATCTCGAAGTCCTCTGCCGTTCAATCAGCTATCCCAGACTTACTCGAGACGTGCAGTCAGCGACTGATCCGATACGAAGCGTTGCCTCCGGATACAAGTCATCCTAGTGTTTTGTTCCTGAATGAAGACATTCAGACGACTCCAGAACGTCATGCCTTCCTCGGAAATTATGCTCGCTTCTGCAATCAAGTGGTAGAGCGTATCGTGGAGAAACAACCGATTGACGCTCTGTACCATATATTGGGCCAGGCTGATCAGGTACTCGATAGCCTCTATGATAACGAGCCTCCTTTCAATCCCGGGGCATACACGAAATACTCCATTCCTTGGCTTAAGCTCGATGCACAATTTGCTGTAATCGAGGCAGCATTGAAAGGCTGCCTGAATTGGTTGACACATGCTGAGAACGAGACGGTAAAGCATCAGCACGATATCATGACGTCCAATCTTCAAGTTTGGTGTGACAGATTGCTGGGCTTAATATTTGAAGATCCTCGGATCAAAGAGCGTGTGATTCAGCTCGCTGTAGGCTTTGCAGTAGGACCTCTTAAGAAGGATCCTCAATTTGCCGTCAGGGTCTTCGATCATGTGCTTGAAACAAAATGTCCAGTCTTTCCAGATTGCACAGCATACAACGATGCCGTCAAAGATTTTCAAGTATTTGCGACCCATCAGCTACAGCGCCTTGCGATTCGTTTCGCAGACCATCTAGTCACTATTTTCGACGTAGCGGAACACAAAATACTTGCAGTAAGTCAGGAGACCGCATCTGATGAGCAAACGAGGGCGCGATATACGTCTGTTCTTTTCGTCATCATGCATAGAGCGGATAATGTTGATGCGAGCATTCGAGAAGATAGACTAGAACAGTATCTGCAGCCTACCCTGGACCAGTGGCGAGACGAAGGGCTTCGACGGGCGGTCTCTTCGCCAGAGGCCTTCAATGAACTTCTTGGTTTAAATGTCGTTCAACAGTATCTAGTCTCCCGGCACGTTGACCAAGTTCAAGACTGGGCATCATGTTCCTTGGACGACGAGGGTAAAATGCTGCAAGAAAAATTGCAGACGAATGCGGATACGATACCACTTAGAGCGACCAAACACATAATGGGATCAAGCGTTGAAAAGCTCGAGCCAACCTCACAATCATACAGCATTGCATGTCGCTTGTGGCAAAAATACATCCCAACCATTTTGCCTACGTTGCTCCAACTCATAAGTCGATCACACTCCCTTTACGATCCAAACAATTGGACGAGGCTCACTCCAGATCAGAAGTCAATAGTGCGCCGTATATTCACTGACCGCTTCTGGCAACACGGCATATCGCAAGGCTCGCGAGATGAGTTTTACGCAAACATTGGAGGCACCAAAACATCATTGGAAGGCTTCGCGTCAACCATTCGGGCGACGGTGAGAACGATTCGAGAAACGGGATATCGTCTTTTGTTTTACATGAGCCTTCTTGGAGAGGGATTTTATGCTCTAGAAGATCTGCCTGAGCCCCTTGCAAGAGCACTCTTTGCTGACGCTTGTGCCTTGTCCCCTCATCAATTCACCGTGCTCCTCGATACCATGAGGTCAATAATTGACAACTGCCCTGAAAGATATCACGCGCATTTCTTACCGCCTATTGTCTCCACCTTGTTTGATCAGGTCGACCAGAAGGCAAGCTCTGAGTGGCAAAGGATAGAGCAAAGAAAGGCTACCTCGACAGAAGACAATGATCTCACCTCAGAGATGAAAGATGAAAGTGTTTTAAGACAGCTGACTTTGGCAGCGGTGATGTTGGTTGTGGGCCTCCTGGAGCCATCCAAATTGTCCTTAGCGACTGAGGCGAGCTTGAAAACGAATGGGTGTGTCGAGCCGCAGCTGGGATCTTCAACAAGAGGCTTCGTTTTGAAGACACCCGAGATACTGAAACCCCTGATTCTATTTTGCACGCATGCATTGAACATGCATGATACTCGCTCGTGCTCACTGATTGCAAGAGTTTTAAGGACCATCATTGGCGACTTCGCCGGAGACACACCTCTTGAAACGGATGTCAGAGAATTCATCTCTACAGAAGTACTGAAGGCTTGTATCAACTCGATCAACGATGCGTATTTTGTAGAGATGCAGAAAGAATTTGCGCAGCTTATCGCAAGCATACTTATTCTTTATTCGCCTAGAACAGACACGCCAAAACATATCATGTTATCTCTACCCGAAATGAGCAACGACCGAGTTGACAAAGCAGTGCGCTCTCTCTTTAGGGCTCAATCAGATTCCAAGAAACAGAGAGCAATCATTTTGGACCTCCTTCAAGGTTACAGGAGCGTTGCCATCCACGAGCAAGGAAAGCTTCCCAAACCAGACCCAAACAAGTTAAGATCTGTGATGCAGCAAAAATACATGATGGCCGATATGGAGGGCATGGAGATCAAAGACGACAAGCAGGATGAACCTGATCTTGGAGGAGTTGCAGAGATGTTCAAATGATACCCACCACTGTATGACGATTTGCACGAAGATAAGACAGCGAGGCGTTGTACACACTGCATTGAAATTTGGAGATTTGATAACATGATAGACAAGTTCCCCGAATAACCTCTAGCGCCTAATCTGAACTCCTTGCGCCGTTCCTCGTCACAATCTGTGATATACTACTTGGTGACTTTCGATGGGACGACGGCGTATGTAGGTCTCACAAATCTACCGGCAAATTAGAATCGCCTCCCATCGCCCGCGAAAACCCCATCGGTGACTCACCTGTCTGAATGATAAGGCTTGTAATTCTCCCCCAGAAGCGCCTTCTCCCGTGCTTGGTCTGCCCAATACCGTCGCACCTGATCTCGATCTTCCTCAGCTTGCAGCATGGGTATCAAATGTATCCGTGACCACATCTTTTCGCGTCTAAGCTCACTGTCATCCGGTCGTGGATTAGCTTTGAACGACCCATTGGGCTTGATGGCAGTGATTCATGCAATGGCAATAGTCGTACATCTTCTCCCTGTTCCCTTGCGCAACTTTGTACATGCCGTATGTCATTATCAAGCCCATTGCAGCGAGGTAGTATGCTGGTCGAAAGCCGCGGACTGGGAGGTTACGCTGGATGGAGAGTGTCAGTACTGGCGCAGCAGAAATAACTTGATGTATTGATGGAGGCGGAAGTACCTTGTATTGCACAGGCTCGTAACCGCCCTCAGGCGGTAAGTCTTGACCCATAGTGTCGTTTGTGGAGCGGAGGAGTTGCGGAGGCTGCGGAGCTGTTCACGATGGAAGCGCGGTAAACGCTACTAATTCGACACTATGTAGCCATATGATTCTATTTTCTATCGCCCTATCACCACGTGCCTGCCCATCGCTCTCAATTGACCATTGCGCTTAGGTATTTTAGATGTGACACTGTAACGCTTATTGATGTGAAGATGCGTGAAGCTGTATCAACATTACAGCGGGACCCGGTCAGCCGGCGAAGGCATGTGTATCCGAACCAGCGTGTCATGTCCATGGACGATTACTTCCCCCTGTAAAAGCTGATAGCATCGTCTTTGCCTAATCAAAGCATGAGCTTGGGTCTCATCATGGATCAAACAGCCCAGAGAGACTTTCATCACCCGTACCAGCCTTATGAAATACAGGTTCAGCTCATGAATGCTATCTATGAATGTATTCAAGAAGAAAAGATTGGGATATTCGAATCTCCTACAGGTACTGTGAGTTCTTGCATTGCTTTCTGAGTAACAGCTACTGTTGTATTTCTGCATGCTTTTCTTTTCAATTCGAGCTCGAACAACAGAACGTATCTTGTTGCATGATCGCGCGGCCTATTCTATTTCCTCAAGACATCTAGACTAATCTCCGGTCAGGGCAAGTCGCTGAGTCTGATCTGTAGTTCATTGACTTGGTTGCGCGACTTCCAAGCAGAACAGCTAGGGAAGGTCTCGGATGGTGATGGTATTGAGCGTTTTCTTTGGTGGCCGGAACATTGACTGAGTTTATCAGGTGATGGAGAGCCAGCATGGGTGCGCGAACAAGCGCGCGAGCAACATAAACAAGCCGTTATCCAGCAGAAAGCACAAGTAGAAGAACGACTGAAGCACATTCGATTGAGCCAGTCGAAGAAGAAGCAAGGGGATCACAAAACTGAGTCTTCCGTAAAAAGAATCGTCAGTGGAATTTGATCCCCACACGATTCAAAACTGAGAGACTTTCGTAGAAACCATCAGAGAGCAGAGAACTGAATTTTCTTGGAGATGAAGCCCAGTTTCAGCTGGAGGAGTATAATAGCGATGACGTGGAGAAGGGGCCTGCTAAAGTCTCCGCTGAAACAGATCAAAGCGTGTCTTCGACAAATCTCGAGCTGATGGAAAAGTGAGCACGAAGATCAATGGTCACATCGATGTTTGTAACTAATGCCCACATGTAGGCTTGGACTAGTATTCAAGGCGCCTAAGGAAGAAGATCATTTACCTGAGGATGAAATCAAAATCTACTTTTGTTCTAGAACTCATTCTCAGCTTACACAATTTACTCAGGAGCTGAGGCGTGCAAGCGTACCACCACCACCTTGGTCAACTGGAAATGGGCAACCAGATCAAGGCTCTGACAATCTTATGACAGTCAAACATTTACCCCTTGGATCGCGAAAGAACCTTTGTATCAATCCCAGGGTAACGAAGCTACGAGACGCAACAGCTGTTAACGAAAAGTGTCTTGAACTCCAACAGCCAGGCACTGCTGAAGACCACAAATGCCCATTCCTTCCGACTAAGAATAACGAGATGCTTGTCAGTGACTTTAGGGACCACACTCTGGCAGCAATCCAGGATATTGAGGATCTTGGAGCCCTCGGTAGAAAGGTTGGTATATGCCCATACTATGCTTCGCGCGCCACGATCAAGCCGAGTGAGGTACAATAAGTGTCTTGATTGAATTATTAAGCGGACGTCTGATTTGATGTAGGTGGTGACTCTTCCTTATCCATTGCTGTTGCAGAAGTCGGCGCGCGAAGCTCTCGACTTGTCTCTAAAAGGACACGTGGTTATTATCGATGAAGCGCACAACTTGATGGACACGATCACCAGCATCCACTCTGTGACAATTACTCTAACACAACTCAGAGGCTGTCGGGAAGCCTTAGGGACTTACTTGCAGAAGTTCCGTAATCGTCTCAAAGGCAAGAATAGGGTCTACATCGCCCAACTAGTCAGACTGTTAGATTCTCTTTCTACTTATCTTGAGCACAAGAAAGATTTAAAGGATCACCCCGATGGCATGGTAGGTGTCAGTGAACTAATGGCTGGCAGGGGAGTTGACCAGGTAAATCTTTACAAACTAATGACCTATCTTCAGCAGAGCAAGCTCGCTCGCAAGGTCGAAGGTTACATACAACATGAAGAGAAGCAGCGGGCCCAGAGTGGTGGTCACATTATAGCCAGTCCACAAACATCACCTTCCATGCCAACCTTGACCCACGTACAGTCCTTCTTACTGACGTTGACATATCCCGCAACAGAAGGTCGCTTTTTCTACGAGAAGGAGGACGAGGGTACAGTCGCGCTCAAATACATGCTTCTCGATCCTGCGTACAACTTCAGAGAAGTTGTAGACGAGTCTCGAGCTGTCATTCTTGCTGGAGGCACTATGTCTCCAATGGAGGATTACAGCCGACATCTTTTCCCTCACATTGCCCCCAACAAAGTGGAGACATGGAGCTGCGGTCACATTATTCCAAAAGATAACCTCTCAGTCACGGCAATAGCTACTGCTGCGGACGGAACAAACTTTGACTTCACGTTCAAAGCACGAAACTCACCCAAGGTCCTGAGCGCTTTGGGAGATAGTCTTGTAGAGCTAGCCAAATGCATTCCGGACGGTCTTGTTGTCTTTTTCCCTAGCTATGCGTATCTCGACAAAGTCATTGCTCACTGGAGATCCAACCGCACATACAGCTCTTTCGGCCGTACCATTTGGGATTCACTACAGAGGTGCAAGCCGATCTTTCAAGAAGCCAAAAGCGCTCCCGTCGATGAGACTTTGATTTCGTATTCGCTTTCGATCTCAACTGGCAAAGGTGGCCTCCTCCTATCAGTGATTGGAGGCAAGCTCTCGGAAGGTATAAATTTTTCGGACGGTCTCGGTCGTGGCATTGTTGTTGTCGGCCTTCCATACCCAAACATCCAATCCGCGCAATGGAAAGCGAAATTGGACTATATTGAGCAGTCTACATTAACGAGAACAGGTAGTATCAAGGAAGGAAGCGAGGCGAGACAAGATTTCTATGAGAATGCCTGCATGCGAGCAGTCAACCAGAGCATAGGGAGAGCAATCAGACACAAGGACGACTATGCAGCTATTTTGCTGTTTGATCGGCGGTACGAAGGGAAGAAGATCATTGAGAAGTTGCCCGGCTGGATTAGACAAGGGATGTGTGGGGGACAAACTGAGTTCCGTAGCTGTGACGAGAAGTTGAAGGCCTTTTTCAATACAAAATCTTTGAGCTAGAAGATTGAGACACCACCGTAGGTAGAGTGCATTACTGTTCCAAGCCATTCTTCATTGCTCCTCTGCTCGAAATATCCATTGCTTGCAACAAACTTCTCCCCAACTATGGAGGTACCGCCCCTATCTCTGGTGTCGACATATCAGATTGGTACCTTTTAGGGCTGAGCGGTCCCACCAAGCGAAAGGGCTTGGCGCACAGTAACCGCATCTTGATCCCCTCCAGTAAAGACCCAACGACATTGACAACCAGACGACCACATTTGTCAATCGTCGCGATGCCTACTCGATTGACAAAAACCCGCAAACAGTACGATATCTCCGCCCACAGCTCTCCTTGTCTCTCCCTGATACGCCGCGCTCTGGAAGTCATTTGCTGATTTTGTTCTGAATAGTCGCGGCCATGTATCTGCCGGTCATGGTCGTATAGGCAAGCACAGAAAGCATCCTGGTGGTCGTGGTATGGCAGGTGGACAACATCATCACCGAACGAATCTTGATAAATACCATCCTGGCTACTTTGGAAAGGTTGGAATGCGATACTTCCACAAACTGCAGAATCACTTCTGGAAGCCCGTGATCAATTTGGACAAGGTACGCTGTGCATGCTTTTGACTCTAAACACGCTTTCTATTCAATATCTGTTGCGAATGACATTGCGAGCATATGAACACGAGGGGGAAAGTGGCATTGGAAAATATTGGGAAAAGGCACCACTTTTGTGTATTGTCCAAAGCTCTCTGTGCTAATACCCATGTCTACCAGTTATGGGCTCTCGTTCCTCAAGACAAGCGCGATCAATATATTGCCAACAAGAAGTCAGACACCGCCCCAGTTCTCGACCTCCTACCTCTAGGCTACTCGAAAGTGTTGGGCAAGGGAAGATTACCAGAGATACCGTTGGTTGTGAGGGCGAGATTCTTTAGCAGCTTGGCGGAGAAGAAGATAAAGGAAGCTGGAGGGGTCACGGAGCTGGTGGCATAAAGCAGTTTTGAGGAGAGATTGAGCGAGGGTTGAATGCTTGATAGCTTGAAGTATCCAAACCTTCGTCAAGATAAGAACACTTCCAAAATAGCCCAGACTGCCTTTGCTACATGTGTCTGACAAAGAGGATATTTTGCGCTCGGATCGGACGTGCTTGTATTGCCTCGAGCTTGCGCATTCGCAAGGGCAAGTCGACCTTCTTGATGCTTGCAGAATTCGACGAAGAATGAGGATTGTCTGCTGTTGCCAATGCTTTCGAAATGCAACATTTAGTGGGTTGTGTTTGCGCATTTTCCCCGTTGCTCCCATGCCTGAAGCTCGCATTCTAGCAAAACCTCAGCCAAAGAGCTGAGAACCAGGGCCCAATTCATGACATGCAGTAGACCAGGGTATATGAGACACATCAAGGGCGTCGCGAACGAGCTCTAATGCACGGTCGTAGTGAACAAAGCTTTATCAACATTGTAGGAGTGAAGTAAGTAGACTAATGTTTTGCCATCGCGCTTACGCTACCAGGACGATGAATAATTCAATTGGAACGTGTTAAGGAAATTGCAACCGAAGTACTGAGTTTTTCCATAATGGTGAATGATTCGAATTATCTTTATCGTCTGCTCTTAGGTGCCGAGGGATTACAAGCTTGTTGTGTACCACAAGAGGCAAAATCTGACGGCCACTGCGTTACGCTCTGCGAAAGATTTCTTGACATGCTCTCAGATAGGACCAGTCTGTTAGTCGAACTATAGATCTAAGCATTTTCTTTGTTTTTGGGCACGAGATGTCCAACGGCCTTCCTGAGCCAGTACAGAAATTGACCGCGGAGTGTCCGGAATTATAGAATCTATAAAAATGTTAAGAGCAATTGAGGACTTAGGATTCAGGTCATTGAGGCGTTCACCATTAGAATCTTGACAGCCTGTGAGGGTACGCGGGATTTGATATTGAATATATAAAAGCTTTGCGCGTTCCTCTTCATACCATGGTCGATTGGTGTAGTTGGTTATCGTATCCTTAACAAACTTTACGGATAAGGTCTTGATTGCGAACCTCAAATCGATCAAGTCTTTTTTTGTTTTTTTGTGTTTTTGTTTTTTGTTTCTTCTTAGATTGAATCCACACTCCCTGGGTGTATCTCTGGATCGTGCAACAGTAGGGCGCGAGCACACCCTAGAACTAGGCCCGGAGGAGATTAAAGTCAGGGTTAAATTTGTGTCGTCTTGGCATGCGGGTTCGTTCCGTTCCTTCGATCGACGGCTGGTGTCGGCTGTTTAAAAATGACTTCACACCCAGTTGTCTCACTTGAACGCTAGATACTCTCATTTGTCTTGAAGCTTCATTGTTCTCGAGTCCGTGAGCATACATCCTATGTCTGCATGAGACTCGACTTACCGCTATGGCGGCCTTCAATCCCACCCAGCCTCAGCCCTCTGCGCCAGATCTTGGACCCCATGATCCTCTAATCGATCACGCGCCCTTCCATCTCAATGGTGATGCACAGCGAGACAGTCGTCACAACAACAACAACCACAGCCAGCAAGAGAGAAACGGCTTTCAGCTTGATTTCCCTCTCAATTCAGCAGCCATGCCGGTCAATGGGCACGGCCAGGGTCCTGTCCAAATGCCCAGCGGCCCCACTTCTCAATTACCACCAACAGGCGCACGACATAGAAGCACGATGAGCATGGGATCTTACGACATCTCCAAAAGCCCACCAAACCCGAAAAGCACCAAGCATGTCCCATGCAAGTTCTACAGAGTTGGTGGCTGTCAAGCCGGGCCAGCTTGCCCGTTTTCACATGATTTGGACAAACCGACAGACGAAGTTTGCAAATATTTCCAAAAGGTAGCAATTGCTCATGTACCACTGTAGTGAAAGCTAACACAGCTAGGGAAATTGCAAATTTGGACACAAGTGTGCCTTAGCCCACATCCTTCCAAATGGACGTCGAGTCAATAGGCCCAATAATGGCGCATCGAGAGGAAGCATGGATTTTGGGGGTAGGGTTGACCCTCAGTATTTTCCACAACCTGAGTTTGGACCACCGCACCATCCCCCAATGTCGAACGTCAATGGCCCATTTTCGCACCAAATGCCACCATTTGCTGACAGCGATCGATCCATGCAAATCCCACAGTCCCGCCCTTTCGACATCCCCTCGATTGACACCGATCTTGCTTCTCCTCAATACGGATCTCCGGTAGAAGGCTCACGTTCGGCATATTCTCAGTCTGGGCACCTCAACGTTCTTGATGCTCCACTTCCAGCATCGTTCGACAGTCAAGGTGTTTCTTATATCGCGAGACACGGCCCGGTTGCGGCATCTGTTCCTTCAAAATTTGGGATTGAATTTTCGTCGCCTCCCTCTTCTACAAGCCGTCGAGCTTTTGCTCCATCAGACAACATGCAGTCGCCTTTTGCTGCACAACGGAATCCACGCACGAGAGGTCCCGAACTTGGTTCATCGCCGTTTACGTCTGGGGACGAAGGTCCACCTCATCGAACAATGCATTCACAGCGAATCCCAAAGCCAAACGTGCTTTCAGCAAGCTTACCTAGAGTTGGAATGCACACTGATGATTGGGACGACGGTTTCCATTTCAGCGACGGCGAAGAAACTGATTACATACCCTCTAGTTTGCACGATCAGATACTTACACCTCAGGAGAAGATGCGACGTTCATCAAGAAACGATAGAGACAATAAGAGTGTTCGAGAGTCGCTAAGCGGGTTCGGTACTCCAGGAGACTCGTCCAGTAAAGTCGGCTCTCCGAGCGCAGGAAGTCCTTCACGCTACGGTGCCTTCTTTGCTCGTCGACAGCAAGATGCAAATATGGCAAGCTCGCCGAACCAGTTCGGACCCGTCGGCTCCCCGTTGCGCAGTATTCATCCATCCGCAAGCCCCTCAATGCGGCCTACTAAGGATGTAGGCGATGTACCAACGACTTTCCCATCTTTTGCAAGTCCACCTCGCCATTCGTCTATGTCAATACTTTCACAGCAGCTAGGCCGAACGAGGATTTCATCTAAAGCCTCTGATGCGAGCGACAAGTCTGTGAATCTCCACCCAAATTCTGCTCGTCACGTATCGGCGCCTACTACGGGCTTTGGTCGGTCTGCTTCCACGTCTACAAACCACGGCCGTATTGAGGAAGAGGACAGCGTTTTCTCCCTGGAGGAAGAAGAATTTGATCGCTCAAAGCCAGCGAGCGGTGCCAGTCCCAACGCTTGGGGCGCGATTGGCTCCAAGAAGGGTGCTGAATGGGGCTAATTGCAAATACAGTTGCAACCACAGATGACATGCAATTTACGATAGGCTGTGCTGTTCACTTTCCTCGAAATTTGAGGGGCATGAGTCCTGCTGCCGTCGCCGCCGCCACCGGCTGTCGCCCCTTTCAGTTATTGAAGAAACAAGTTGATCGTAGCAAAGATCTTAGTTTTGCCACAGCTTCACACTTCGTCAATTATCGCGTGCTAACTTATGTCAACAAACTTGCTATTTTGTATACGTGCATCGAGACTCCCAACATCAATGATTGGATGACGGGAAGGGTATGGAAAGGGTCTTAGAAACAACTCAGGAAAGTACACAGAATTTCTACGAGCTTAGCGAAGGCGTTTTCCAAATCAACTAGGTGGCTGGAAAAGTTGGCTAGGAACGTCCGATACTGTACAAATGAAGTGTATGATAATGAACAAGAAGACTAGAACAATGGATATAAATCGATACAGTTTTTATGAATATAAATCGTCTCAAAACGACGGAAGTGTAGGTTCGTATAATTTACATATCTTGTCTATGCTCTATATCCTCTCGTACAGTCCCAGAGCCCACCTCACAACTCATCTCTAACCTTTTTATCCTCCCCAGTCGCACCATCTATAACCTTCTTCCCCTCCACAGTCCCCTCAATCATGACCTCCTGCACACCACCTCTAACCCCAGCCTCTCCACCTTCTTCCCCCTTGGCCGCCCTCAATACCCCCGCAATCTCCTCATCATACACATTCCACTCGGGCACCTGCCGTCTCGCTCTCTTAAGCTTCGGCTCCTTGGTCTCCGGGTTATTACAAAGATCGATCGTCCTCGCAGTCGCCAACCCTTCGTCCGCGCACCAAGTCTCGCACCACAGCCATTCTTGCGGCAAGCTCTTGATCTGCAGCACATGCTGCATATGATTCGGGAGATCCTGGTCCAAATTCGCCAGACTGGCCGGGTCAGCTGAGAGCTGATGGTACTGCCCTCTCAATCTATCGCCGGCTGCGATCTCGCGGAACTTGACGAGGTCGACGACGTAGAGCGCGCTGATATGGTAAGGTAAGCCGCGCAGGAAGTTCGCCCAATACCCGGTTTTCCAGAAGCGGTAGCCTTCCATCTCGGTGCGGGAGTCACACATGGGCGTGAAGCCGTAGGGAGCGCCTTCGAGGTCGAGGGTCACGAGATCGTACATGTCCGTGCGAACGATCTGGTCGGCATCGACGAAGATGACTTTGTCGAGGGAGGTGGGGAAGAGGACGTCGAGGAAGAGGATCTTGTAGCCCCAGATCTGGCGCTGTTTCTCGGATTGTGCGCGCAGCCAGTGCGGCCATTTGTAGGTGATGAGTTCGTAGTCGAATTTGTAGTGGGCGGCGAGGGTGGGAAGGGATTCTTTGAAGGAAGGGGAGAGGAATTGCGCTATGAACCAGAATTTTACGCTGTGGGACGTGTGCCGCATCACGCTTACTATCATGATGGAGAGCATGCGCTCGTAGAGATGGCCGGAGGCGACGGAGAAGATGTTGATGTCTGCGTGTTGGGAGCCGGAAGGGACGAGGCCGGTTTTAGAGAGGAAGGAGGAGGCAAATTTGCTTGCTTTTTGGATGTAAGGTGCTGCTGGGCCCGATTTTAGGATGGAGAGGCCGCCTTCTTCGAGGACGTCTTCGTTCTCTTGGCCAGGTTTTCGGGATAGACGTGGGTAGAGTGTTTTGCCTTGGAACGACATCAATGTGATATCTGTGCTCTCGTCTCCAAGCGACGGGTACCAGCCCTCTGATCCCGCGCTCTCGATGTTGAAAATCTGGGAGGATCTGCCAGCCTGTAATTTGAGATTCCAATACCCAGGATTGACCTTGAACTGGAAATAACCCAGATTGGCCATGATTATTGTATCAGCAAAATGTGGGTCTCTTTCGGTCCCGAGCCATAGCTGAACACCTCTAGGCGGAGTTCCAACGCTGAGGTCTCGCGAATGGCCTTCGATTAATATGTACTCAAGCTCGTAGAGAGCATCCACGTTATCCCCTTTTTTCAGGGCGCTGAGCTTGATGTTGTCAAGATCATGAACGGAATCTTTGGCGGTGACAAGCCATGCTGGAGGGACATCAAGCGCCAGATTGAGAAGAGCCTCCTTTGGCACCCCACTGAACTCCGCCTTGAGAGCGCGCACGTCGCCGCTGTCGGTAAATGATGGTTTAGCGTCCAGGACATGGCGATAGAAACGCTTGATCGGGAGCTCTTGCATCTTTTCTCGAGGATTCAAGAACAGCCTCAGATAGACCCCTTTAAGCTCTGAAAGTGCTTTTAATATAGGTATCCACCGCTGCGCAATCTGGCTGGTAGGATCAATGGACGCTACAAGATGTATAGATGAGTTTTCGGCATCACCTGTCTCAATCAGAGTGTGACTGCTTGCCCATTCCTCAAATCTATCCATGCGCATAGTTGGAGCCGAATCGAAGATACCCTCAGGTATGTCCGATATGGCGGAAAGGGCAATGGTGGATGTCAAGACTGCCGAGTCCGTTGACGATCTAATTCGATCGTGTAAGCCAAGTGCTGTCAAAGCCTTTTCAGCAGGCCCGAGTCGCTTCGTACGTTCGTATTGAAGGAGGAATTCGAAGTCTTCTGCAGAAAAGCTAGCTGACTGAGGAAGCGGGCCTACTTTCCTGCCATTCAGAAACAAAGCCTGTTCTCTTGAGGTCAGCCCGAAAGCTTGCACTAATGGGTTGCAAGTACGCCAGAATGCCGCTGCCTGGTCAGTCTTCTGCCCTTCTACACTGCCTAGTGGAATGTCTTCGCGCAATTTTGTTTGCAAAACGTCGTTTGCGATATCGCTACCCTGGCTCTGTACGAGCTCTGAGATATGGACTGATTGTCGAGCTGTTCTGCTTTCTGCGGGGTTGTGTAAAAGGACCAATTGCACATCGCTGTTCTCTTTTTGGAATCTTAATGCCTCGAGCAGAAGTTTCTCGCCGTCCTCTGAATCAACGTCCGCAATGACGATTAATTGAGGAGCAAACCGTTCCATCCCAACTGCATCAGGTGATGATGCGACATTAGGGAGAGTATCAAAGGCAGCGCTGTTCCTAGTAATGACGTCCTTGATATCGACGACCTTGATACTGGCCTCATCTTCTGGTACAATGAGAGCATTTCGGTAAGCCGGTGCACCCTCAATAAGTTGACCCGCAAGCCAGCTATCCTCGGGGATCTGTCCTTCGTAGACTTGGCGCTGCAATATCCTCAGATCAGTGTCTACGCGAGAGGTCATAGTTGTGAGCCAAGCATCATTACGAGGCATGGCTACGCCGTTGGTGAAGAAAGGTGCTGGCGATCCTTCTATACCTAGCCGCTTAAGGTATTTCCGTGTTTGGTCTAAGAATACGGGTTTAGTCTTCGAGGTCCCGTCTCCTTCTGAAGGCACATCAACTGTTTCCGTTTCCTGACTTTCTTCTCGAAGCACAGCCTGAAAATCAGACGCGAGCCTGCCCTGTCGGAGGTTTCGTTCCTTAATGACGGCCTCAAAATTGCGCTTGTGAGCGCTGATGGCACCTTTGCTCTTAAAGGATAGCTCGAGATACGTGAAAAGAGCAGAGAGCCCGTATGTGTCCCATATATGATACACAACTTTTGCCTGATCGATTGAGCTGGGCGTCGTAAGCAACGGCACAATACCAAATCGTATTGGAAATTTCCGCTTCACAGCCATCTGCAGCTGCTCCACAATGATCTCGATATCTTGGACTTCCGTCAGATCCATTGGGATTATGACATTGTGAATGTCTCTTCGTACTTGCGGCAATTGTCCTGGCCATGTTCGCTGAAGTATGGCAGAGGTTTCCATTGGCCATTGGCTGTAGCGCTTATCTTTTTCAATGTCGTTGAGCCAGATAATGACTTTGCCACCTTCAACGTTGTCTCCGTAGTTGTAGCGTTGAGCATCTTCCTCCACTTTCGATTCTGAAATGGCTGTATGAGACAAAGCCTTGACAGCTTCCTGACCGGTGAAGCCTAATGACTTCAGATTGCCGACAATTGCGCGCTCCCTCCGCATTTGTTGTAGCAATGCATATGCGTCCATCTCTCTAGACTGCACTTGCTGGCCGTTCATCCAAGCAACATTGTAGCCTGCTGGAAGAAACTTGTCACGATTGCTACGATGTTCACCAATGAGCTCTTTGGAGACGTTCCTTTTCGAAAGAGGGAGAGAGAATTTTGGAAAATCTTGGGAGATCGTTATGAGCGCTTCGAAAGGATCTTTACTACCCATGATGAAGCTAGAGGTCTTGAGGCCTAGTCCCGACAACTCCTTTGCTGTCAGGGGCTTCAGATCGGTAATCTCCCCGTCACCAACATCTAAAACTGGGGGTTCTTCACCACCCACAGAGACATCATCTTCTGCAGAGTCAGCCTGCTCGTCTCCCTCCTTCGCAGCCTCACGATCGTCAATCACAATATAGTCAGTACGTTTGAGCATCAACTCCACACCATACCCGTTAACCGACAAAGGTTCTCTCTGCCTTGCCCCTTGGGGTCTATAGCGTACTCTATATGAGGTCTCCCCGTTCCTCGCCGTACTACTAACGGTCTGATGAAATTGCCCGAAAAGTGGCGAAGTGATATCGGCATACAGAACGGACGGCGCCGCGCTGGGGTCTCCTTGTATTCGATCAAACTGCAATCCCTCAACATTCTTGATGTGCCCCGCGTCCTGCTGCGCCTTGTCAAGGGCAGGTGAACAGTATTGTTTGCCATCGAAATGTACCCATATTGGACAGGCTGCGTCTTGTGCGACCATCAATGACGGCTCGATCGCAGTTTCATAGTACTGGTAATGCGCCTCGATGCGGGGCGCTGCAGAATGTATGGACAAAGCATATTGGAAAGAGGCTAAGGCTTCTTCGCTGGAAATATGGCCATCATCTCTAATGACTTGTAGGAAATTCTGGAATAATTCCTGATCTGTATTGCAGTCTGTGAATTGCCCGTCTGCTATTCGGTCGAGGAGTGGGAAGTAAGAGGTAGAGTTCTCCTCCGCAGCCGTTTCCCTAATTGAAATGAGTCAGCGGTGAACAGAAGACGTAGGCGATTCAAGTATCACCAACAGCAGCTCTAAGAGGTATGGTGGAGAAGAAAATGAGGCCTGCAATGCAACGTTGATAGAAGGGCTAGCCAGGACCTGTCCAGCAGAGAGTGAGCTGGCAATAAGCAGAAGCCATGATGGCTCCTGCAAGAACGAGTGAAATATCATAGCAGCTTGTGCAAGCATTTGCGCGGGCAGCGCGAGCTTGCATACATTGTCAACGAGCTGTCCTCTGGCCAGATGCCAAAAATAAAGATGCGAGATCAGCATAACTCCGTCACCTTATCCCCGCCGCCTGCAGGTCCAGATGTGGTGTTTAGCATTCGCGAGAAAGCGTTGATGCTGATGCTCATATTATATCACCTTCCAAGCGATTTGGCAAGGACAATGCGAGCACATCTTACACGTCTGTCAGTTGGACTACGGAGATACAAGTTGAGATGTTAGGATGTTCTTGATACCGGGATAAATCACTCAAAGGCCTCCGAACGACCCTTCCACAATGGCTCTTTCACTCTCCTTACCTGTCTTTTGAGAGAACATGCGAAGGTGGGGCGTGATATTTCGGCTTTCTCTTCTTTGACGCTGCTATTGATACGGGACTCAATTGACAAAACAGCGAAAGTGAGCCCCAAAAGAGCTCTTCTCATCTCAAAGTGTATACGTAACAAAAAGGTGGGGTTCGCATATCGCAAAATGAGAAGCAGAACTGCAGTCGGTTTACGCATTTGAATTCATCGTATTGAACATCTCATACAGTCTTTGCAAGCATTAGAAGTCCTGCGGTCCTCTTATCTCAAGGCCTTCGCTATGTCTCTTCCTGAAACACTGAGCTTTTCGACTGTTGACGTCTTTACGCGTACCACATTCAAAGGCAGCCAGCTTGCCATTGTTGCGCTTCCAACTGAGGCGGAATTCTTGAGCCAGGAAATAAAGCAAGCAATAGCGCGCGAGTTCAACTTCTCCGAGACGGTGTTCCTACATCCATCTGACCCTGATTCCCATGAAAGGCGTCTTGATATCTTCACTGCTACGCAAGAAATACCTTTTGCAGGTCGTTGTTGAATTGGTATAGGGGGAGAATATGAAGTAGATAATTGCTTGATTAACTATCTAGAAAATCTATATGTTAATATATTCAAACATAATAATGAGTATTATAATAACTGAAAACGGTTATACGTTTTCAGTATATTATTATTCTTTATTATCGTTTGCAGACTTTGAGGATAAAGAGTCCTTTATTCCAACAGTCATCCAGTTATCGGAGCAATTTGCCACATCTGCGAAAGCACATCTCCACCTCTGGAGGGTGTGACATTCCATCTGAAGGCTGGGTCGCTTGTCGGCCGGTACGATCAGCAAACCCGTCAGGGAGTCGCGGAAATACCGCATAATGTTCATATCCACCAAGCAAAAGCCCAACGGCGAGACTTCTTAGATCATCAACCTAGCACGAAGCTCTCTTCCGAATCGGGGCCTAGCACCTTTCCGTTCGTCTCCATTGTTAAAGGTATGACGTTCGCTCTTGTCGAGGTTTCAGGGCTTGTGAACCTCAGCGCACTCAAGCCTGCAGCACAGGTGGATCCCGACGATATACTAGCGCTCGACGAAGGTTGGGCTCCATCGTTGACAGCATCATACTACTATACAATCACCGGAAGTTTGCATGACAATACGAACACGACCACCATCAGAAGCAGGATGTTTTCACCGAGGATTGACGAGGATTCGTGCACCGGAAGCGCCGCCTGCACATTGGCGTCGTATCTGTCGCTGCAACGTGGAGAAGGCAATCAAGTGTTCTCATACGTGATTGAGCAAGGTGTCGAAATGGGTCGCAGGGGTGAGATACACGTGACAGTCACGCTCAATAACAGTGGGAAAGCCATTGAAAAGGTTGTTCTGGCTGGCACTGCAGTAACAGTTACCTCAGGTAGTCTGATTTTACCTTGACATATACTTTCGGATACGTAGCCGACGTTCCACGTTGAGACCAAATGGTGCTGCTTCGAAGAGTCTGTAGACAGGCACTATGGGGAAGCTGCTCAAGGCGGTGAGAACAATGGATGATCCGGTCCAAACACTCTAGCTGAGCATACTACTGTGCTAGAAATAGAAGCTGTAGTTGTAAGCTTGGACGATGTCAGGATTCCCTGATATCGCTGCAAATTTGGTCAGCTATAAAGCTGATCGGTCTCTTCGTTTCAGTGTTTCACACCTCCATACTGTTTCATATGTCCGAGAAGTACAGCATCAGGCGGGTAAGTCCACAGCTCTACGCGCAGGATTGACTTTGTCCCGCATGGTTAGTACCATTGACCTTTTGCAACAGGCTGGGTAGTGGCAGTAGCTCTGTCGCTTGAGTTTCACTCGCACGTGCACCGGAAACTTCGAAGCTTCGGGGTTATTACGTTGAGTGACAAGCTCACAATTGGCCCCGTCTATCATTGGCCGGCTTATAAGTACCCCGGGATGCCCTAGGCAAGTCAGCCACTTGCTGATGACTGGTCATGCGCACCTGAAATCAGGTTCTGGAAGATTGCATTCCAAGCTTTATTTAGACGTAGTGACTGTGATCAGCGTGAGGGTCGTTATTGATCTTGCGAAGTTCTCCATGTTACAGCGCCAGCTTGGGAAGCATCTATTGAAGGTGCTCCAGACCCATAGGTCCGTCATTGCATTTTCGCATGCGTCAAGACCTCGAGAGCCTTGGAACAAAGCAGATATGTGCTGCGAGCCTCGTGGGAGGTCAGAAGTAAAGGCGTCTGAATGTATAACCAAGAGTTCTGCTTTAGTCGACCCCAGCAATTTTAGCCGGCGGGAGGCGGACATGGAGTTCGGCAGGCGTTTTGCTGCTGGTTGATTGAAGCGGGTATGCAAGATGGCGTACGACTAAATCACGCGTGGTTTGCGCCGGACCGGCTCTCCCCATGGTCCAAACGTTCGGTTTGTGCCGAGCAGCTGGGAGCCTGGCTGGTCCAGTATTGGGTCTGGCCTGAACTGGAAGCCTGGTGAGCCATGGAATCATGGACGCATGAACATGAACCGAAGGGCGATGCATCTTTCGCCACTGTCGTCAGAATGAACCAGATTGTGACGAGTCGTACTGTTTGTAGATGTTACGCTAGAGAGAAGAGAGAGAGGTGCATATGCATCAGATCTGAAGAAGAAATCCGATAAAGTAATCTCCTTTTCCGCTTTGGCTGGCTGCATGTCGCATAATTCTAGGAGCAGGTCAATTTCTCGAAGCGGGATCTCTCCAGACTTTGTCATGCAGAAATGACAAGAACGATGGATCTGATTGGCGATCTTGCAGATGAATTCCGTCAAGTTCCCATAGCTTGATGCAACGCATCGCGATCTGACCAGACTGACCGACCCCTCTTCCAAGGTAAGGGGTTCCTGGCAGCGGTGGCGGAAACAGGATGCTGGTAACTCTGACCACATCGCCGGAATTTGCTGAGACGGCACAAGTCTGATGCTGTAACGTAGGTCTTTCCCTAATCACGCGGGGCGGCTGAAACCAGGAGGCCTTGGGTCGTTGACAGTCGAGATGGGCTTGGAGCCTTGGAGGCGCGGGAGAAAGCCAAGGGCCACTTGGGTCCCTCCTCGGAAGAAGCTATATCCCTGTCGAACGCGCGAAAAGTGGCTGCAGAGCGCGGCTTAAATCGTTTGGGAAAGGAGTCGTAGCTTTTTCTCTCGTAGCTTTTCCGTGTGCCGCAGGCCTAATTAGTAGGAGAGAAGAAGAATAGAAATAATAATTAATAGCAGCGGTACAGTGTTGGCAGTAATAAAATCGCGGCAGAGGCAGGTACCACCTCTGCTTCCATATCAAGCGACACTTCCCTGTCGACCCCAGATTATCGTACAAATTCTCCATCCGTGCAGGCTGTCTGCCTCCTTCTCCCTAAATAGCATCGACTGCCCTCAAGCAAACACCGAAAGCCCGTCTGCCTCACCTCCCCGGTGAATTTGATTCACAACCTCGGTGTCAAATTAGCATTCGGGCAACCTGCGGGCACCTCCACTCCAACGAGATCACGCCGCAAACCGTGCCTACATCCAGGCTCTGGCAACGCTCATGTGCAAACCGGTCTTAGCCATCTGACTCGAGAATAAAGGAATACCCAGTGTGGCCCGAATGCTGTAAGCCATTGGGACAAAGAAGCAATCGCTCTCGACTGGAAGTGCAGAGCTGTCGTCTCGGGCAGTTATAGTGGACAACCACGACTACTTTGTTTGCTAGCAAACGCCTCGTAACCCAAGAAGGGAAATTTTCCGGCATCTATCACAATCATACGCGAAAGCTCACAAAGATCAAGTCAATGGTGGGCAGCGTCATCACGGATTGGTGACGGACACCGGGTAGCAACAGACGGGCAACGGCAACACAACACCACCACAAAACAATAACAAAGCGTCCGTCCCCGCATCGAGCCGCGTCGTCGAACTCCTCTGTCTGAAGTTGCTTATTTTTGGCTTTCTGGCTTTCTGGCTCTCTGGCTCCCATCACGTGCGACGTTGCAATGAGAAGTCTGCGTCTGCGGCGTACTTAGCTCCATCTGCGCCCGACACACTTCTTAGGCTCCCTGCCCTCAATATCAGGAAGAGCTCACCAGAGTCGTATTAAGCTACAAGTCGTCAACATGTCTCCACACCTCAGCTCCTCCTCGTCCTCATCCAACGAGGGTTCAGCATACCCTTGGATCTTGGAACATCTACTCACCTACCCTGGCACTTACGAGATTCCTCTACGTACGATGTATACCCTGAACTCCGCGCCTTCAACAAAACAGCCTCCCCGTCAGTCACACACTCCT
The DNA here is from genome assembly GCA_032158265.1 of Bacidia rubella. Lineage (NCBI taxonomy): Eukaryota > Fungi > Ascomycota > Lecanoromycetes > Lecanorales > Ramalinaceae > Bacidia > Bacidia rubella. The sequence continues at coordinate 214,275 of JAVTIF010000021.1, read as the reverse complement.
TCGTTATCTTCGACCGCGTCCAGTTCGGATGGCTCTCCACAGACGCCAGAGTTCCCCACAGACCAGCACCACCAATTACCACAAGCCAGTGCTACGGATCATTTCAAGCAGTGCTTGATGGACCACATTAGTCAGCTGCCTTCGCAACCGTGTTCGCTACCTCCAGCATTCATAACTTCCTTTGTCAGACGGTGTTTCACCGAGGATTTAGCGATGGTTGACTTCACTCAGTCCTTGACAGCCCTAGACTATCTCAAAGACCTAGAGAATCGGAGGAAAAGAGAACTGACAGCCGCACTGCAACGTCTTGGTTTGAACAAAGATGTTTTATTCGAGCGTGGGGATTTCAGTCGCAATCCTCGAATATCAGAGTGGGTAAAGCAGATGCAAGACAAGGAGCGAAAGGTTGAGGCTTTGTACACACAAGTCTATATTGGTCTCCGTCGCTGGGTATGTTTCATCCTTTCGCTATTTCTCTTTACACGTGGGCTGACGAGCTGGCTCCGCAGACTCTGATCAATGAAATGCGCCTCGAGCCTTTCTCGAAAGCCAACAGTATTGCCATGCTGAATACGCTTTATCCGCCTGCTACTGTTGCACCACCCACCAGACAACTGACACAGCACATACTGTCAACACAGCGTAGCGCCTTCTTCCGCTACATCACTGGAGTTGAGAACAATGGCAGAGAGATCTTGAAGAATCTAGAGCTTCAGGGAGCAAAACCTGGGGACCGTAATGGCTGGAAGCAAGTCCGTGAGGTTGTGGACAAGTACTTACGTACCGCTAACGGCCTGATCGACGAGTGCGGAGAAATCACCGACCCCTCGTATTTCTCTGCAGAGGCCGTATCAAGGCGCCGCAGTGAACGCAAGGCGGACTCGGGCATCAGCTTCGCAAGCGGCGATCGCCCGTCCACCAGTAGCAGCGATCACAGCCACTCCAACGTACCTACAACCATCAACAAACCACTCCCCGCCTCCCCACCCAGCATTCAAAAAGCCCACACCATCCCAGCAACAACATCGAAGAAACAGACTCATCGCACAACGCTGGAGAGGATCGCCCGCGAATTCCGTAACTTTCGAATACGCAATGATGTCAAGGAAATATCCAATGGCAATATTCGCACGAACACAGACCTTGACTTCGACACTACCTCGAAGTCTAAAGACTTCACGAAGGCCCCGAAAGGGCTACGGAAGATGAAGTCAACCTCATCAATTCGCGATCGAGAGAACCACAGTGGTAGATCCTCACAGCATCACTCTCGCTCAGGCAGTAATGACGAACCAATGCCTGATTTCGACTTGGACGCGAGGCGACGGCAGATGATACGCGAAGCGCAGAGAGAGAAAGAGAGCAGAGCAGCGCTCCTGGATAGGAACAAACTTAATGGTGCTGACCTTTCCGGGTTTACAGCGAAGGGGAGGTCCTTTGACTACTGACGCAGCAATTTGGGAAGCATTCTTGAATTTGCAGCACAGCATGATGCATAAGGGAAATGGTGCATCAAAACAGCGAAGGCGTTGATGTAAGCGGCCAGGCACGAATTGGGATGTCTGTTAATGAAAATGCATATGCATGTATAGCCGCTAAATGGAAGCCTGTTCCTTCTTTCGGCATTTTCTGTACACTTTGGTATGAATAATGTATATCAAAAAGACGGAAACGTAGTAGGTAGAGAGAGGAACGTTTGAGAGATGGCATGACTTGAATGGAATGTCAATTGATCAGTCAACAAAGAATCCTTTCCAGTCGAAAAGGATGCCATTCGTTTTATGTCTTGCATGTCTATTGCCCTCCCTGCGTCTCTAGCTGCCTCTAAAGGCGAGGCTGAATGCTTCTGAACGTTTCATGTGTCGTCCGAAACCGGCCCTTCCTCAAACACCTTAACCTTTTCCGCATACCTTCGAATATCACTTACATAATTCTCTTCAATTAAGTCACCTTTCCCGCCTGCGACCCTCAAGATAAGATCGTTAAGCGAGGACCTCCCAAGAATGTCTACGTGATCGCCTATGGATCAGCCAGTGTCAGCCTTCACACCCGTTTTCTCCAAGTAGTTGTGAAACAGGTCAAGCACAAAGTAGAGCAGTACGTACCTGTGTTCGGGCCTCCACGAGGATTAAACCGGTCAGGCTCGTGCGGCATCTCGTACGTCTTGACCTTGACCCCAGCGGGATTGAATCGTTTGATCTTCCATCCTTTGGCACACATGTACCCACTACTCAGCAACGGGACTGTACCATCCCCTTCACCTTGAATAACACCATGGTCAACGTCGCCGTTTGTCACACTTGTATCAATTGTTACGTTTACGGTGTTCAGGGGGTCGCGGTCTTCGCGGTAAAAGTATGCCCGCTCTGTCGGTTTGCCCACACCGTAGAAGCAGTAGATCTTCAGGTTTGGCGCAAGCGGGAGGCGAGACTCGAGCGGATTCACCCATTTGGAGGGAATCCGCTCATTAAGCTCGACTTCTGCGGTCGTGTGAGCGACGCCGTGAGAGTAATTGTCTATGACTTGTGACTTGTACCAGTCTTCTGTGTTGGCCAGCAGGTAGTCGAGCGACTCCTCTACTGTGAGATTGCGTGAAGCACCATTGGTAGAGTTGCAGTCCCGGAAGTTGATGAAAGTGCCGTAGCTAATGTTGCGGCTTGCCACATCATCCGGCGCCCATGTTCCGTGACCCCAGACCGCGTTTCCGCCTTTAGGGAGAAGGGAAGAGGTGCCTGGCATGCTGCGGAAGATCTCACACCGCTCCCCTTTACCAAGAAACTTTTCCAATCCATAAACAGCAAAAGGATTGAGTTGCGCAGTGTCCTTCATTTCCCCAGATAGAAACGCTGGTAAACCTTTGAGAGCTCCAAGAAGAGATCCACTGATGTTGATCCAAGAATCCACATATTTGTCTACCCAGCCTTGACCAGATTGTGCTTCGACCCAGTGAAGAAAGTAGAAGAGTACTTGAGAGCCCATACTGTGAGACACTATAGTAACCTTCTCGCCCTTCGCTTGGACGGCCAGCTCAATGTGGCCACGAAGCCGAGAAAAATACTGGTCTCGCTTCTCCAGATTGGCGTAAGAAAGCCGCCAATCGTATGCTGCGCTGAAAGCATTGGATGGGTCGTAGCCAACGGTAGCTAGGTTTTCTAATATCTTGTTCCATATCCAATAACCGGTGATGAAGAAATCGGTCGCATCAAATCCCTGAGAAGCTCTCAACTTCACACCTGGAGGATCAAGACCCGTTTCTTTATCCAACATGATATGTCTCTTCCATCCAGCCTTATCCGTGACTAGTGCTCGCATCATACTCCACGAGCCCCAGAGCCTTTTCCTAAAATATGGCCTTGAAACTTCTTCAGTCCCCCAGCTCTCCAGTCCTGTGGAAATCACGCCAGGTACCATAACAATCGGATGCTTTGCTGTAATTCCTTGGGACCGCGCATGTAGACCAACAGCAAACGAATCATAATTGACGGCTTCACGCTCACGGTTCTACACGGAAATACATCTGTATCAGCTTCAGTCCATGTGTTCTCAGCATGCGTATGCAAGGGCACCTACCGTGATGTCTTTCGCATCTCTCACAATTCCTGCTGGTATCACGTCGATTAGTGCATCTAGATTGAAGTCCGAGAGCCCCTCAAAGTTGATAACATCGTTCTGCTCAGCGAAGAAAGCCGCCACCACAATACCGAAGATACCTCCCAGACTGAACAAAAACCATGATTTTCGTTTCCCTTTTTTCTTCTTGAGCTTCTCTAATTGCCGAAGTGGAACAGGTATCACCGGCTCGTTGTTTGCTGGTGAGGAGTCCCTTGATGGATCACTGGATGAATCTCCCAGAAGGCGTCTTCGGAGTGTGGACATCGTTGTGGAAATGACATGATTTTCTCAAGTCCGAATTATACGTGTGGACATAAACGAATGCGATCAAGAGCGCGATTGAATAGCAAAGTGTGGTGACCAAAGAACTTTTGATGAAGCGGGCATCGAGACAGGTTGGCTGCGGCGCCCAGGGATGGAATCTGCGCAGGTGGGACGGAGTATCCCCATGGCACATTGCCTTTGGCTCCGCAACAGTCCGTCAGGTCCGCAGCGGGGAAGCCAGTTGCTGCCCCACCATTGAGGCCAATTTGTCTCCTATCTTAAATCGTTAAAGAGCATCGATTCTGCTAGTTGTATGACCCAATACTTAGAGAGAACGCAGTTCTTGTTGTCAAATGACACTGAAAGTCATGAGCGGCAACAACGATCTAGATATATTCCAGTACACGCATGAAAAGGAAGCTGCTTACATGAGGCCTATGCGGGACCTCATCTCTAAGGATCTATCAGAGCCGTACAGCATCTATGTCTATCGATATTTTCTGAAAGACTGGCATGACCTTTGCTTCATAGTACGTATCATTTGCAAGACGGCTCCAATGCCGGCATTTGACATTGTTTCTCAAGGCCGTAGACAAAGACTCCAAACTCATCGGCGTAGTGATTTGCAAGCTTGAGCAGCATCGAGGCGACACTTTGAGAGGGTACATTGCCATGCTAGCTGTTCAAGAAGAACATCGAGGCAAAGGCATAGCAACAAAGCTTGTTAAGAGAGCTATCGATGCTATGATCACTAAGGGCGCTGATGAAGTTCGTCTGACCTACTGTCGAGTATACTTCACAATTGACGGTGAACAGGTGTGCCTCGAAACTGAAGTTATCAATTCCGCAGCAACTAGGTTGTACGAACGTCTTGGCTTTCTTCGAACCAAGAGCTTGCACCGATATTACCTGAACGGGAACTCTGCGTTTCGATTGTTGTTACCTCTGAAGGAGAAAGCAGTAACCCCACGACGATGATACCTTTTATCCCCGCAATAACGCCACGCTGATTTTGTAAATCTTTTCAATGACATGGGTATCAATAAATCAGACCCTGAATTCGTCGTATCTCATACACCTAAATCTCGACGTCCATCACGCCCTCATCCAGCAGCCTCGACCAGGTGAAATCCATTATTGATGGTCTTCTGGATATCCTCGTTCTTGTGTTGGAGCAGAGATAAAATGTAAGCCACGTCATTCCATTGTCGCTCCGTTTCACATCGCTGAAGTCTGGCCGCCAGTTTATCTGCCAATTGTTTCGCATGTTTATCCTACAAGAAGCGTTAACGACTTGTCGACCGTTAAGGACGTTAGTCAAAACTTACCTTCTCAATAAAAGTGGAGAGGAACTTGATTATTCTTTTGAAAGCATCCTCTTCTAATTCCTTCTCGGCACTGAGTAACGAGAACATGTCGATAAAATGATTGTATATAGCGTTATCCTTTGTGGCAAGCTCTGTGAAGAACATCTTGGACAGATCCGCAATGCGTTTGTCCGACTCTTCTAAGCACTTAGCCATTTCACCAAGCTGCCCCTTGACTTTGACTTGACCAGCAAGGATCAGAAACGTCAGTGTCATGAGACAGGTGCGTTTTACGGAGCCGTCGGCGTCGTTTAGTCGGCGGTAGAGGAAGTCGGTATTCTCGTCTATCAGGTGATTGAAGCATACAGCCATATCACCTAAGGCGATAACGACATTGCTTCGAGTAATCGCATTTTGGGAGCGCTCCAGGATAGTGATAAGGAGTGGTAGGTTCTTCTCGCAATACTCCGCGGAGACACACATCAGCTTCGCCATGCACAGAGTCGCTGCAGCTTGAACATCTTCGTCCGGGTAAGTCGTGTTATTTGAGCATATCTCTGTCACAAGAGGGCCAAAATTCGAAAGTAGGGAATTGTCGCCGTACAACAGTTCTCGTTCTCGGATGTGGTTTATGGCTTCGGTAAAGTCGTCTTCCGTCGTCCCGCCAATGAGATCTAACTCTTGTTCGTCGATACTAGCTGATTTGACGGGCGAAGTATTAGAGCCCTTGTTCTTCTCCTTCTCGGCTTTTCTGCGTTTGAAATCTAGCTCACAGATCTCAAGATGAACAATTTGTTTGATTGCAATGTGCCCAACTATGAAAAGAAGTTGTGACAGAGCTGAACTGCTTTTCTGCTCTCTCCGAGGCTCTTCTGGAGGCGGTGAGGGTAACCCACTCTGAGCATCCAGGCCATCCGCGACCTCGTCTCGAGCGTGGGGAACGTGCGGTTGAAAAACATACTTTGTCTTCCGTCGCAATATCTCTGAGCATAGAGTGTCTGGATGCTTCGACAGGGTATAGATGGCGCCAATCGCTTGTTCAGCAACTCCGAACCTACGAACGTTATGACCATGGTTTGCAATAGATGGGGATTTTCTCACCATTCTTTGCTGTCTGAAACGAGCTCAACCGTCGATCCCAACTGAGACAGGATTGCATGGTCGTTTGGCAGCTTTACTGCTGCGCTGGTCGACTCCTTTCCCTGCTTTTTGGTAGGATGCATTCGGCGCAAAGCAAGACATGTGTATTTGGCGAGTACAAGATCCTTCCGACCAAGGGCTCCAAGGCCAATTCGCAGCAAGGTTTCCATTTCTTTGACGACAATCTCCGGGTCTGCAGTCGCGAGCATTCCAAGGACAATAATGGCTCCTCGCCTTTGCTTTTTCGATATCTCTTGCTTCTGAACTCCATACACCTGCCAAAGTTTGGTTACGACGAGATCAGAGACATGATCAGCTTTGACCATGGTGTTGAGAAGCTGTTCAAGCGAAGTGAGCTCGGCTGGTGTCGCGCCAAAAGTCAGGCTAATCATGTTTCGGGCAACATAGTTTGCGGCGTCGTTCTCATGGAAGGTGTCTGGAGCAGTAAAGAAGAGGCCTCTGTAACTATCAATCAAATGGGTCTGGACACCTTTACCTTCGTCACTGTTTCCTTTGGTCCAGATCAATCTCAGCATCCTTCGAATTCCCAATCTTGCAGGCTCGATCTTGTAGGCGTCTAGAATAACAAAGAAGTCCATCGCTTCGATGACTTCGCTCTTATTCCTAGAAGCCAGGAGTTGGCAGACAACAGGCGCACCAGCATGCAGAGTCTCGATAAAACGGATAGCCTCGTTATAGTACTTTCGTGTTAGCTGCAATTTGTTCAGCACCTCCGATGTTGCCGCATCCTCGGCAGCCTTTTTCAAGACTTCTGCCTTCTGCTCCTCTGTCATTGGTTGACTTGATTTCTGAGGGCTTTCTATGGTAGTTGCATCGTCCAGAAGTGCACTATCAACTATGCCATCTGCTTGCGTCTGCTTTTCTGCGAGACCTGGAGATCCAGACGGTGGCTTCAAATCATTCAGCTGTGCTTCGACTGCCTGGAGTCGCTCATCCCACTCCTTGTACGATAATTGACCACCGTGCATCACACTGAACGGATGGGTCGAAACCAGCTTTCCGACAAGCTTAATCGCGTTGCGGCGGACGTTGCTACTTTTGTCTTCAAGACTCCTGGTCGCGAGCTCGGCAACAGCTTGTCGTCGCTTTGGGAACTTCTGATCCAAATCACAAAGCTTGTAGTAGACTTGTATGGTTCGACAGCGGCAATACGGGTTCGTGTCCAGAAATCTCTCTTCCAAGATATCAAAGAAGGCGTTGATCTGTGCTCTCGAGTTTTCGTTTCGCTCTTCTTGTTTACTGAGATACGCTATCAGATTGCCACAAACCTCAATAATAGCACAACGAAGAGTGTATGCCTGTCACGATTAGCTCGCATTAAGACAGACAAACTGTTTAGTGCAACTCACCTCGCTGTCCAATTGCTTGATGAGTAACATCATCTGCTTCATTATTGGACGTGGAGCCAGTTCGGAGAGTTTGACGAAGAAGGATGATACCGATTTTGGGCCGCGGGTATCATTGTTGTTGAACTCCTTGTTGCTTAGATCCCTAAACACAAATCGTCAGTTTATCCTACGCCAGATACATGACGTGATCGCCATACCTGAGTACTTCATCAGCAAGTTGCGGGTAATCATACTGCTCCGCAAGGATATTCAGGAACTCTGCCATAGGCTCCGCTAAATGTTCGTAATATGTGAGATTTTGCACGATTGATGTCTGAGCACCTAGAAACAATCAATGATTCGGACCAAATGCAGATCTTTAGTGCCCCACCGAAAGCATGCCCATGGTGCTTGATGGCAATGCAGAGAACTTTGAAAGCGTGCATTCTCAAAGCCGTGAGCTTGATACGCTGCTCGCTTTCCATGATGAGGTAGACAGGCCTGGTGAAGAGACTAACGAAGGCATCGCGCTCAGACGTTGTCACGAATACCTTACCCAACTTCACTTTTAGTACCTTGCACATGGTGTCAAGTGCAGTCTGGAGCTGCGCAGCAGAGTCCCATCCCCCATCTTTTGAACTAGCTTTTGATTTTGTACCCTTTGCGCCTCTACCTCTGACTGGCGCGCTGCTGGGCTTTTCCGCAGCTTTGACCTCGACTACTGCGATTGACCATTGTAAAAGAAAAGCGTACATCTCCAGAAGATGTTTCTGGTGTCGCACAGTATCCTGGTCCTCCGTTTCCACATCATTATTGACAATGTCTGCTTCGGCGGATAGGCCGGATATTATGAGATCAAATAGTTTACTCAATGTCTGAGCTGGCAAATGCGATGCCTGTCTAGAAAGTTCGAACAGTTCAGAACACGTCTTTGTATGGGGGGGCCTGTCACTGGGAAGGAAAGTAGGGGCACACTTGAGCAGAAATTGTAGAGAATCGAAAATCGAGCTTCTTGACAAAGCATCTGGGTTTTCTGCGATCGCATCGATGATAGGATTGAGAACGCTGTTTACGAGGCCGCTGTTGAGAGCCTCAGGGTCGGTTTCGCAGTCTTGGAGGGATACATCCGCCTCCGGTGTTGCGATGGAGGCAGGATCGCTGAGATACAGCTTCAGCGCTTCATTGATGTCAAAACCTGAATCGGTGTCCATTCTGACAGCAAGTACCCCCGAGTAGTGCTGGGTGAAGTCTGACAATTTTTGGTCACTGCATTATCGTCGTCGTCGTGATGATTGTTTGTTTACTTTTTCGCACTAGACGCGTCACGCGCGTCTGCCCCACCAATTATGCGACAGGAAGCCCTCTCTATTGCGATGGACTTTATGCACCAGCCTCTCAAGTCATAGACATTGTAAACATGTGTTTCGAATGATGGCTATGCCTTGGATGCAATGGCTCAGTTGACAGTTTCCGCAAATGAGGACAATCCTTTCCTAACGCGCACCTACACCCCTCCTGTGGAAATTGACGGAGGTCTTGAGGACAATGCAGACGACTCCGACGCTTCTGAAAGGAGCGACGATGCATCCACGAGACGCCAACAGATCGCTCAAAACATCAAAGATGACATGAGGAAATTGGATCGTATATTTAAGGAAAAGGGTATGGACTACCGGCTGATTGATCGGATCGGAGAAGGTATGTGTCGATGGGACGGACCGTCAATATGTCATCAGATTGACACTGCTTAGGGACTTTCTCCACTGTCTACCAAGCAGAGGACCTGATGTATGACCGCTTTAAGAATGACTGGGATGTGAAAGTGGAAGACCCTTCCAAATGGCAATCTCCTCAGAAACCGAAGCGGCGCTTTGTTGCGATCAAGAAGATATACGTGACAAGCAGTCCCATGAGAATTTTCAACGAATTGGAGCTACTGCACAGCCTCAGAGGAAGTGCTTCGGTCTGCCCCTTGATCACAGCTTTTCGATACCAGGATCAAGTTATTGCTGTGCTACCACATTCTCAACATCAAGATTTTCGCGTACGTGATTTACTTGAAAGCACCTTGCATCAGCTTATCTGAGAAAGTTATACTACCGCAGCATGAATGTATCGGACATTAAAGTCTACTTCAGGTCGTTGTTCGAAGCGTTAGCGTTTATTCACAAGTCGAAAATTATACACAGAGATATTAAGCCAACGTAGGATCAACGTGACCTCCAATTTAGGGGAAGCTAAACGAAAGTAGGAATTTCTTGTATGATGTTGAGACTGAAAGAGGAGTATTGGTAGATTTTGGGTTAGCTGAGGTATGGTGATGCTTTCCAGAGTGTGTCCAATTGATTGTTGACTCGAAGCTATAGCGGGAAGGTAGCGACTCAACGCATTGTCTTTGTCAAGACCAGTCAAGTACGAGAAAGGCAAAGATCCAATCAAGTCGAGCTTGGACCCATGAGCAACCAAACGGCTATCCAAAGGAGGACCAAAGGCCACCGAGGAGAGCAAACCGTGCAGGCACCCGAGGTTTTCGTGCTCCAGAAGTTCTGTTCAAATGTACCGCACAAACAACAAAGATCGACATCTGGTCCGCTGGCGTCATTCTATTGACGATCCTTGCCAGGCGATTTCCATTTTTCAATTCTGCGGACGACGTAGACGCAACGGTTGAAATGTCCACCATCTTTGGACGGCAAAGGATGAAACAGTGCGCATTACTGCACGGCTCGATGTATGAATGTACACTGCCAAGTGTGGGTGAAAAGGGGTTTTCTCTTCCACAGGTCGTTCAGTGGTCGACGTCAATTTTCCAAAAAGCGGAGGACCATCCGTTGGAACCAGATATTAAGGAGACAGTCAAGTTTCTGGAAATGCTGCTAGATTTAGACCCCAGAAGGAGATTGTCTGCTAAGGCAGCACTGGCACATGACTTTCTGATAGAGGACGATTGTGAAACTGAAGCCGATGAGATGGATGTATTATGAATATCGGCGGGTTACCATCGCAGCGACAGTATCTTTGCAGCACATAAGATATCCCAAATAAAGTGTACTTTTAATCAAAATGAAATTGATTGTGTTTGATCCAAAGATGGTCTAGCGTACCTGTTGAACAGCAACTTTGTGCTTCAACTCGAATTTCCACAAGTCAAAAACTCGCTGTGATCATGATGCCATCCTCACCAACACCTCCAAATCACAAAGTCTGCCATATCTATGGGGCGCCTGTCGGCTGTCCCAGGTGCAAAAGGGTCGCCTTTAGCTTCTCCAAAGCGCCTTGATCGCAAACCTGACATACACCACGTAGTATTAGGAGACATTCTTTTTGACACCTGGTTCCCTTCCTTTTACCCTGATGAGCTCATCGGCAAAGAACTGGATAGGCTCTATGTCTGTCAGTGGTGCTTCAAGTACACTAAGGAGCCACAGCAGTACGTGACACATGTGGTACGTTAGCCCGATGGGACACGACATCCGTTTGCGTGGCATTGATGCTGATTATTGTGGCTGTCAGAAATTGTGTCCCGAGAAGGAAGGCGGTCCCCCAGGCGAGCTCATCTATTCGCACGGCCAGCACGGCATCTATGAAATCGATGGCGAGGAACACCAGGTAACAAATGATTGAGCTCATTTTGCTCAATGGTGCCATTGCTGAGCTATTCTCTCCAGCTTTTCGCCCAAAATCTCTCCCTATTCGCCAAGTTATTCCTTGACAACAAGTCCGTCTTCTTTGACGTGGCCTCATTCGATTACTACGTGCTAGTTCACCATGCCACCACCTTAACGCCCAATGCTTCACCTCAGATCATCGGGTTCTTCAGCAAGGAAAAGATGTCTTGGGACAACAACAATCTAGCGTGTATACTAGTGTTCCCACCATGGCAGCGGAAAGGCTTGGGCAAAATTCTTATGGGTGTGAGCTACGAGCTCAGCGAGCGAGAAGGAAGATACGGCGGGCCGGAGAAGCCATTGAGCGAACTTGGAAGAAGGGGTTACATGCAATTCTGGGAGGCGAGAATTGCTAGGACAATATTGGCTATGAAGGGAAGATCTTCCATCAGCGTGGCTGATATCGCAAAGGAATCTTGGGTTTTGATTGAGGATGTGATTGCTACGCTCATGAGGATGGGCGTGCTAGGTGCGAAAAGGAAAGATGGAAGTATTGCCATTAGTAAGAAGGCCGTGAGGGAATGGGCTGTTAGGACTAATGCTGATCTGACGCCGCCAATCTCTGAAGAAGCCTTTCTGGGCGCTTGGGCAGAAGAGGACGAGGAAATGGAGGATTGAAATATAAAGAGACCTCTCTTCGCGTTGTTGCTGCACCTCCCAATGGAAAGGTGTTTGAAGATCATGGTACACTAGCTTGGTCATGAGTCTGGTGGTTAAGAAGACCCCACGCGTCGTGTTCAAGTGTTGCACGCATCCTGCCGTTGTCACTTCAGTGATTCGTCTTTCTTTGATTAGCATTTTAATATTATCCCTATCTTCTTTATGCCAACGAGATTTCATACGTAAAGACTTCCTTAGCCAGCTCCGAGAAGGTACGTCTCGAAGACTCATAGGAAGTCATTGATGGCTGTTTCCTTGGTGAAAGTATTTACCAATCACTTTTGTCGTTGCGCTGTTCGAACTATCAACGGGTTGTCGCTACACTAGTCATCGAAGTCATTCTCCATTAATGAGTCGTCAACTTTAAGTCTTCTTTCTGCCACAATTGGTACAAAAGTTGATATCATACTCCCAAGACCGCACAGCACACGCGTTACACAGCTTTTCGCTGCTCAATTGTCGAAATCGATTACTCAAGAATTGCACATAATCCAATGCGAACTCTCCGTCCGCCAATTTCGATGTGAAAAGGTCCTTGAACCACCTATCTCCTGCACTTTCAAAATCGTGCATTAAATACCACAAACGGGTCAATACTTCGTGTCGAATAGCACGATCTGTGGTCGGAGACTGGTTGTAGATAGTCGAGACAGCTTCGACAATATCCTTATTGCTGTGACTCTCCCAACCCTCTGATCGAAACTGCTCGATGACACCATCTTTAAGCCGCTGGATGCCAAATTTTTCTGCCAAAGCGTAAACGCGAGCTGCAACATTGATGCGATTTTCGTCTGTATAGGCGCGTGTATAGGTCCATGATAAAACACGGTCCACGTCTTCTGGGTGATCATCGGGCAACGTAATAGTTCCAACCAGAGCTTCCTAAAAGAGCGTCAATGGTTTTCCAAAGAAGACGTAGGGAAGCGATATCGGTAAGACCTTAAAGTTATGCTCGCAAGCCTTCTTGAAGAATTCGCTTTCGCAGCATACAATTACTTTGTGTACACGCGACTCGAGGTCATTGCAGATAATTTTGAGATCTGAGTACTGCCCGGATTCCCAAAGTCTGTAGAAGTTATGACCATCTCAGTCGTGATGAAAGGTATCACTTACTGCGTGCACCACTGTTTCACTCTCTCGTCATCCATTCTGCTTTGATAGAATACCTTCAAGTCGTCGAATGACTGTGATAGTGCAGTAAGTTAACTGAGAAATTGAGCAAAAGCGAGTGTAGAGCCAGAGAACGTGATTGTAAGCGTCAAATATGACGCTTTTGTTGCCATCGTAAAATGATGCAGCCAGCAGACACTGCCCGCGAGCCTCCATATGGTATCATAATTCACATCCACGCTATGCAAATGCAGCAGAACACTTGGCTAATATCAACAAGTCGTCATCCACTCCGTGTATCGTAGAGTCATCGCCCTCATCAGCCTTTCATCAATTCCTCTTCCACTGACTGCCAAGTATCCTCGAAGACAGTTCCTTTCTGTTTCAAAGATGCTTTCGGGATATCTAGTTCTCTGACCACCGCAAACGCTCCCGTTCCTTGACTAGTGCTCTGCCCAAAGATAATACACTCGCTCACTCCTTCAACCTTGTCTCTTTTCGCATGCCAGGCGGCCTCGAACAGGTGATCCGGCGTCTTCTCGAAGCTGGCAAGCTGCAGTACACTGTCTCTCATCTTGCTTAAACCAAACCTGGTGATACCTAGCACCTCACCTCGATATGTCATCACGTCCGCCAGAAGCTGCATGTGTCGAGGATCAATCCCCATGCCATCCATCACTGTGCGGATCTCATCAATAATCGTCGTACGAGCCGCTTCAATGCCAAGCACTTCGCGCATCTCAAGGACCGAATTCGTTCTTGTGGTAAGACCGTCAATTCCGCCAGTTGTTAGACACCTCTTGAGACCATAGCCTTCAACTAGGAGTGAGTGCTTCTTGTTCTCGTCCATCTTGATGATAGCACGAGAAGCACCTGCGTGGCCACATATCGATATATCCGGTAGAAGGCGTATGATATGCTGCATTCTGGTGAAAATGTGAATGTCTTCCTTTGCCTTGAGCTTTGCTGCCTTCTCGCTCCTATAAGGAGTCTTAATAGTAACGCGAACATAATCCCTGTAGACACGTATGTCATCGGAGGCCAAGCGCAATTTCTTCATCTTCAGTATGGCATGCTTGACATCGATAGCTTGGATCTCCAAGTGAAGTTCGTGGATGGTGTCACTATCTAACTTGAGTCCCAGATGGCAGGTCTCGTCGGTCCACACCTCTTCAACAAAAGCAACTACATCTCGGAGATACGTGTGCACGATGCGACCTTGAGCTACACGAGCCGCGATCATGCTATCTTTGTTCTTAAGTTGGCATGTTATGATGGGTGTGCTGATTTCCCTTGAAGCATTGATGATTTCCTTCATACGAGGGACACCTTGCGTGATCTGCAAGTTGGCAATGCCGGCGAAATGAAATGTTTTTAACGTCATTTGGGTGCCGGGCTCTCCTATTGATTGTGCGCCAATAGCGCCCACAGCAGTTCCCGGTTGGACCGCAGCTTTGTGGTATCTGCTTATGCATGTTTCGATGAACCCTTCTAGGGCTGGCTGTGAACATTTTGTGGTGAGATCTGCGTATACGGAGCGGGCCTCTTCTTCGCTTCTCACAGATCTTGTTGAGTTTGCTATAGCTTGTCAGAGAGGGCATCATTAACCACAAGAATCCTGACCTACATTTACGTCCCCTCTTTCGTAACCCTTTGTTTTTCTTTGCAGAGGGTTCCAGTTGAAGAAGATTGATAGGTTCCAAACGTGTACTCAGGTTTGCTCGTGTTCTTCCTTTCGAAGCCAGGAAGTTCTCTACAGATTCAAGAAAATTGCGGTCGCTTTCGCTGATTCTGTCCTCAGTGACCGATTGAGTTGGGTCCGATAACGCCTCTTGATGAGATGACATCCGAGCAAGCATGTCTTTGTAAGAGCCTAGTTTGTCTACAGACAGCTGAACAATCCCCTCTGGCTCCAGGCCGGCTTGCTCATGTGCTTGGGTCAGTTCCTTGAGACGCATCGTTAATAGTCTACTTCTGCACGTAAGAAGTAAGATAGCTTACCTGCGAATGCACATAAGCATGCTCAAAATTTACTGGTCGTGCCTCGCTTTCCATGCTGGTGGGGTCAAGACTGTCATCGCCATATTCGAATTGCACAATAGATTCTGCCGAATTTCGCACTGTCCTATCATATTTGATCGATAGATCTTCAAGCGATTTCATCAGACGACGAGACATGTACCCAGTCTCGGCAGTCTTCACAGCAGTATCAACAAGACCCTCACGACCAGACATAGCGTGGAAGAAGAGTTCGCTTGGGCCTAGGCCCGAATAGAAACTGTTGCGTACGAAACCTTTCGAAGCTGGCTTGCGGGCGTTATGCGGATAATGAGGCAGCGTACGGTCTTGGAAGCCCTCCTGAACTCGTCCTTGATTGATGATTTGTTGCCCAACAACAGTGACCATCTGCGATACATTCATGGCGTTACCTTTTGATCCGCAGTTTGCCATGAGTGTTGCAGTATTATGCTTATCAAGCTCCACCAAGCAATGCTCTCCAGCCTGCTTTCGTACACGGGTTAGAATATCAGAGATTGACTTCTCTAGCGTCTGCTCTGCGCTAGTACCCTTCTTGTGCCCAAGTCTACCGTGCCGGAAGTCTTTGATGAGATCGTCACATTCAGCATAAGCTTTCTTGACAAGCTGCTGTTTGGCGCGAGAGAGCTTTGATCCGGGTCGCACATCACTGACGCCTATTGAGAAAGCCTGGCCGCCTAAATAGCGTGAAATGAGTCGAGCCAGACGATTCATAGCCTGTAGAGCCTCATCTTCGCCGTAGTCTCGAAGAACCGCAAAGAACACGGAGTCCTTCCTTCCTGCACCAATCGTGTTCTTATCCATAACACCGCACATGATCTCTGAGTCTCGTATACAGAGCCAACCGTCGTTTTCACTGAGATCTCGATGCACACGTTCAGCTTCTCTATAACCCCGGCACGGCGCATCAAGACTGATCCGTACCTTGCAAGCTCGGTTAGGGCGTAATAAGACGTTGAACACTTGCTTTCCTGTCCACAATCTGATTGGCTTGATGATCGCTGGGGGAGGTAAATCAATATTTTCGTTTCCCTCAACCATGTATGAGCATATTTGGCTGAAGGTTTTGCGATCATAGAATTTGTCTTTATTGCTCAACAGATAAGCACCTGTAATGAAATCCTGGATAGCAGCTATTATAGGCTCACCATTGCGAGGCGTGGCCAGATTATGCTCCACACCCATAAGTTCAAGTGCTTCCGCTCTGGCTTCTTCGGTTTGAGGGACGTGTAAATTCATCTCATCTCCATCAAAGTCAGCATTGTACGGCGTACAGACACACTCGTTCAGTCGAAAGGTTCGAGATGGTCTGACGCGCACACGATGAGCCATAATGCTAAGTTTGTGGAGAGAGGGTTGTCGATTGAAAAGTACGACATCTCCGTCTACCAGATGCCGTTCAACGATATCGCCAACCTTCAAGGCATCAGCATGCCGTCTCGTTTCACCAAATTTGAGCATTTGTTTTAAGTTAGAGCCGGCTTTTAAGACCTGGAACGCTCCAGGCCATCTGCGTGTTCCGCGTTGCACAGCTTGTCGCATCTTCTCGATATTGTATTGCGAAACTTTCTCTGGAAACGTGAGTGATTTAGCAACAGCTTCTGGGATGGCAACTTCGTTAACACCAAGGTTTGGGTCAGGGGAGATTACTGTTCGACCCGAGAAATCAACACGTTTACCAGAAAGATTCCCTCGGAAACGGCCTTGCTTCCCTTTCAACCTTTGGCAGAAGCCTCGCATTGTCACATACTGGCCGGAAGGAGTAACCCCAGGACTTTCGCTGTTGACTATCATTGCGATCTGTGCCTGCAGAAAGTCCCACTGATCCATCAGTGTCCCAATACGCTCGCCGTTTTCAAGACCTCTCTTTATGGCGTTGTTCATAGCCACAATATGTGCTACCTTGTTGGTGATGTCATCCTCCGTCGTCGAGCCTTCTTGAGGGACTGATGGCCTGAGGCATATAGGAGCGACCGGAAAGTATCTCCAGATAAACATCTCTGGCCTCCCTTCTGTAGGATTCATGCCAAGCAGTTCGCAGTCGGGGTCTGTAATCTTTTCAAATATACTGAGAATCCGTAAAGGATTAAGGTCGTCAAAAGCTTTCTTCATATTTTTCTCAATGTCTCCAATCGACTTTTTGACTGTCTCAAAACTGTTGTCAAAACTAACCTTAGCCTTAGGGGCTACTTTTTTGCTAGATTTGGAGCCTTCGAAATGACTAAACTTCTCGTGAGTGACTTTCAGAGGACCAGCACCGTTTTTTTTTACTCTGCCATTCAAGCCACCGCATTGAGGACATGTGTGCACTTTCCTCGCTTCCTTGAATATCTTCTTACATATTTGAGTCTTCCGAAGATTGTCAATATTTGGGCGGCGCAATTCCCGCAAAAAACTCCTTCGTAGATTTTCTGGCAGTAGTAGACTAGAGCAGTCCTTACATACTACCTGCAAGATGTGTATGATAAACTTAAAGTAACCTATATGCAGCACTGGCAGGGCGAGCTTAACATAGCCGAAATGCCCCATACATGCCTGCATTTGCTCCCCACAGGTGCCACAATGGCTACCTTTCCCAGAGAGCCCAAGCCGGGAGTCAAGTGGTCCATTTTCAGTGGGAAACCTTTCCTTTGTCGTATCATAAAAAACTTGATCGCAGACTTCAAGGACACTTTGCTTGAGGATATCTTGACTCGCACTGAAATACTCAGAAAATAATCACGGGGATTCCGGGGAGTACGTACGCGATACCGAACTTTAGCTCCTTGATGCGTTTAGGAACATTATCCGTTACCTGCTCCTTGACCAAGACGGTGGTTGCCATGGAGCTGTCAGGCTATCTATGAGGATGCAGACGCAATATCCGAACCATATGTATCGAGGTCATAAGTGCAGTCGTGCTATGGCTTCGATACTTAAATAAATGCTGCGATGGTAATGTAGAAAACGTACAAATGGTGTTTTGCGAGTCATACGAACGCTGCGAAAGGTGTAAAGTTTGCGGGGTGGGTGACGGCGCTAGCGAGGAAAGTCCTACAAAACGACTACAATACGCCCAGCAGCCTCAAACCATGCCTACAGGATAAATTTATGGGCGGAAACAGAACGAATTTTGAGATGCAGTAGACCGAGACTATGTTACTTTGTTTTCGTTACTCTGTCTTTGTTGCCTCGACTTCCCGGAGACCTTAACTCACACCTATATACATGGTCTTATTTGGCTAGAAAAGCCTGGAAGGCTTTTGGATCGATCGAAATATTGCCGACGGCTGCATCTATCATCAGTACAAGCATTACATCTCCAACTCGAAGAATATGTGCATACCTGTAAGCCTCTTTCTACCTTCCTTCTGCTTCTCCAAAAGCTTGCGCCGGCGTGACACGTCAGCCGCGTGTAGTTTAGCAAGGACATCCTTCCGGAATGGCTTGATCGTCTCCCTCGCGACAATGCGTCGACCAACGGCAGCCTGGATGATGATCTGAAAGAGCTGGCGCTCCACATGCTCCTTGAACTTCGTCACCCATTCTCGTCCGAGCCTCTCAATCTGGCTGGTGTGAACAACCCTAGAGACAGGATCGACAGTGTTGCCATTGACCATCAGTTGCAGCTTGACAATGTTACTCTTCTGCCACTCCGCTTCCTCGTAGTCTAGGCTAGCGTAGCCTTTAGTCAGACTCTTGAGCTTTCCAAAGAAATCATCAACCAGTTGGGCCAAAGGCAGCATGTATTTTAAGATGACTTGAGTTGCAGTGAAGTACTGAAGCTCCTTCTGCTCGCCTCTGTTGCCTTCACAAAGCTCAATGATCTTTCCGAGATATTCTTCCGGAAGGGTGATAGTGACCAGTACATAAGGTTCATGCAGTTCAGCCACAAGTGCACGGTTCGTCTCATCCGGAAAGTCGGCAGGATTACGAATGACTTCCTCTTTGCCGTTAGCCCACTTTACCTTGAAGGGTACGGTAGGCGGCGTTATGATGATACTTGCGCCGTGCTCTTGGCGAAGCCTGTCTTCAAATACTGAACAGTGGAGTGTTCCTAGAAAGCCCAATCTCCAGCCAGCGCCCAGAGCTTCAGAATACTCTTTCTGCACGGTCACGCTCCGGTCATTGAGTGAGATATGGTTGATGCTGTCTTCAATGCGCGAATACTCGCTTTGATCTGTCGGAAACGCTGCGACGAAGACCATCGATTTGGGCTCTTCAAAACCAGGTAAGGGCTCCACGTTCTTCTCATTTCCGATAGTAGTGAACGTATCACCAACTTTCGCTTCTTGACTTCGTTTCATACCTGGGTTGAAGAAAACGTAGCCAACTTGGCCGGCTCGTAGCAATATCTGAGGCGTTTGATCTGAGTACATGATTCCGACTTCACCAACAATATACTTAATGCCTGTCACAAACGACCGAACATGGTCTCCTGCTTTCAATGTGCCATCAAAGAGCCTGACTAATAGTATGACACCCCGAAATGTGGAGTACCATGAATCGACCAGTAGCATTCGGAGGGGCTTATTTTTGTCCCCCGATGGTCTGCGACAATCAGCACAAGCAAGGCCTCAAAGGTACAGAGACTAACGAAGGTATGTTTTCGACAATAGATGGCAGCACTTTGCCAACATTATGTCCAGTCCTGGCAGACACGAGCACAGCCTTCTCTGGATCAAGTTCGAATGTCTCACGAATCTGTTCCAGGGCCCTTTCGGGCTCCGCTGAAGGTAAATCGATCTTGTTGACGATCGGCAACAGATGTAGACCTTGCGAAAAAGCAAGATAGAAATTCGCTACTGTCTGTGCTTGGACACCCTGGCTAGCATCGACAAGCAGCAAAGCCCCGCCGCAGCTTGCATAACTCCTTGTCACCTCTGCCCTGAAGTCGACATGTCCTGGTGTATCCACTAGGTGCAGTAAGTAGTCCTTGCCCTTGTGACTGTAAAGCATGCTGCATGTTTGGGCCTTCACGGTGATACCGCGCTCTCTTTCGACGTCCAACTTGTCCAGAAATTGCTTCTTCCCTCCCGGCTCAATTGTCCCTGTGAGCTCCAAGAGACGATCGCTGAGTGTACTTTTTCCATGATCAACATGTGCGACGATGCAAAAGTTGCGATAGCGCTCAAGAGGTATGTCTTCGATCCTTTTCTCAAGATTGCCGAGCACTCGCCCGGCGGCTGCGTAAGTTGTTGCGCAGACACGGAATGTTCGTTGTTGGCGCGGCAGAGGTCTGAGAATAGGACCAGATTTTACGATTGTACGGAGGCATGATCGCATCAGGTCACCCAAAGTCAAGTATCATACTTCGTGTTTCGTGCGGAGCAGCTGGGTTCGAAAAAGTATCAATATTTTACAGCGACCAGACTGCCATTGATGTCCGGGTCGCCTGTTGCGCTAAGCGGCTGTTACTGGCCCAACGGATTAGAGTAAATACTGGCCTCCTATTTGCAGGGATTGGAACATATTAATTATCTATCTCCCAATCGTCTTCACTATGTCGGGCGACAAGGAAAAGGCAAGAACGCACAAGCTATCACTAAAAGGTTAGCATCGGATAGGAACTACTGAAATTCTTGGGCTAATTCCTAGAAAAGGTTCTTCGAAATTGGTAGCAGAATTTGTAAGAATCTCCGAACGTGTAATTCAATCATGACGCTGACATATCGAAGTTCGAGTATTCTATCAATACAATTCTGTGCGTAGAGATGTCTCATGGAGGGCTTTTTATTGCTGACGCTGCTTCCCAGCCATCAGCGAGGCGTTTACCCTGCTGAGGATTTTATACCGTAAGCAATTGAGTCGAATTCAGTAGACTCAAGCTCATTCACGGCAGAGTCAAGAAATATGGGCTCAATATGCTCCGTAAGATCCCTAATTCTTGAGGTCAGGTTGGCAACCAACATTTTCTATAGTCACTTCAGACGACCAGGTTAAGGCATACATCAAAAAAATTATGTCTCAGCTCAACAAGTGGATGTTGAGCAGTAAAATTTCGAAGCTTGTCATTGTTGTTACGAGCAAAGAGACAGGTGAGACTGTCGAAAGATGGCAGTTTGATGTAGGATACTATCCCGCCTTTTCTAAGCTTTCCCTTCATTTCTTTCGAGCAGAGACTGAACAACCTCCGAGGTCGACATCTTCAGTAAATACTCCAAGAAGCACTCGTCGCGGGAACAAGCCAAAATGACAGACAAAGAAAACTCAGTGCCCGCGTAAGCGCTACCAACATCTAGTGTGAGCTCACGATCATACACTGACAGTACACTAGCGACTCACCAAACGCTCCTTCACCGGAAAAATCTGAAAAGGAAATTCAACAGGAAATTCAAGCCATCTTCCGACAGATCACCGCATCAGTGACTTTTCTGCCTCAGCTCGACAGCGGGAATTGCACTTTCAACGTATTAGTCTATGCTGATGCCGATTCCGAGGTACCGCTGGAATGGGGCGATAGTGATGCTAAGGAGATCGAGAATGGAGAGAAGGTGCAGCTGAGGAGTTTCAGTACCAGTAATCATCGGGTCGATACTCTTGTTAGTTATAGGTAAGCTCAGGCTAGCGTCACGCCCCTTTCTGTTGAATGCGCTCTGCTGATTGCAAGGCCAGGCTGGCGGATTAGTAGATGTTACTAGCGTTTTGTGTTGCTATTTGGATTGGTCGTACCTTGTTTGGTCTTATAATCGCACATTGAACGAAAATGACATTTGATGGGTTTTCAAGGGTAGCGCAGTGAAGGACTGTAAGTTATATGGGGAAGCTGCTGGCAGATAATGACAATATCCCTCAAAATCTGGAATTCTAAAACGTCGTCAACATCACCGTCTTCGGTCGTGCAAATTTGGATCACGCTCAAGCTAAGAATTCTCTCTATGCAGTTCCTGTACATGCGATTTATATGGGTATCATAGCGTAAAGACCAAGAAACAAAACAAGAATGAAACTACCATTCGCTGACATTCCTCCATGGGTCACTGGCTCCCAGAGGCCCCCCCTGAGCCAAGACCGATGCTCAGCCGATTAAGATGAGGTATGGTTGGCAGCCTGTTCTCTTCCACTACTGGATCGGTGTTCGCAGGCAGAGGCGGAGGCCGTTCATTGGTAGAGGGTTTTCGAGTCTGCGACTTCTCATCGCGAATGCTCGCTTCTCTGCTGCCTCCTTCGGTGTCCTCTTGGACCACTGGTAAAGTTGCACCAGTGACGGGGCCACCTCTGTCCGGACTAGGCCCACGCATGGTGCTTAATGTCCTGTCTTTAATCGAATCTTCACTAGCACCCTCCTTCTTTGACTTGAGGGCTTGCTTCTCAGCCTTCTCGACAACTTTATCTGTAGATTGTCTTGTGACTGACCAACTCAGCTGCCTATTGCTAGCGGTTGTAGAGCCATCCATTTGATTAGCAGTCAGTACGTCGCGCTCCACCTCTTCCTTTGTCTTAGTCAGTCCGCCGATAAATTTCACAAAACGATCACCATAACCATCAGGCGGAATGGGTGATATTTGGGACTTGTTGTTTGACATGCCTTTCCACAAATGCTCCATACGCTTTATCAATCCGTACTATTTGTCTACATTAGGCTGGGATCACACAACATACACTCGAACAACTTACATGAGTCAAACAATCAATGATACCGAGATAATAGATTTCCTCGCCTGGTTGCCCGTCTTCGTGCGTCGCCCTGAACCCGCCATCGTCGCTATAGAAGACCGAGTTCGTCCTGTCATCAAGCATCTCCTCAGGCATCTTGTTGGCGCTATTCTCGATGGGCACGGGTCTTTCTTTCTTGATGATCTCCCGCAATTGCTTCGCTTGCTTGACGTTCTCAAGCTTGGACGGGGTTCGCGTTAGCATCCTCGCTTGTTGCTCTGCATCATCATCTCCTCCAGGTTGGAACACGCGCAGTGTCTTGTCACGAAGGTTTTCCTCATTACCCTTTTTGAGATCGTGTATGCCAACGAGAAGTGAATAATCCATGATTTTTAATCTTTGCAATAATGCTACATCTTTTTGCATTTGCTCAACGAACGTCTTTTTCTTCAAAGATCCAAACTCAAAATGATAATCTCGTCGCAGCCAATTAAGGTCCTTAAGCGTAGCTCTCGGATTCTTCTCGGCGTCCTCTTCCCGAAAGTCTCTTCCTATTGTAGAGCCTTTCAGATCAAAAGTCTGATGGATGTCACGATGTGGCGGAAAGAGGTTGTTCATGACTACGAAATGAATCTTCCTACCGTATGGGATCTTGACGCGATGAAGGCCGTAAAACTGCGAGAGGAGTGTATTCGGGTTGTTCTCTATGTGCTTGTAATACTCCCTTAGAATTGCCCTCAGAAGCTTGTGCTCGGCATGATGGATGGTCTTGATGATGTACTTGTAGTCTCGTGAAAAGTAGAAGAAGCTACCGCTTTTTCCTGGAGAGCCAAGCTCGGAAAGAATGTATTTGCTTGTTAATGATACTAGGTAGTCTGCAGGATCAATTCGAAACTTGGCCCGTAACCGGCGGAAGACTCGAGGGGCGTAATCTTTGAATTTGAAGTCGTATTTAGCAGAGGGTGTAAGCTCATTTCCAGTTATATCGAAAGAAAATTTATGACGTGCATCAAAGTCTAACGGATCGTCCGGACGATCTATTTTGGCATTTGTTCGCGAAACTGTGAATCGAATACCTGTCAACATGTTGTAGGCGGTTACCCAATTGACGTGGTTTATGTCAACCTTGGTTCCCACCACGACTCGATCGTCTTCTTCCTCTTCCTTCTTCCTTCGCCGACTTGCGCGCTTCTGTCTCACGGTCTCTGCCCATCGGGCCATGTCACTGTCAGGTGGAATTTCGTCAAGCATCATGTCAGAATGTATAGATCTTGTCTGCGCCCGTGCAATGGTGTTGGAAGCGCGAGGGGTCCGAGGCGTAGGAGTAAAGCGTCCATTTTCGCTGGCAACATCACTGGCAGTATTTGGATACGAAAAATCCCTTGATGTACGGCTTGTGGAGACTCGCGGCACCTCTAAAGTATGCCTATGATGTAGACGTGGAGCTGTGGGATGTAATGATGAGGTTGAGGAGCTAGCTAATGCTGGCGGAGGATAGGAGGGAGATGTAGCTGCCGAAGTAACGGGCTTGTTGGACACTGCAGTGGCATCAGAGTTTGGAAAGATCGTTGTCTCAGTGCTCGGAGGAGAGCCTTGGATGCTACTCAGATAAGTTGAGTTGATGTTCTGAGGGGCAGACGACGAATGAGCTCTGCCATGCCCTTTGTGCCAGCCCCTCCCCGCTTGTCCATTTTCGAAAGATCTTCGACCCTTTGCAGAAGGTTGCTTTTGATTTGTTGCAGCTCCTGTAGAGCTCTGGTTTAGGAATTTTGGGCTTCCACTGGATCGAGCATAATCTTCACTGGATTCCTGACTAGGTCGACTTCCGTTGGAGAGCGACCCATTGAGTCTATCGACTGATGGTTTACCGCTCTGTATACCAGCCGCGCTAGCACTCGAGGGTTCCTGAGGGACACCATTAATTCCATACATTGTCCGGTCTTGCCCCCTCGATGTGGGGCTGTCATCACTGGTGTTGGCAGTATCAAGATAGTCTCCATTAGTGAAGTTGCTTCTCTTGTCAAATCCAGCAGAGTGTGACGACTCTCCTAAGCCCTGATGAGGGGGTTTATATGGTGACTCTTCGCTTGTCTGCAGGCTGACCTTTTCGCTAAAGACATTGGATAATAATGCTGGCATAATGGCCTCAAAAGGCTTCAGAATCGCAGTTGACACCCAGGCGTAGCATCAGTTGCGCATAGGAATGGTGACGCTCTTCGCAACGAGAGCAGGCCTGAATTCGTAATCACTGTCATAACTGGCTCTCATGTAATAATTGTTTCTCGGAGCGATCGCGCGAGCTCAGTCGGATGAAAGAACGTCGTTGATATCGAAGCAAATTGTCTGCGAAACACATCTAGTAAGAAGATGTCGAAATGGGCGATTCAATTGCTGATACGACTACTCTTAAACATGACGGATGGGCAAAGAGTCCTATGTTCCCGTCGGGACCGCTTTTGAAGCTAGTCCCTAGCAGCGGTAAATTCTCGGCATTTGGGCGCGTCCCCAGTCGCGTATGCTCTCTTTCTGCGTAGACTATTTGGATAATGCAGAACATCTCTACAAACTTGGATCGTAGACCAAACCAAGGCAAGATATAAAAATTATGCCGTACGGAGTCTCAAATTCCTTCAAGAGGTGTGTGCCAAAAATCTGCCCTCTCACTTTATCGCTAACGTTTCCTAGGGGGACTGTCAAGACCTACTCTCGCCAGAGATCTCAAAGGGTAGAATGCGAGGATGGTGGGCGGCCCCACAAGCGCATACGTATGGACAGTGATGGGACGGCGACCGAACATGTCCTCAACAGACATGTCTTGCAACCCAATGTACCACCCAAGACTATTGAAACAGACCTTCCACGGGCACTCGTGAGCACCAAGGAACAGCCTTCCTCCTCGGACACTGAACCTTCGAGTCCTGTTCAAGAAGGTTCAGCAATATTCTCATCCGATCCCATACAAGATGTGGAATCACCTTTATCCTCTCCACCTTCTTCACCACCAGAACCAGCCCGTTCACCAGTCCCTACCTCACGCAAACCGGCGTTTTCGTATCTAAAACGAAAAAGCTTAGCTCCCAATGCCAGATCAGAGTCACGACCACTATCCGAGATCACATCAAATTCGAGAAAGGTTCCTCCGCTGGAAGCGGCTCAGAAGCCAGTGACACAAACACGAATAGATCTGGGTGGTGAAGTCAGGAAGACCTGCAGGATGTGTGGTATGGAATATGTACCAAGTGCCAGGGAAGATATGGCTCTACACAAGAAGTTTTGTGGCATGAATGCGGGTGGTGTCGACCTGGGAAAAGCCTTCCTGAGAGATGGTACACTGAAACGCGTGATATCGGTCAAAGCAGATAAGCGAGCTCGAGAAGGAGTATATCTTATCGAAAGGCGGAGCTCACTAGCTCTCAAAACAAAAGCTAGAGCCATTCTTGAGGTTGTGAACGCTGAATTAGCAGCAGCTGACATAAGCGATGAAACCTTGTGGAAACCGCTGAAGCGAGTGTCGCAGGAGCCTGCATCTCCGAGGAAGAAAAAGTCATCAGAAAAGAACGAGCATCAAGCGGATCGGTACAAAGCCTTTCTGTACCTTGTCGAAGATCGCTGCGTCGGATTCTGCCTAGCCGAGAAGATCAGTCAGGCTTTTCCAGTTCTATTTCCCGAAAGGACTGATGGTCCAGACATCACCTTGACACAATGTGATAGCTCCTCGATTTCAGTCTCTAGGAATGCCCAGCTGGCTCTTCTGGGCATTTCGCGAATATGGGTATCCAAGACCTTTAGGTGTCAGGGCGTGGCACTAGATCTGTTGAGATGTGCTCAGGACAACTTCTATTATGGCATACAGATTCCCAAGAACCTCATTGCATTCAGCCAGCCTACAGAAAGCGGCTGTCACCTAGCAGAGAGATGGTTTGGAGCAAAAGCTGGGTGGCCTGTATACCGTGGCGAAAGGTAGACGGTGGGCCTCACCGATGTGCTTGAATGAGTCTGGTAGCTACTCTGTAAGTATTTCGAGTGCGTCCAAATGAGCATAGGTTCCTTCGTCCTCGTGTTCCAACACCTTTCTAGTCTTCTGCGCTTGAAACAGTCTATACATCTCCTCTACTGATTTGTTCAAGCCTGTCTGCGGTTTCGCGAATGAACCTGAGGGACTCTCTAGCATTTTTTGAAATCTCAACATGAGTGAACTTCCTCGGTGATGCAGATCTTGGCCATGAGACGCTGTGCCTTGACGGAGACCAAACCCTTTGCGCTTGCTGAAGTACCTACACCTAGTCTTCGAAACATGACGAATGGATAGAATTTCCTCCAAGAGAAACTCTAAAAACGAAATGTGATATTTGTCGTATTGAGTTGCAAGAGATAGAAATTTGACTTTTGGGAGATTCTGAAACAACATCCCAACCTCATCGACCGGCTCCTTATATCTTTTGACATAATCCATGCGGAGTTCTTCTTCTATAGACAGCCGCCCTTGCTGTTTGCGCTCTGCAATCCACGAGCTGACGCCTTGAAACCTTGCCCGAGAAGTCCTTTGCAGGAAAACGTCTACTCCAAAGAGGCCGTCAAACTCGGGAACGCTAAGATAAAGCGACCGTATGTCCCTTAAGTTTGGGTGTGCTTTCAAGCGAGACAGTGAAAACCTCTGATTCCTTGGATGCGCCCAGCTGCGGTGGATCCAGGAAAACAGCACAAAGGATTCGTCACTTGGTCGACTCTCATCCATGGGCAAGCGGGCCTCACTAGGGTGTCGCACGTAGATCGAGAAGATATTGTTTTTGAACAAGAGTTCAGATGCTTCATAGTGTATCTGCCTATTCACAAATAGGACGTTCGGACAAAGCCCTGGATACCATCGGACCGGGCAGTCCTGATCTTCAACATCCTCGTCATAAACAGAGAAAGGTAGCAGGTGCCGATAGATGTGCAGACGAACCTCCAGGGGCATTAGGAACAGAAGACTTTGCTGCCTCGGCGAATTGATTGTCATGCCTACTGCACAAAATCGTATTCCTGGAACTGGACTTAAGGATCGGACTCATACATGATGAAGAAAGGGACCCCGCACGATGGCAATCAAATATCTGCAAGTTGATATGTCCTGGATTTTTGGTTCGGTTCTGGTAGTCAAGAAGAATTTGACCAAGATCGTCAGAGACTGGTAACCACAAAAATGCAGTGGTCAAGTGGTTGGGATATGGCTTGTGTAGAGTCAAACAACCAGACCCTGTAATTATCCTTACACTTAAGATGCCTCTTCATTTGGCGGATGGTGTGTTCAGGGCGTTTTGCGGCTCTATGGGAGCTGCCTAGCATTCCCGATCCGCATTTGCGAGACCCCTTTGAGTCTCTTAGACTCTTGAGAACGTCAGTCTCAAGAAACTAAGCTGCGATTTTGATAATCGTAGTTGACAACGTACATACACAGTACAGCAGTGAGAAGCAGTAAACATTAGATTCAGCCAATAGCCGGGATGAACGGGCCGGCGGCCGAAAGAGAGTCCGCGATTCAAACGGGAGTCGAGACCTTAGCACTACTGTCGTCTGATCAGACATCACCATCGCGAACGAACCAAAACGGATGCTACGGACAGCTACTCATGTCGTCCGTCTCCATGATTACTCGACTACAAGGGTATTGTCATGTCTGGCACGAACCCTTTCCGCCGTAAAGATACCATACAACAATCACATGTAGAATTCAATGCCCAAGCTGACAATGTTCCTGTGCGAGCCAATGCCTATGTCCCTCCAATTGACACAGGTGTGAATTCCTGTCTACGGTGGCATGTCTAGCAAAAAGATACACTCCGTTAATCCAACCTACAGACGTACCTAAGCCGCCTAAGAGTAAGGTGGGCAAGACCGTTCGCATAATTTCTCCTCATTCAGCCTCCTCAGATCACGAAGACGATGCGTCCAGACATCAATCACTGCCATCGAGGATTTTTTCACCGCCACCAAATACAATATCACAGGGAAGCTCTGATGAAGAGGACGATGATCCATTCGACTCCGCTCAAGACGAGGAGGCTTCCTTCCAGAAGGCGAGGAAAACGCCTCAGAATGAGCAGAAAGCCGTGAAAAGTGACAGCTCCAATCCCTCAACGATGCCCTTCAATCCTTTCAAGAAGACATTAGCTTCCATGGAACAAGGCGGTGGTAGTATATCTACAGAAGCCTTGACACCAAGCAATCCAAAAGCTCAATATGGCGTTGATGAGTTTACTAAACTGCTTTTGACGGGAGAGAGGACTTCTACAACACAACGAACAACGGCTGTGCCGCCTGTCAGTTTTCCAATCCATCAGCCAAATCAGCAAGCTGGAGTAGATACAAGCAGCAACACGGATGCCTCATCAAGCTCTCGGGCCTCCCTCTTCGATGCCACTCCCGTACCCCAACACGATTCACCACGAACTTCTCAGGAGATGTCAATATCTGACGATGAACGCCAGAGTCTTATGGGCACTTCAACTCTGAAGGCGGAAAAGTTGAAGCCGTCGACCCCAAGACATCGCCACGGTAAATTAGTGAAGGCCAATGCGCCTCAAATTGTACCATTTGAGGATCCTACCCTTACAATCTTTGAACCTACGTCAGACCTACCAGCATCCAATATTCCTGCATCATCAAAACCTCCGTCTCATCGTACTACCTTTGTGTCAGAGGGACATTCTACCCGTGCTGGGCAGCCTAGCTCACTGCCGTCTCCGAGTCCGCCTCGGAATGGATCAAGACAGGCTCAGGCTGAACCTGTGTCGAACAAGAAAAGCCCACCTGCGCCTCCGCCTTCTCGGCGACATGGTCAGGCACGCCCAAGATCTTTCGCAGCTGAAGCGAACCGATCGGTCTCCATCGCGGAAGAGGTACAACCAGAGGCCGAAGAGAGCTCCTATTCACCGTCAGCCAACACTCCGAAACCACCACCACCGCCCCGGCGGCGATCAGGATCAGTCAGGCAGGATTCATCTTCCTCAATACCAACTGCAGCATCGTTCGAGACCACAGCAGGGCAGTCTACACCAGCTAGACCTACTCTGACTACACCACCTACTCGAAGTCCTTCAATCACCGCAACACAACGAGCAGCACAACCATCTCCTCAGTCTAGCTCACCTTCGATGCCTCCTCCGCCGCCCCCGCGAAGAAGGGGCTCCAGTCAAAGCAGCTATACTCCTTCCAGACTGAGCGGCGATTATCGAAATCTACTCAGCCAAAGACCCAGAGGTGATTCTGGCGCATCATCTATTTCGCAACTACAAATGCCACCAGCAGAGAGTCCCGCAGAAAAGAAGGACGTCCTAGCTGATCTGTCTGCATTGCAAAGGGAAGTGGATGAGCTTCGTGGAAAGATGAATAAATGAGCTATGAAAAAGAAGCGGCGATGATGGCACGAAAGCTTACTAGACATGAGTCTGTCTTCGACCATCTTGCTCCCACTAGAAGGAGCTATATATCCGCTACGTTATGCAAACGCCTGTTTGACTTGTGAATAGCATAAAACATCACGTGGGTGATAACTTATCCATTATCTCTTATCTCAGTGTTTTGATTTTCACACAAACAACGCGTGTCAGGGGCTACATGAGCTTTGAAGATATGAAACAGAGCACATCCAGATTCGTGTTGAGGTAGACATGTCTCTGAAGTGATATCCATCATTTGAAAAATGCGCAGGCTATCTCATCCGTCACGTTATGATACACAAAAGAACCTAAACAAACACATCTACAAAAAAAACGCCTCATGACCACACAGACGGCGTTTCCCCTTCCCACCCCAGCCCTTTGCCCGACATACCCAGTCAATAGTAGTATATGCCCTAAGACGAGAGATCCGGACCGTTGATCCCTACCTTTTCCCATCTTGCGCCGCAACTCCTCAACACCTTTGCATCATAGTCGAGTGAGGAGTCATCCTATCTATGCAGCCTTCTCAGCCGGCGTCGCGCTCTTCTTGGGTGTCTTGTCCTTCTTCGCCGGCGTGCTGGCAGCGGCCTTCTTCTTTGGTGCGCCAGCCTTCTTCGTGGCGGGTTTGCTGGTGGCGGCGGGCTTGCTCTTGGTCACGCGGCCGGATTTTGTCTTGCCGAGGACTTTCTTCTCGTCTACAACGGCTGGTGCCTAGATGTTGGAGTCAGCATCGAAAAACAGAGGTGATTACGCGACAATGACTAAGATGTAGTCATAGGAACAGATGGGGGCGGTGCTTACGGCAGCAGGTGCCTTGCTCTTCCTCTTCGCGCCGGTGTTGGCGGCAGACTTGGGTTTGGCAGCGGGCTTAGCTTTGGTCGTTGTGGTGCTCTTCTTGGGTGCGGCCTTTGTTTTTGAGACTGCTGTGGTTGCTTTCTTAGGGGCGCCCTTGGCTTTCTTGGGGGCATCGGTCTTCGTCACGGTTTTTTTGGGGGCGGCGGGCTTCTTGGTTTCGGCGGGCTCTTTCTTCGCAAGCTTGACTGTGCCGGAGGGACCTGTCGTGGGTTGTTAGTATACATTGCTTTGTGAGATTCGAGGTGACAAGGCGACGTGCCTTTTGGTTGAGCGAACTCGCCCTTCTCCACGCCGGACTTGACTGCCTTGTTGAACATGTTGTCGAATGATGCACCTTGTTCAAGGCCCTTGTTGTTTGCCAGAACATATTGCTTTAGCTTAGCGCGGCTGGTTGGCAAAGAAGTCAGTCAAGGCTCTTTCAAGACGCGACGAAAAGTAAACAGCGGCTGGGGTGCCGCGGTGACGAGCTTACCTGCTACCATTTCGCTCCTTGAGCTATTGATGAACGACGTGTTAGTAAGCTCTATGCCATGGGAGACGCTTGGAAGGTTGTAGTGCTTTTTTTGTTGGTCGCGCAACAAGCGGACTCGGTTGACCAAAACAAAGGAATTTCAATCGCGGACTGACGAACCTTGACGATAGCATCGCGAACCATTTCTGGATAAAAGAGTCAGCAGATGCATGCGACCATATCGCGAAGAAGTTCGAAGCAATGCGACAGCTCTGGGTGGACAGCGACGGCGACGACGTACCTTTGTAGCTGCCATGGACGGGGGCGGCAGCGGTCTTCGGTTTGGCAGCGCCTGATTTATCCTTCTTTGCAGCCATTGTAAAAGATTGATATGGGTCTGATCGCGTGTCGATGAGGAATCGAATGATGTGCTGAAAGACCTACTTTTGGTGGGTCGCTGGGTGGGAATCTGGCTGGATGTTGGAAAGACTGGATTCTCGAGAAGGCGCGGGGTGCCTCCGCTTCTTGTATTTATATGCTCCCGCGTAGGGCTGTGATCTGTCGCCAATTAGTGGGAATTGGTCAAGTGATTTTCTCTTTTTCCCCCAATTAATGTCACAATCAACCACCCATTTCGCTGGCATTATTGCACCTGCTTCACTAATCTGACATGTGCGCTGGTCCCAAGGTACCACCTTTTCCTTTCCCTGCGCCTGTAAGTCACTCATCGCTGTCGCCTCAAATGATGGCGAGTTTTCTTCGAGCTTGGAATTCACTCTATGCTCCCTTCGACGTCGCAGTATGTCCATTATCTTTGTTGCACTCTTCCTCCGTGTCTCGGGCTACGGATGCCTCCATGACCCCGAAGTTTTCTGGCATGAAACAAGAAGCTGTTTGAAAGTCTGTCACAGCATATGCGTTGCTTTACGTCATGAGCAAATGCTTTATGATTCCTCTCCCACCTGTGCTTCCAAGGCTCGGCTTTCTTCAGAAAATTTTCTGGGCAAGACCGGACGCTCGCGAGCCTGGAATTTGCAGCGCCTGATGGCCTTTATTTCACTGTACCTTCGGTGAGCATTCTTGTGTGTAAATTCTTGCGAAGGATGTCTTTAGATTCTTCAAGAACAACGCAAGGTTTGCGTGGAAACAGAGGTTGGGATTGTTCGTAGAGACCGCACGCGAGTCACACTGTTTTCAACATCAGCTTGAGGCGTCGCAACCCTCTTACATTGCACAAAGTTGGTCATCCTTCGAAGGCTCGGAAATGCTGAAGAGCTTGAAGCATTTCGGGATGAAAAACGCGTGGCAGTAAGGGTCTCGCATTATTTAGAATGCCACGCTCAATGTTCAAAAGCACGAGGCAGAGAAGCCGCTTCTTCTTCTTTGGGGTGTGCACCATCACTTATGGCAGTCGCGAGAACTGCCTTGTCTGCCATTAAACGATTCATCCGATTGAGTGAATAAGGGTCATGAGCTTCAAATCGCTTCAGACTCCGCAAGTTATTCTCACTCCAGATATTGGGCAGTCTCTACAAAGGCAATCTCTTCTCACGTTGGTAAGGAAGACCGGTTTCCTTTCCATATCCGTGGAAAAGATTACTTCACCTTTCACTTGCGAATTCGAGCAGTGATGTCAGATCTCCAAGGCTCGAAGGCCTTCGCATCGCTCCCTTGACCTTTGTCGGCCTTTTGCTGCCTGGGGCCTAGCCCCTCATCATGCTGAAGGGAGAAAAGGCTCATGTTTGGCCGTGTGTGCACAGAAAGCCATTGGCGCCAAGGTAGAGAGCCTCAATGGTACCTTTTGGATTGCATGGCGCAGAAACAAATGGGTTAGCGGTTGGAGGCCAACGCGTGTTCCCCTCATCGCCAAGCTAGCCGCAGTCAAAACGTTGATCGCATTCGGTAGCCCAAGCCTGAACATCAGGCCCTCGGTCGCTGTATCAGTGCTAGTGCAAGATATGATCGCCTTATTTCTGTGCAAGTCTCATGGGAAGCTCTTATAGCTCTCCGGAGCTTTGGAGACTAGCTACATTTTCCCCAGCTTACGCTTGGCTTTGAAGCTCAACCCACCACCACCGTGAGCCTCTATGCCTTTTTTGCCACGAACATGCCGTCAATGTCACCGACTCCGAGCAAAAAACGGTAACTCACCACTCGGAATCATGCTTGCTTTGTGGCTTTGTAGCTTACCAAGGCTTGGGATTCGGAAAAGCGCCCTCCGAGAAAGCCATCTTTCTGAGCTTCCCAGTAATATCAACTCTTAGCATGACGTGCCTCTGCTTGCTGCCCGTGTTCTACGCATTAGTCATGATGGGTAAAGGCAATGCTCACGATGATGCTCACGCCATGGCTCCAGCTAGACAACTTGGCGTGAGGAGGTGGAAGGAATGAATGACCCCACAGAAAAGCATCGTGAAGCTCGTTCGATTATAAAGACCAGTCCATGTCCTGCATTTTCATCTTTCCTTCAGCTCAAGACATAACATCAGTCCGTAAATCATCATCCCCATATCTCAGTAATATCTTTTCAAAATCTCAGACCCACTTTCACAATCATGAAGTCCACATTCGCTTTCACCACTCTTCTCTCTCTCTCATCCTCAGTCCTGTCCACACCAATCGAAAAGCGTCAAGACTTCAACAACATCCAATACCCACCCGGCACCGGCGAGAACCTTGACAGTTATCCCCCAGGCACAGGCGAGAACCTCGACAGCTACCCACCTGGCACGGGTGAGAACCTCGACAGCTATCCACCCGGTACTGGGGAAAATCTCCCATTTTACCCCGATACCGGGGCTGCCAACCCAGTTTTCCAGTTCACATCTACCTACCACGTCGAAGCCTTCCCAGACCAAGTGGTGAACGGAACGACCAATCCTACGTTCACTGGTGGTCTCGCCGGCGCCCTAGGCTTCTACGACTTCGGCATCAACGTCGACCTCGACCTCATCTGCTACTCCATCAAACTCACCGGCTTCAGAGGCGAATATCAGAGCATGGCTCGGACGGCTACGCATGTGCATCAAGCTGCCAAGGGCCAGAACGGTCCACCGAGACTGGTGTTCCCTAACCCCCAGGGCGATGAAGCTGTCAGGTATAGCTTTGGGTGTATGCAAGGTATATTATCTTCCCTTACTGTCTCGCCGTGTTCATTAGGAGGTGTGGCTGATGGTTTGTGTCACAGGTCCATTCACTACCGGCTTGGTCATGAATGGAAAGGATACCGGCGAGGGTTTCTCCCTTCAGGCTATCGAAGATAACCCATCAGGCTTCTTCGCTGATGTGCACTCCAACTTGGCTGTTCCAGGTGTTGTGCGTGGCCAGTTCCCTGAAAAGATGACATGATGCTTTCCTCATGTGCAGAGTTACTTGGGCTTGCATGATGTTGTTCTTTTGATGGTGTGATGATTTTTGGATGAAAAGCTCGCTCATTAATAAATACCGCTTATACTCATTGACGATGTAAATACAATAGTCATGTAATGCAATACTTAATGCAATCAACATAAACATTGTGACAATTTGGCTTGACTTCAATAATGCTTTGTTCCGAATAGTTATCATAGTCATGATGCTGATCAAGAGCATTGAGTATACACTGTGCAATGACGCTGTAGCAACAAATATATCCGCCTGTCCGACCTGAGCGCCGCGCTTTTAGCTACCGAACAAAAGCAAATTCACGAGACAGTCCTCCCCTCGTTCACAATCAAGCGTTCATCTTCGGTTTCGCCTTAGCTGCTTTTTTCTCTTTCGCTTCCACTTTAGCCTTCTTCTTCTTTTCCTCCCTCTTCTCTTCGTTCTTTCGCTTCAGGCTAGCAACTTCCTCCTCCGACTTCTCCTTTGGCTTGAAGAAGCCCTCGAGCCGAGCTTGCTGTGCGGTTTTCAGGTTCTTCTGGAGTCTCGATGCAGCGCTACGAACGCGATCTTCCGAGAAGCCTTTTTCTGTGACTAAGAATTTGACGAGACCTTCGACATCTGGAGCATTCCATTTGAAGTCGCATTCGGGATGATCTGGAGGGCGAACGTCAGGCTCCAAGAAGAGCAAACGAGCATCTTGGTAGGGCCAGTCATCTGGGATTGTGTACTTCTTCTTTGGGTCGTTCTTTATGTGCTCGACTACTTTCTCAAGCGTACCATGTTCTTTGACCAAGTTATATGCTGTTGAAGGGCCAATCTTTGGTATGGGGTCAACGTAATCGCAGCCGAGGAGAATGCAAAGATCGATGAACTAGTATCAGACATCAGCAGGATGAAGTGGGGCATTGTGCTGCCTACGAACCTGCTTGTGCTCCATGCCTAACCCAGCCAGAACGCGATCCAGGTGGAACTCTTGGATTGGCTCTTTACGTTGTTCACTGAATGTGAGATGCCTCAGTAGTATGGGAGAGTCGAAGCAGAGGGTATCCATATCCTCTGAGGCTGCGGCATAGACCTTGTCGGCTTTTGCCAACACCGCACACTGCGCTTCGGCTTCTGTGGGTGCAACGATATAAGGAACGCCCATCAAGGTAAGCAACCGTTTGCACTCGTCGTTATGCTCTCTCGTCACTCGTACGGTCCGCCGCGAGAACTTCTCAACGTCCTCAGCTGTGCCTGTCTCTTTCGCTTCTTCATGAGCCTCCGTTGCTTCGGACTTTCGTGCAAACCGTTTTGCTAACTCTCCGGACTTGAGCTTTGGTGGGGCACCGTCGAAGACATAGAGAGGCTTGATGCCGTTGTCAACAATTCGTAACGTCCGGTAGAACATGCCCATCAAGTGCGAAGTAGTTTCACCGCTCTCGTTCATCAATTGTTGACCTTCAGAGCGGACTGCGATTAGAAAGCTGTAAATGCTCATGGAGCTTCGCAAAACGTCAGTCAGAAGCCAAGGGCTCTAGAAAGGATCTAGCGTACGCATCCTGGATACCAGTCAGTAGAGTTCTTATTTAATGCCTACCGTTGACTCACAATTGCGACTTTCCTACCAAAATGATTCTTGATCTCTCCCGTCTTCACCGCATCTGGGGCGTGTTCGTGGATAATCTGGGACAGCTCTGAACAGAAGGTTACTATTCACGTGCTTCTATAATTTAGTATTGACATACGTTTGATCCCCATGATGGCCGCTATACACTGTTCAGGGGGTGAGAAAGATGATAGTGCGCGCTTTGGCTCTGACACTTACTGATGAGGATGGGTAAGGTCGAAGAACCCATCATTCGCGATATGACGCGCGCCAAGACTTTTCTCGCGTTTGCGCCCCGTCTGTCTGATGCACTGTAAATTGGGGAATCGAAGCGGGTCCTCCAAAGCAAATGATAAAGCATTGGACAATGAGAGAGTCATATTTGCTTCGAGCATGAAGTAAGACAAGGATGCAATGCTTCTGTTTACTGATTTTGTAATTTCTAAAGTACGCTTTTCGTGCGTTCATATGATACATATCAATAACCTAGTACTATAGGCAGCGTACACTCAGCGTCATGACAACCCAGCAACGTGGCTTATCTGATACATACCCTCTTCCCGTGTTTATCGAGCTCCGGCAAAATCGCAAAAAGCATCTTACCGAACAGGCGAACGCCTGAAGGTGACAATGCTCAACAGCGCGGACTTGGTGCGTGTAAGATTCTCCCCAACTATCCGAACCATCAAGAGAATCATAACAGGGTTGCGCCACAACATCGTTCAGCGAATTTGTTCCACAAGCATAGGACGAATCTTCCTCTGCTCCTTTAGCGAGCTTCCTCATTGGTGGCACTCAAGACGCAACCACTGAACAAACCGCAGATACTCAATGCCTCAAATTTCTCACTCTAAGCGGACTGAAGTCATTTCCTATTGGTGGTATTGATACACAGATGGTTGTTGAGGACGAGTCGTTGTCTCCTATCATGATTAACGGCCCGTGGTAGAGCTTTCAACTTATCAACTTCGCAGTCACGCAGCAATGGAGCTTTGCATCATCCGCTACACAAAAGCTTGGATACCGGTGATAGCTCGTCCAAGGATGAGCGAGTGTATATCAGATTGACCCTGTGCAAAGCTGTTGTAAGCAATGTAAAGCTGAATCGACAGGGAGATGTCCACTGCTTACCTCGTATGTTTGCGTCACGAATAGGTTAGCCACATGTCTACCGATGTGGTATTCGTCACTAACAGCGTTACCTCCAAAGATCTCTTGGAGTACTCTCGCATTGACCAGAGCGCGATCGCAGTTTTGTCTTTTCGTCATGCTGATCATTTCCGGCGCCAGACGGCCCTGGTCCTTTAACCTTCCTACCTGTGCAGCGGCCAAGATGCCGTACGACATGTCGGTGACAGCGTCACTAAGCTTCTTCTGTACCAGTTGGTACTTCGCGATCGGATTATCCTTGAATTGTCTTCTCTCGAGAGCGTAGGTCCTTGCCCTCTCAATGCAGTCTTCTAATGCGCCCATGACACCCCAAGCAATGCCGTATCTTGCAGAGTTGAGGCAGCTAAAGGGCCCCTTGAGTCCCTCAACGTGGGGGAACATGTTCTCTTTGGGCACAGGGCACTCATCCATCTGAATCATTCCTGTCAAACTTGCCCTCAGTCCATTCTTGTTCTTCAACGGAGGCGTCTCCAAAGTCCCAGGCGGACAACTTTCCCTGTCCACCAAGAATCCTCTGATTTTCCCTGTCTCCTGCAATTTTGCCCAGACCAGCATGACGTCTGCGATAGGACTGTTCGTGATCCACGTCTTGGCTCCGCTCAGCGAGTAGTATCCGCTCTTGCTTGGATGTGGCTTGGCCGTACTTTCCATGCTTCCAGGGTCAGATCCGTGATTTGGTTCGGTTAAACCGAAGCACCCAACTATCTTGCCCTTTGCCAATGATGGTAGGTATTTTTCCTTCTGTTCCTTGGTACCAAACTCGTCGATGCCGCCCATCACAAGGGAAGATTGGACGGACATACCAGAACGGTATCCTGAGTCGACGCGCTCGACCTCGCGAGTGATTAAGCCTGATGCCACACTACTAACACCAGCACATTCATAACCCTTTATTGTAGCCCCGAGCAGGCCAAGCTCACCCATCTCCTTGAGGATATTGCGATCATAATGCTCTTCACGGTATGCATCTGGTGTGAGAAAGAGCTATCAGCGCGTGTCATCGTTTGATCGTTGAGGACCCTACCGAGCACACGCGGTAGTAGACGGTCTTGACAGTAAGCTTTCGCGGTCTCCTGTATCGCAGTCTCTTCCTCTGTAAATAAGGAGGCAGAATCGAGAGGATCTTGCCAGTTGAAATTAACTGGTGCATGCGCAAACCGTTTGGTGACTGGCTGACACTTGAATCTGAGACTCAAGTGTGCCCTTGCAGAAGTCCTGAACATGTCGCCTGTAATTCACGAAGCGGTCTTCGGCAGCTCGAGGAAGGATGTTGGCCCATTTTATTCTCGAGTATGAAGAATTGTGACTGTCTCCGCACTGCCGAGGCATAGCGTCATAAAGCCGGGTCTTTTTCCGGAACTAAAAACATATGGCAATATTCGCGGCTCTTCGGGAAGCACTTTCGATCCATGTCACGACCGAATATAGTGAGTGTGGTCCGAGGTCGACAGTCGGCTGATTGCGAAGGAATGGAGCTGCTTCAGATGATTCCTTGGAGAGGACATTAATAGATTCTGTTTGCGGGTCTCAACAAGTCAATATGTATTATTGCCGCCTGTCTTCATTGCAGGCACGTATAAGCTGTATGGAGGCAGATAGACTGAGAACCTGGAAAGTGGCTTGAATAATACATGCAAAGGAATGTAGAAGCCCACAACAGTTGGAATGCAAACAATAGGCGGTACTTTCCATCTGCGATTGGATGAGTATGCTCCGCAGTGTTCAGTAGAGCTCACTTGAGCGTGGGACCAAAAGAGAAACCCGACATGGAAAAGATGTCCTTGACGGTGACGGCGGTTGGCCAATTCATGATCTTCTTATTGTACATATAGTTCGGCTCTTCCCCTTCGAATCTAAAGACAAAGCGCAACCGGCATCATGCGTGAAGAGTAAATCATCCTCAAGCTGGCTCGGAGGCCGCCTATGAGTGTTTAAAGGCGACTGCGCGAAGCTTCTATGGTCGAACGAGTGTTTGTCATCTTTGTATGAAGTGAAATAATCAAATATCACGTTAAGAAGAGAGGCTAAACCGGAAGTGGTCCGCGCCGTGCAGCCAAGCCTCGTGAGATCTCGTCGCTTTCAGTACTCATCATCGTACAACTTCCAGCACAAAGCCCTCCTAAACAACCAGAATACTACAGACCTCCGAACCTCACCTCTCGCTCTATATTTGAGTGATAAATCGTCTCGTTTTGTACTATGGCTTTGAAGCGTATCAACAAAGAACTCACAGATCTCGGCCGGTAAGTGTCAGTCAGCACACGGCTGAGTATTCCCATTCTTTCCCTTCTCCACCAAATAATGTGAATTCCTGTATGGGTCAGAACCGTGCTGACCTCCTTTCAACAGCGATCCGCCCTCGTCATGCTCTGCTGGACCTATTGGTGATGACCTGGTATGCCTTCGTCTCGTGTTTGGCTCAGAGGACCCCAAGAAGGGGCAGTGTTGTTGGATACATGGTTAACGGTTGCCTTTTCTGTTCAGTTTCACTGGCAAGCAACGATAATGGGTCCGGTAGGCTGCGCCGAATCTTTTACTATGAACGTACATGGACCACTGACGAATGTACAGGGAGACAGCCCGTACTCCGGTGGCGTCTTTTTCCTTGCAATACACTTTCCTACCGACTATCCATTCAAGCCGCCTAAAGTCAACTTCACAACCAGAATCTACCACCCCAACATCAATTCAAACGGCAGCATATGCCTAGATATCCTGCGTGATCAGTGGAGCCCCGCACTAACCATCTCGAAAGGTAAGTTTCACAAAACCTCGTTTTTCTGATGCTCTACCTAATGTAATGCCTCACAGTACTTCTCTCTATCTGCTCCATGTTGACGGACCCGAACCCCGACGATCCGCTAGTACCAGAGATTGCCCATGTCTACAAAACAGATCGCTCGCGATATGAATCAACCGCAAGAGAGTGGACGAGGAAGTACGCCATTTAGTGTAGTGAAGTGGAAAGGCTGTGGTATCAATAGCGGATTGGGGCTTGAGAAAGGATCGTGGCACCCACAGTGTGTGCGATCGTTATCTCGCTCCATCGTGCCCTGACAGGTCAAGCCTAACCTTTTCTTTTGTCTATGTGGCCTCCAACATGATTCATGAACGCACAACGGTGTCTGGTGTCCATGCGTTATGCGTGCATTCATCTAGGCAGTTTGATGGCTTGAGATGTATCTAGCAAAGCTGATGGATGATCGGTCGAAATCATTGCCCACCTCTTTGCAATCCTGCATCTCCTCCACGCATTGAGATTGTAATTACCCTACTAATTGTTGTTTGCAAAGCTGTGTCTCGAGGATGGTAATAACCAAACGCGGAAGTCGCACCTGGAATCTTGGGGTACCCAAATCGCCATGTACTTTCCATTGTGATTTCAGGCATTCTCACCCCCAAAACACGCTGTTCTGCCCTCAGGAAAGGTTCTGGACGTGCTCAGATTTGCGTGTCTGTTACGAGAGCTTGTCTTAACGCAACTGTGATCTCAGATCTTCCCATCCAAAGTAGAATACAAGACTTTCAAAGACGGGAGATCCCACGGCGTCTTTCAGCATGGATTATCCTCCAAAAAGGCTATTAATAAGGACCAAGGAGGAGATGAAGCCTTCTAAAATAAGAAACATCTTCTGCACCATGATCTTCCTATCGAGTGCCAACCAATTTCTGGTCACGGTGCTGCTCGTTCAGGCGCTCATATTCATCGCAAGTATATTCTACAACATGACACTTCTTAGTGAGAGGCAACAGCTGTCTGTCGAAACGACGGTTTACGCATTGTCTAAAGCATGTGGCCTTCTCATGCACATCGACACGATCTTGATTCTGTTAATGGTCTGCCACTATGCAATACAATTTTTGCGGGGATATCTTTCAATTTTCTTGGAGCGGGTGGAGGAAATGTGCTGTCTGCACCAAGCATTGGCCTGGTCTCTATTGATATTTGCCACCGTGCACTCCATGGTATGGTGGGTATTGCTAACGAAAACCACAAGAGATAATGGGCTAGATGAGCACTCCTTCAAGGCCGTGGCTTGGACAACCGGATACAGCTGGACTGGACACTCGATGCTTATTTGTCTCGTCGCAATCGCATTTACCTCGCTCACAAAAGTGCGTGAATGCCAGTTCTTGACGTTTTGGGCTTCACACAAGCTTTTCTTACCCCTTTTCTTCATGCTTTGGACATTTCATCAAATGTTCATTCCGAGACAAAGTGGCCACCCTCGTAGCTCTTTCAGCAGCGCTGCCTCGCACATTGAGTTGTGTGCAGCTGTGCTTTACCTGGTTGAGACACTGATTGGAGAAACATGGGGCAGAAGGCATCTTGCCGTCACAAAAATCATCCAACATTCAGGGGGTGTTCTTGAAGTCCACCTAGAAAAGGGGGCCATAAAGCCGAACATTGGACAGGTAAGTAGTGTTCCCTCAACCTATTGTTCACTTTAGGCAGCCGAAAGTGACAACACCTGTAGTATATTCAAGTCTGCTTTCCCGAAAGGAGTGTCATTCGATACCATTCAGTCTTTTTGACCAGTGCTCCGGAAGAGGAATTCCTTTCATTCCATTTTCATTCTATACATGAGCCAACTGAAGCCATTGCCAGAAGTGTCGGTTGTCAATCGACTCAAGATTCTAAAAGTTACCCGGATACACTGTCATACATGAGGAGTGACTCTCAAATGTCGGTCGGCGCTATCTTGCGTCCTAGGATATTCATCCACGGGCCATTTGGTAATGCTACAGATCGGATTTTGGAGGCCGAGATTGCTCTTCTCGTAGGCGCTGGCAGTGCTGCAGCTGCTTGCGCCTCCGTACTCAAAAGTATCTGGTATCACTCTGTTGATTTGCGCCAACCGACAAAACTCCGTAAGGTGTATTTTGTATGGATCTGTCCTAACACTGCGAGTTTCACATGGTTCCAGGCTCTGCTCTTAGCCCTCGAAGCACAAGATACGGTTGGTCTGTTTGAGTTTCACACGGTGAGTATCCAGGTATATCACAAGGAACATTGATAATTCGTGCTAACATGCGGCAGTGCCTGATGTCTGACTGTGAGAACGGAACACAAGCAACCCATATTCCTGGAGTCGTTAGTCTTAGGGAAGGCGTAAGAGTGGGGATGCCGGATTGGGACACGATATTTACATCGTTACGATCGATGCACGGTTCAGATGCAGTTGACGTGTTTCATTCAGGAAACCCTAAACTGTCATATGTTCTAAAAGGGAAGTGCAGAAGCTATTCTGATCAATCTGCTAAATTTGGTTGGAGGAAGAACCATTTTTAAGTAAGAAAAAAATACTCTTTAGAAAAGAGTCTCGGAGCAAAGATGAAACGGTCTTTTGGCAGGCCTACATAAGGTCAAAGTAGGGTGAACATTGCTGTTGCTGGACAGACATAAGTCTGCAATTTTGGCGATAGACACAGCGAATAGTGGGTTTCGAAAGTTGTTCTAGTCTCCCTGTCATCTTCCAACAAAGCAGTCAGTGACAAATATGCTCATCTTTGCCTTAGATAACAAAGCAAAGTTTGAAGAGCATCTGCATGGTATACCTTAATTTGAGTGATTGTGCTTAATGGAATGTGAGAATTTGACTCAGGGGTTTAATCTTATCTCCGGGCGGTCCGCGGCTTTTTCTACGCGTCTATAAACGCCAATCTTAAAGGCCCTGACTCTTTTCTTTGTAACTTACTGTTGCCGCACTCGATATCCCTGCAAATAAATGTCAATAGCATAAGGGCAGTCATTGTGAGCCTGCGTTTTGAGTGACACTCTGATCAATATTTACAAACTTTCTCCAGGAACAGATTATGCCCCTCTGCCATGTTCCAGTTCACGCCTCTTCTGGGCGCTCAGTCGAGCTCGCCTGCATCTCAGTCTTTGCTGGAGCTAGATGGAGGAGTCCAAATACTCGTGGACGTGGGTTGGAATGACACATTCGATGTGAGAAACTTGGACGAAATCGAAAGGTAGGTAGTATGATGAAAGAGAAGCTACAGACGAAACGGGGATGTACACTTAGAACATGCATCTTAAAAAATCTATGTCGTATCCCATCCCTCGATGCCCACTGCTTTTCCCACAGATTAAACGACTGACTCCAGATTTTCCATAGACATGTACCAACACTATCAATAATACTTCTTACTCACGCAACACCGAGTCATCTTGCCGCTTTCGCCCATTGTTGCAAGCACTTCCCATCCTTTACACGAATTCCTGTTTACGCAACCACACCCGTCATCTCACTTGGAAAGACGCTTATTGAAGATATCTACTCGTCAACTCCGCTTGCATCTACAGTGATTTCTGAAAATGCCCTCCCAAACAGGACAGATATGGTGCAGGATTCTAGTTCTGAGGCCGATTCTCAGATTCTACTTCAGCCACCAACATCCGAGGAGATCGCTTCATACTTTGCTCTCATACATCCCTTGAAATACTCTCAACCTCATCAGCCGCTACCGTCACCCTTTTCCCCGCCCTTGAACGACCTGACCATCACTGCCTACAATGCTGGTCACAGTCTGGGGGGTACGATATGGCACATTCAGTATGGAATGGAATCAATTGTATATGCAGTTGACTGGAATCAGTCTAAAGAGAATGTGTTTTCTGGAGCGGCATGGCTACGCGGATCTGGTGGCA
The DNA here is from genome assembly GCA_032158265.1 of Bacidia rubella. Lineage (NCBI taxonomy): Eukaryota > Fungi > Ascomycota > Lecanoromycetes > Lecanorales > Ramalinaceae > Bacidia > Bacidia rubella. The sequence goes on along the minus strand of JAVTIF010000021.1, from coordinate 170,050 downwards.
CAGAGGTCATCGAGCAATTACGGAAGCCGACGGCTCTTATATGTAGTTCTAGAGGGTCGGAGAAGACTGCCTTGGCCGGTGGTAGAGCGAAAAGGGACAACGTCTTGATGGATTTGTTGCGCAATGCTCTTGGAAAAGGGGGCACTGTGCTTATTCCCACAGATTCGACTGCAAGAGTTCTTGAGCTCGCCTACATGCTCGAACATGCTTGGAGAAAGGAAAACTCAGATCCTAGCTCTGCCAGCCCCATCAAGTTTGCCAAACTCTACCTCGCTAGTCACCACGCGGCGGCAACCATGCGCTATGCACGCAGTATGCTTGAATGGATGGAAGACAATGTTGTTAGAGAGTTCGAATCTGAGTCGGCCAATAGTAGTAGCAAACAGCACAAGCGGGGAGATAGCAAGCATGGTCCTGGATCTCAGCAGCGCGGTAACGACCCCAGTGGACCGTTGGATTTTCAACATCTAAAAATACTTGCTAGCCGAAAGCGTATAGAGAAGGTGACTGCGAGTCAAGGGCCCAAAGTGATCCTCGCAAATGATACGAGTCTCGAGTGGGGCTTCTCTAGACATATCTTGAGGATCATTGCCGGTGACCCTCTGAACTCAATAATCCTAACAGAGGAGCGTCCTTCAGCTACTTCGCATTCTAAAGACCGACGCAATATCATGGACAACCTCTGGCAATGGTATCAGGAAGGCATATCGACCGGATCCGTGATGGCTGGTTCTGATGGCTTGGGTCTGCAGCAAGTCTCAGCGGGTGGAAAACAATTACTCTTCAAAGATGTGCGAAAGGTGCCTTTGGGGGGCACAGAACTCTCCATTTACCAACAACACCTCACAAGTCAACGTAAGGCTTCAGACTTAGCACAGGTCAGCAAAGGTATAAACCTTGAGACTTCTGCAGATGCCGTTGATGAGGCATCATCTTCAAGCTCTTCAGAAGATGAGTCAGATCCAGAAAGACAAGGAAAAGCTCTAAATACTACTTTTAAGTCAGCTCGATATAATAAGAACAAAGCTGAGCCTGACAAAGAGGCCTTAGGAGTAAATGTGTTGCTGCGTTATAAGGGCATGTATGATTACGACGTACGCGGAAAAAAGGGAAAGGATCAAGTCTTTCCCTTTATCAACAAGAGGAGGCGTGTGGACGACTTTGGTGAGTTGATTAAACCTGAAGACTACCTGCGGGCTGAAGAGCGGGATGAAATTGAGGCTCAAGATCTCCGTGACGACAGAAAGGAGAGACCGGAGCGTCTTGGGCAAAAGCGAAAGTGGCAAGATTCCGGCTTGGAAGGCGAGACGCCACGGCAGGGCGTTAAGTCGAGCAAACGGCGACTACAAGCGAAAACTCGCTCTCATGATACGCATATGAATGGAAATCTCGGCGCGATTGTCAATGGCTCTGTCAAGGACGATGAGTCGTCTGAAGGATCGGACCCTGACGCCGAGGAAACAAATAACGGCCCCGGTAAACTTGAGGTGGAGGATCGTCTCATTGATATCCATCTCAACATCGCCTGTGTGGATTTTGCTGGCCTCCATGATCAGCGAAGTTTATCCATGCTTATACCATTAATAAGTCCTAAAAAGCTCATTTTGGTGAGAGGCAACGTCTCTGAAACGAACCACCTGGCGCAAGAATGCAGACAGAAGCTGGTCAGCGATGTGGAACGCCTTGATAACGGAAGATCGGAGGTTATCTTCACCCCTATCGTCGGTCAAAGGGTCGACGCAAGCGTTGACACAAATGCTTGGACCGTGAAATTAAGCGAAACATTGGCACGACAGTTGAATTGGCAGAATGTACGGGGACTTGGTATAGTAACCTTGGCGGGTCAATTGGCAGCCATTCCGCTCGATGACAAAGCTGCTACTGAAGCCGAAGCCCGCAAGAGGGTTAAGATTGGAGACAGCAGCAACGAGGACGAAATACCCGGCAAAGTGGTAAGGTTGCACAAAGAGATGCGGTTGGACATCATTCCAACTCTTGACGTGCTTCCATCAAACCTAATCACTGCCACAAGGTCAGCTGCGCAATCGCTCCATGTTGGAGATTTGAGGTTAGCGGACCTCCGAAAATTCCTGCAGTCTACTGGCCACACAGCAGATTTTAGGGGAGAAGGTACATTGCTCATCGACGGACTAGTTGCGGTGAGAAAGTCAGGCACTGGAAAAATTGCGGTAGAAGGTGGCGGGCTCAACCTGCCAGAATTGAAAACACGCACTCTTGAAGGGTCTTTCTATGCTGTGAAACGACGAATCTATGACGAATTGGCTGTGATCGCTGGAGGATGAAACCTCATGTATTTGTGACGAACTCGAAACCTCAGCCCCTTGATCTTTGTCCGAGAATCAACATCTCCCTACGATACTGTCAACTTCAGACACTGCTGCTTTCCTGATTCTTGGGCAAGTTTCTAAACCACAAAATGTTTTGTGCTTGTTACAGGAGTTTATGTAGCACAGGAAACCCCTGATTGAACGACTGGACACCTTCAGATTACCTTGCTGCCTAGAAGCATGGCTGTACTACGAAAGACTTCCAAAGCGCTGTATGGATTATTTGGCGTTGCTGGAACCCTGAATGCACGGCGACTGGTTCGACTTCCGCCATCCCAGCTTCTGGTGCACGTCGTGCAACACCAGAATGAGGCGGGTGAGGCAGCACCTGGAGAATTGCCTATATATTCTGACTGGTCCTCTTGCTACTCATCTTTCTTCTCCCCTTCAATACGGGTCTTTCCAACGAATACTTCAAGTCTCAAGAAAACAAATCTAGAATATCAAGAAAGCAGCAGCCGCAGTCCCAAGCCAGAAAACAGACGAACCCAAGAGCAAACTCGCTAGCCAACCGACGCCTACAGGAATGGCTGAAAAAGTCAACTATGTTACCCTCGACGGGCTTCCACCGGCTGGTGGTATAGCTCCTGGTTCACTCTACTTACCCGCTCAACGGCCCATCCAACAGCCCGTTCCACAATTCGCTCAACAACCCGGTGATCTCCCACCGACCGGAAACCCTAACACGACATCGCCATCAAATCTTCCACCGAGCGGGAATCCTAACTCGACACCGCCACCAAGCTACTGTAATGGACCGCAAGTTGTGCCGTATTGGCCACCACCTCAGGTTCACTTTCATCTCTATGGGGACCAATATCATGGGAATGGAACCATGGCCCAAGCTAAGGTCCAGCCGAAAGCTTCTCCTCCGACTTTCATTCGATTTATAGAGAACGGAGTGCGGCCTTCGGACGCATGGCCTCGACCATTCCTAGAAAACGTGTCGTTCGTCCCTCTTTACCCCACGAAGGACACTCTTGTGGGGGATTTTTTGGAGGATGCTGGTACACCACCGCGTTGCGGCTATGGAGTGCAACAAGTTTTCCCAACTGGAGCTCACAAATGGAGAGGTGGGCATGTATTCAAGTGGAGAGGTAGAGAACACTATCAGACCTTAGAAAGTGCTGGATTGGGAAATGGAAGTGAAGGCAGCGAGATCTGGCTATGTGCTTGGAGAGAATAGCGTGCCTTCAGAAGACGAGTCTGTCTGCAGGCAAAATGGTGCAACGGTTGTGAGATGGTCCTGTTGCTTGACAGGCTAGGATAAAGACGAATGGGGCGAGAGTCTGGCGTGTATTAGTGTATGATGTTAGTGTGAGCGATTGAAGTCGAGCGAGCAAGATGGCATTACTACAAATGGAATAGCACTTACCACAGAGCTGCAGTAGTACAGCGCCTTCTTCACTAATAGCGTTACCTTGGATTACCCTTCCACCCCCCCGATGTGCCTAAGCATGCATGATGACCATTCAAGCAGTACTAGATCCGGACTAGTGTGGCTCTTGCTACTGCTAAGAACATATCGATGGTAATGCTGGGACGTCTTGGATGTCTGGGCAGTGGAAGCATGCTCCACAAGGGTCAGAACGAAGGCACAGGAAGGCGGCTGGACCTGCCTAGTATCGTAAGGCTTACGACATCGGTCCCGGTGGCGCGCACTTGGTGCTCGCTGGTTGCTTGCTTATTACATTATTACACGCTTAGAGGTGCAACATCGATGCCTTTGCCCGCAGACCCTATCCCCTATCCGCATGCCCCTCACACCCCTCTGTGCCTCTACCCCCCCTGTAGCTGGAACATGCAGTCGAAGCAAATCTCAGCTCCATCTTCGCCTCATCTCACCAGACTACTCGTACCCGTCTTGCCCGTCTATCCTTCGACACTTGAGACCGAACCGAACCATCATAGATCTTTGCCTTTTCCCCATTCACTACTAATCCTTCATCTCCGTGGCCCGAGAGCCTTATCTTCGGCACCGTCCTAACTCTTCCGCTGTCGTTGTTGGCTGTTTTTTCTTTGCCTCTGGCTTGGACCAGCTTCTGTCACTCTTTTTCTTTGACATGTCATAGGCTTGCTGGAAGGGGCAGCTGCAGGCGTTTGCGCGGGCGCAGGTTTTGAGATTCTAGGAAGATCTGACGCCTGACCCCGTGGTTGGATGCCACTTCATTGATTGAATTTGGCTTTACATATAAATGAGATTTACAATTTTGACTTTTCTCATCCGATTTCTTTGCATATTCGATATTCATTCCTTCTGAGAAATACTTGTCTCCATGTTGTTTGCAAAAGATCCTAGTTCACAATTAGAGAAAAGTGCCTTTGACATACTCGAAGATGCCTGCTCCAGCCCTTACCACAGCGCCAACCATCAAATCAGCATTCAAACCCTCTGCAGAACATCCTTTGTCCCCGTTAACATCACGTGAGATCAATATCGCTGCTGAAGTCGTGAGGGATATCTTTCCTGGCAGGCCAGACATACGCTTCAAGAATATCACGCTTGAGGAGCCATCAAAAGCTGTCTTGGCTCCTTACCTAGACGCAGAGCACACTGGACGGCCGGTGGTACAGATCGATAGAAGGGCTTTTGTATCATATTACATTCAGAATACAGTACTGATACCTAGCCCTTGTTCGAAGAAAAGGAGAAAGATAGGCTTACTGTGTCCAGAATAGACTACACGAGGCCACTGTTCACCTTTCTAGTCAGACAGTGGAGCGTAACGTTCGCATTGGCCCGAGCCACCATGCTCCGATTGACGCTTCCGAAATCGTGGCTGTCGAAGAGAACGTTTTCAAAGATCGAAATGTGCAGGCAGAACTCAAGAAGCTTCAGTTGCCGAAGGACACAAGATTTGTCTGTGATCCGTGGATCTACGGTGATTTGAGTCTCATGTACAATTGCCAATAACCAAAACACTGATTTTTGAAGGTTCTGACGGCGTTGACGACCAGCGAAGACTTATGCAAGCATTACTGTACATGAGAGATCCAGCCAACCCTGACAATATGGACTCAAATCATTACGCCTTCCCACTTCCAATCGTTCCTGTCCTTGACGCTATCACTATGGAAGTAATTAGAATTGACAAAGTGGCCACTGGGAGAGGTGCTGGCTACAAGTCCGTATCAAAGGCCCGAGTACCACCTCCTAAAGAATATACTCCGGAGCATCAACGTCTGAGAAAGGACCTTAAACCCCTTCAGATAGTGCAACCACGGGGCACAAGCTTCACCGTGACGAAAACAGGCGAGACAGGTCGGATTGTCAAGTGGCAGAAGTGGGGTTTCAGAATAGGTTTCAACCAGCGAGAAGGCATGGTTCTCTACGATGTTTGTTGAATTTTAGGATCGACTTTTTTCAATCACTAATATGGCCAGGTCCGCTACGATAATCGCAGTCTCTTCTACAGGCTCTCGCTATCCGACATGAACATCCCATATGCTGACCCTCGCGCCCCACTTCATCGTAAATCGGCTTTCGATCTAGGCGATGTAGGTGCAGGGGTTATGGCAAACAATCTCAAACTTGGCTGTGACTGCTTAGGGTCGATTCACTACATAAATGCTGTCATCTCTGATGACAAAGGAGAGCCAGACCCAAGACCAAACGCAGTCTGTATTCACGAACAAGACGCCGGCGTCCTCTGGAAACACACTAACTACCGCACTGGCCGTGCAGCCATCGTTCGGAACAGAGAGCTCGTCGTTCAATCCATAATAACGGTCGCAAATTACGAATACATCCTCGCCTTCATCTTCAACCAAGCCGGTGAACTAACCTACGAAGTCCGCGCCACCGGCATTGTCAGCACCCAATCCATCGACGAAGGCATCTCGGTCCCCTGGGGAACCGTCCTCCACCCCGGCGTCCTCGCCACCCACCACCAGCACCTACTCTCCCTACGCATCGACCCAGCAATTGACGGCCACCGCAACACACTCGTCCGCTCAGAAGCGCATCCCATGCCGATCAACGACTTCAACCCCCACGGCGTGGGCTACATAGTCGAAGAAACGACCATCCCAACAAGCACCGGCCTAGACCTCGACCCGGACAACAACCGCTTCTTCAAAATCACAAATCCCTCCTCCCTAAATTCCATCACGAAACAACCAGTAGCCTACAAAATCGCCGCCCCTTCCTTCCAGAAAATGCTCGCCCACCCTTCCTCCTTCAACCACAAGCGCGCCGAATTTGCCGACCACAACATCTACGTCACCCGCTACCGCGACGGCGAGTTATACGCAGGCGGTATGTACACGAACCAATCGCGTGGTGGGCACGGTGTACGCACATGGGCGAACAGAAAAGATGATCTGGTGGGAAAAGATGGGAAAGGGGAAGATATAGTGGTATGGGTCCAATTCGGATTGCAGCATATTGTCCGCACGGAGGATTGGCCCGTCATGCCCGCGGAGACGGTGAGGGTTACGCTGAAGCCGTGTAATTTCTTTGATGGGAATCCGGCGCTGGATGTCCCGCCCAGTGAGCAGGGGAGTAATAGGAGTGTGCTTGTTGATGGGGAGGCGGGGGGTTGTGATGGTGGGGATGGGAGTGGGAGTGTGTGTGGGAAGGGCGAGCATGAGGCGGAGAAGCATTTGCAGGGTGGGAAGGTGGGGAAGAGTAATGGGGTCGTGCAGAATGGGTGTGGGTGTGCAAACTGAGGTGATGGGGGTGGAGGGGAGCTTTTTCGGATCTGTGCCTCCGTTGTTGGAGTCAGAGATGTGCATACGATCTTGGATAATGTGTGCTTGTGGTCATTTGCAAGCGATGGGTTTTTGGAGGCTGGATACTCCTCACTCTTTGTGTCAACATGGGTAACGTTTGCAGTGTACGAGTGACTGAATAGTATCTTGGTAATTGAAGTATTGCCTCCTTTATGAATGGTGGCTCTAGGTCCCTCGCTGGATCAAAAGTGCAATTATACCTTGATGTATCGATCATATGAAGTGGAATTCGCTTGGTAGATATATTAAGAAATATAAATGCACGGCTGGGGCCTATGATACACAGCTTTACGCATCGACGAAGCCTTTGACATCTGAAGGAATTGTTAGCTTTGGTTGATCAAATTGAAAGGAAAGACACCTACTGCTCAACCACCCTAAATACTCTCTCTGCTCCTTGAAGTCAATATACTCCGGTACCCAGAGAGCCAAAGCAGTATTGATGCCCCTTTCATCCAGATACCTCTCCAACAATACTTGCAATTCTTCATCCAGGTTATTGAACGGTGGTCCTTCATATAGATTCTTCCTTTTCCAATCCAGCTCTGACGTCTGCGGATCCGCAAGCTCAGACTCGGCATAATAATACACGCTATCGATCACGATCTCGCCATCCGTCGCCGTCGTCTCGATCTGGAGCGTGCCAGAACCCGGCTTCTGAATGCTGACTTCGATCTTTGCGGGAAAGCTAGGCTGCGCGTCCGAGTCCTGTTGCGCCGGAGATTCCTCGTCTGCAAGCTCCTCACGGTCAGCAGGCGCGACCCGATCTTCTGGAGCAACGTTTATGTTGCCACCAGGCGTGCGACCTTGGTTGACTGTGTGCTTAGAGTTGGCGCCGCCGGATTGGGCGGACCCAGGGACTTCGGAGGGTTGGGAGCCGGTTTCTTCGTCGTAGAGGGCGTTGTCTTCGTTGTAGGGGTCAGCGTCCTCCTCGATGTCGTTCAGAGCTGCGATTGAGAATCTGAGGCGGATGCTACACGAGAATCGCTGTTAGTGGATTGGTAGATGGAGGTGGAGCTTTGAGCGAGCGTACTTCTCGTCCCCAAATTTGCGGGTCAGGACAACTTCTTCGTTGCCTGGGGTATCGTGGAGCTATGGGGCGTGAGCATTGTCAAGGACTTCATGTACGGATGCAGGACCAACTTTGAATGAGCTACTGTCAAGGTAGTCGGATATGCTGGCTGGAAGCTTGTCTGGATCCCGCATCTCCCTTTCCATTTCCAGTTCTGATTGTATTTTTGCCGAGAGTTCTTGATCCACTAGACAGCCTGTAAGCCCCTTTTCCATCAAGACCACCATGTGCATCTCCTACCTTGTCCTTCTTTCGCGCGTGCAATTTTCGACGTTGAAAAGGCGGCATATCTGGTGATGGAAGGTATCCTCGAAGTCTGCCGGATGGTGGATGTGCGGAGGGTGGAGCATAGCGGTCTTGAGCTCGTAAGGGCGTATGACCTGGCCACAGACTTAGGCAATGCTCGGCTTAGGTTTCTTAGAGACATGGTGGGTGTTATAAATGTTATTGAAAGAATGATGCAATTTTCAAGCTCTGGGAAAATTTGATGCTAGCATCACTCAGCCCTATGAGAGTGGCTTTAGGTCTTCAATTCGAACTCACACTTTACCACTCTCTCCATATCCTCCAATGGCTTCTGTTACTACCTCTTTGCCTGAGAAGAAGGTTTGTTCGAACTTACAAACATATAAGACATACAAGATCTGGGCTAATCGACTTAGCCAACCCCGTTACGATCAGTCACAGCCGGCGCCCTTGCAGGCGCTGTTGAAATAGGTACTACTCTCTGAATTGAACTGTTCTCTCGGCGCAAACTTACTGATAACACTTAGCAATCACATATCCCGCCGAATGTACGCCTGTCGCGCGTCTTTACCTATCGTTTTAGGCCTTAGACTGACTCTGGGTAGATGCAAAAACCAGAATACAGCTGAACCGGAGGCTTCCCGAGGAGAAGAAGCTACCATGGCCGAGGTTCTCAAAAGCGTGGTACGCAGGATGCTCCACGTTGGTCATAGGCAACTCTCTTAAGGCCGGTATACGTATGTTGGCTTGAAGACATCGAAACTTGGCGAAGTGCTGAACTCAGGCAGGATTTGTGGCATTTGACCAGTACAAAGCATTACTACAGGATGAAGACGGACATATATCAGGACCCAAAACGGTCATTGCAGGCTTCGGTGCCGGCATCACTGAATCACTCCTGGCCGTGACCCCTTTTGAGAGCATCAAGACCTCATTGTATGACTGTATTCTACTTGACAGAAATACCGCTGCTGACATGTGCAAAGCATCGATGACAAAAGGTCAGGAAGACCTCGAATGGCTGGATTCCTCCACGGAACCACTCTCATGCTCCGAGAACGAGGGGTGAAGTCGCTGTTCCAAGGCTTCGTTCCCACTACAATGCGGCAAGCTGCGAATTCGGCTGTGAGATTTGGAAGTTATACCACGATCAAGCAATTCGCTCAAGGATATGTTGCGCCTGGCGAAAAGCTGGGTAGACTCAGCACGTTCGGGATTGGCGGTTTGGCGGGGTTCATCACAGTGTTCGTTAGCACTATCTCACTCCTTCATGCGTAGCTCAAAGATGGCAGATATACCACGCAGCCTCTGGACACGATCAAAACGAGGTAAAGCATCATCGTTCGGCACAACATACTTCTTCGTTAACAATCAGCAGGATGCAATCGATTGAGGCCAGAAGCGAGTACCGGAACAGCTTTGTCTGTGCCCAGAAAATCTTGCAGCAAGAAGGGGTCCTTACCTTCTGGTCAGGTGCCTTGCCGAGGCTTGCGAGGTTGGTGGTGAGCGGAGGAATCGTGTTCACTATGTGGGTGCCCCCAGATACGATGGTCAAAACAGGACTAACGATGCTCCATAGGTACGAGTCGGCAATGGACTTCTTTGATTGGGCAGACCCGCACGCAAGATACATATGACACGAAATATGATAGCCATTGCAGTTCACCACGGCGCTGAAATGTTGCAATACTAATCCTATCCTCAATCACTGGCTGAGGGCGGATCCGGTCCGCGCTCCGCAACTGCTCCGCATACGTCAATCTTGCATCAACCACCAGAACATTCCAAAGCTCGGCTTCAACTACTGGAATCACGATCAATCGCCTATTGCTTATTGAATACTCTGTCGACAACACAAATTGATAGTTGAACGGTTCCAAACCACAGTAACCTTCAGAGTGGCACGCAACCTCCTGCTAGCACTCCTAGCAACACTCATTGCCATCTTCGCATACTACACCTTGTACAGCCCAGCCACTCGATCTCCGCTGTACAACCGGACCCCTCCTACAGATCCCCACAACATGGCATGGTTCTCATCCGGAAGCACCAACACCGCCCTCATCAACAACCTAGCCAAGCATGCCCTCATTACAACCGACCGCGTCAAAGCAGCCATGCTAGCCGTCGATCGCGCCCACTTCTCCCCCGCATCTCCCTACGAAGACTCCCCACAAGGCATTGGTTTCGGTGCAACCATCTCCGCCCCTCACATGCACGCCTCGGCTTCAGAATCACTACTGCCCTTCCTCAATCGTGCCGGTGGGTCAAGGATCCTTGACATCGGATCCGGATCTGGGTACCTGACAGCCGTGCTTGCAAATCTGGCCGGAGATGGCGGGAGAGTGGTGGGGATTGATCATATCCAAGGCTTAGTCGACCTAGCGAACAAGAATATGGCGAAGAGCGAGCAAGGAGCCGAATGGCTGAAGAATGGGCGCGTGAAGTTCATCAAGGGCGATGGGAGACTGGGCTACGATGACCCGGAGTGGAGAGCTAGAGGCGAGGGCGAAGAGCAGTGGGACGCTATTCACGTTGGTGCGGCTGCGAAGGAGGCTCATGAGGTGCTCATCACGCAGTTGAGGAGGCCGGGAAGACTGTTTATCCCGGTCGGGAGCAGCATGCAGTATATCTGGGTCATTGATAAGGATGAGCAAGGGAATGTGACGAGGAAGAAAGATATCGGGGTTAGGTATGTGCCGTTGACTGATGCGCCAAGTTAAGAGGTGGCGGCGGAGCTATGGTTCGTGTAGCCGATGGGAACTCGTGCAGATATTCACAGCGAAAAGAAAAGACATTGAACAGCTTGTTGAAGGACAATATTGCTTTGTTTGCTGTATAGTAGTGGCTTGTAGAGCGTGCTATGATACAATATTGCTCTTGTCAGGTCCTTCAAGAGTAGACCTTTCTGCCTCCAGTATTTTTTTATGGGTTTTTCAATTTTTTTTCTTGTACGTTTTGCGTGGTGGTTGTGACTTGATCTCTATTTGTCTTTCTATTTTTCCAAAGTACATTATTTTCGATTGTCAGCTAGTATTTTGCAAATTTTGCAGCAGGCCAGCCATTCGATTCGTTGTAGCAAGCTCTCGGCAAAGTATTGAAGCAGGGCCGATTGTGAGGCTGGCTGCGCGTGCTAATTACTGCCAGAAACTTGTTCTGTAAGCGCTGGTACCCTCGAGAGCGCCATGAATGATGTAGGGGTAGGTGGTATTGAGTGAATTTTGAGTAGTCGGAGATGGCGATCAAGATGGTCGTTTTCGGGAAATTTCGGGTTGGTAGGGACTTCAGTAGGTGATGTGTTGTCGGATATCGTTGAGGCATAATGTCATAAGTGCTTAGTTGGTGGCCGGTAGAAATGGTATGATACCAGGAGTGAGATGTGTCAGAGTAGAAGGCGTTTGTTCATCAACGCCAGGGTATCCGTAAGTAAGGAAAGTGTACAGTCGAGACCTCCACATGCACAGCAGATTGCTGTGCTGCTCATAAGAGAAAAAAGCTCCAGACACCGGGGCCTTTTCCCAAGCGCCCTGCTGATGCTCCGGAGTCTAGCCCTCTAAGCCGACTGATATGAAGACTTCAAAGCTTAGCAAACATCAAATAAGGTCCGTATGACATATCCGCGCAGACAATGCCGAGTGATTATATACAATGATGTAGAAACATAGATTCATCCCAGAGGGACAAGACAAAGGATGGTCAACCTGGTGGGCGTTACATGGAGAATAAACACAGGAGAACGAGCGTTTCAACGAAGAAAAAGGCATGACGTTCTACTGTGATGGTACCCCATTTGGTTGATTGCGGGGGGGATATCCTTGTGGTTGGCCACGCGGGTTTCCTCTTGTGGACCCTTGGAATCCGCGAGAATTTGGGGCATTAGGACCACTTGGTCTGCTGCCGTTGGGAGGGTTGTGGGGCTGGCTGGTGGTGTTTCTGTTAGATCCACCCTGGGAAGGCTGTGATGGTCTCCCTGCAAAACTATTATTTTGCTGATTCGGACCAGGCCCCTGCCGCTGAGAGCCAACATTGGCAGTGTTCATCGGTCGAGGGATGTTTTCTGGTGCATCAACTGCATAAAGCCTTTTGTCAATGGCCGAAGGGATAGCCTCGATCTCAGTACCGAGTTCCTGCTCAATGCGGTATAGGTTAAAGCGATCATCCCAGTTGATAAGATTGATGGCAATACCCAAGTGTCCATACCGGCCTGATCGACCAATGCGATGGAGGTAGGTCTCAGCATTTTTGGGGAAGTCAAAGTTGATCACGACGTTGACGGCTTGGATGTCTATGCCACGAGTGAGAAGATCTGAACAAACGAGATTCCGACATTTGCCGTGACGGAAGTCGTGAAAGACGCGGTTACGAGCAGACTGCAACATTTTCGCGTGTGAGTAATAGCAAGAGTACCCGAGCTCAGTGATCTTCTTAGCCAGCAGCTCAACACGATTAGTAGAATTACAGAAGATGATGGATTGGTTGATTTGGAGTTTCGAAAACAAAGTGTTCAGACAGTGGACTTTTTGTTTCTCGTCCACGTAGCAGTAATACTGGGTGATGCCCCTTAACGTGAGCTCATCCATGAGGTTGATTTCATGAGGGTTCCGCATGTGTTTGTCCTGGCTCATGGTCACTACTGTAGCTAGCACTAGTGGATTCAAATCGACTTACCTTGAAAGATTTCACGATGACGGGAAATGTAGCGCTGAAGAGCATGACTTGGTGCTCTTTTGCAAGAAAAGACAGAAGCTCTTCAATCGTTGGTGTAAACTCAGGCGAGAGAAGTTTGTCAGCTTCGTCCATGACGACTGTAGAGCATTCCTTGAGATCAAGGACTTGCTGTCTAGCGAGGTCAGCTATCCGGCCAGGAGTCCCAACGACAATGTGAACAGCTTCATGTAGTCGGAGAATATCGTCTTTCACTGAAGCTCCACCCGTGGTAACCATGACATTTATGTTCAAATAGTGTCCCAGCGTCTTGCAGACCTGTGATGTTTGCAAGGCGAGCTCCCTCGTAGGGACAAGGATGAGGGATTGACACTTTGAGTTCTTCGGATTGATCTTCTCGAGAGTGGGTATGAGGAAGGCAGCGGTTTTGCCGGTGCCATTTTTTGCTCTTGCAAGAATATCACGCCCAGTCAAAGCGACTGGTATCGTTTCTTCCTGAATTGGTGAAGGCTTTTCGAATCCAGCACCATGGATTCCCTTCATGAGTTCGCGAGAAATGACAAAATCTTCGAACTCGAGGCCTTTTGTATTGGTGACATCCTAAACTTGTTTAGCGATGATTATGTTATGTGGTTCGTGTCAATGCACCTCGGTCTGTGGGCGGGCATCTCGCGGTTTTTGTGAGGCAGCATTCTCTTTCACCGCCCCATCACTGTTGTCATGTCAATGTCACTTAAAGACTTAAGCTAATGGGGTGAGAATCACTTGATATTAAGTCGGTTCGCTTGGTCCGCCAATGTCGACGCCATGGTTTGGTCAAATGTATACGGTGCTTATGAGAGAGGTACAGTCTTCGAGAAAACAGCGTCGGTGCTGGGAGATTTGATCTGGCTGCCGAACTCGGCACTAAAACCTAGATGTGTGGTTTGGTAGCGGATATTGGGTTTGATTCACACTCTCAAACAGCCATAAGGTTGGGTACAACGTTGTTTGTCAACGGTCTTCAATGGATTTCTTGGGTTGCTTTGGGAGAAGTGGGTTGTGAATGTTTTGATGCTGGTGATAGGTATGGGAGTGTGTGTGCAGTCTACTGAAAGGCGAATCTTCTGGTCTTGGTGTCTTGTGTGTAATAGAAGTGCAGTGGTCTGCGCTTATCCAAAGCTGAGGAGGTAAGAAAGTTCCGTGTTGATAGTAGCTTCGACCAGGTTCCCGTGCTAACAAGGCACAACCGAAAAAGGCACCAGCTGTTTTGGGCTAGCGTTGGTACCATTTCCCTGAGAACCGAATTCATTCAATTCTGCATACTATTTAGTATTTGTATACCTCGTCGAAGCGATGAGCTTTCCAGGCCGATGATATAGCTATAAACAGGTAATGATGACTGTGCCAAGTCACCCTTCTCGTTTGCCATCGTTTGTCGATCTCATTTGACTTTTGGTAACCGACCCTTACAAGAATCTTTTCCCCCCATAATTCAAGAATACCACCATAAATGCACTTGCTCCTGCCCAAGCCAACCAGGCTTGACCTCATTTCCCCTTACCATGTCGTTTGCAAGCTTGGATGCTCCTTCATACTCAAGCCCAAATCCTTAAATACAGTATGGTCCTCCTTCAGGCCCTCAACCCTGTGTTCATCCTCACCTGGCAGAAATTCAAGTCAGCAATACTCTTTGAAGAGCAGAAATTAGAGATGCAGGAGATGTCTAAGGCGCTTTATACCGCCTATAAAAGGGTTCGCGCCTCAAGCACAGTGCAAATTAGGAAACGAAGGCTCTGAAACAGGACTCACCCTCAAGCTTTTCCATCTCCTCTAGCGGAGTCTCCTTGTCTTGGTCTTGGTGCTCCCCGTTCTGTGCTCGTGTGGCCTTCTCCAGCGAGTCATCTCCATGCCCGATCAGGAGGAACTGAGTGTTGTCATAGTCTAGTAATTTCGCTTGGAGGGGCATCCAACTGCGGCCGCCAAATTGGTCTTGAATCTCTTGGGGATATGACGCGCTCTGCGGAAGTTGAGCATTCGCAGGGCCAGAAGATTGTGGATTCTTCGCGCTAGTGAAGTAGCTGCCACGTTGACGAAGCCCAATGCCTTTCTGAACGTCACTAATCTCACTTGGAACGGTCAAGATATATGCCAGGTGAGTATCTCGTCCGGTCTGTGTCAGTGCATAGACGCCCTCTCCAATGGGCGCGGCAGCGGGCGTGTGCCGTACGCCTGCCGTCTTAGTCGCATAGTCCGAGGATGACAGTCGCTCCTTGATAGCGTCCATGCTGAGGTTGGCTGCCTCTACGAAGGTAAGGAAACGGTCTTTCGGACTCACTGGAAGAACTTTCTTTGGCAGGGCTATCATACGGTTGTTTCCAGCATCACCTATCGGACCATCACCTAGCTTGGCACCAGGCTGTAGTGGGCGAAGGATGATGTAGCTGCGTGCAACATCTTGTACACTGTTTGGCTCGTCTATGCCAACGCGGCCGCGGAAGAAGAAGTAAATAATGCCTTTTTCGAGGACGTTCGAGGGCAAAGCTTCTTCGCGTTTGGAAGACTCCTCAACAGCATCTTCCTCAGCTGGCACTTTGCTTCCAGTTCCCTCTGGAGTTTCCTTAGGTGCTGGCTCTTCATCCTTCTGCATCAGCTTGTCAAACCCATTCTCCTGCGCTTGCCCATTGGGCTTTTCTGACGATTGATCCTCAAATGGCTTTTCCTGTGTCTTCTCAGGCTCTTCGGTCTTCGTCTTCTCCTCAACTTTGCGAGCAGTTTCCGCTCCATCGGCGTCGTCCTTTGCGGTTGTCGCAGACGGTTCATCGCGGGTCTTCTTTTCCGGTTCGTCCTTCATTTCTACATCTTCGGTGCCACTAGGTTGCTCTGTAGACATGGACGCTTCGATGGTTGATTGATCATCTGCCTTTGCTTTCTTGCCGCGCTTGGATTTCGCCGGGGTCTCGGGCGCTGCTTTTCGCTTGGATCCTGCGCTTGGTGAAGCATTGCTCTGCGAAGACGTCGGACTTGATGCCGCTTTCGCAGCCTGACGAGCAGATCTCCGCGACGGTGCCATGATGGTGTTGAATGATGGCTTCAAGAGGTTGAAGTGGGAATTGAGTGAGGTCCATTCTTGGATCCAAGATTTTGACCGGAGCTGGAACTCTTACGTCAAAGCTAATGCACGATCCCGCCGATTGACTTTACGCTACCCCGGCTTTCGGTACCTTAGCGCATGCCAAGAATTCCCATGAGCCAGGGCAGCCTTGCAAGTCATGCCTTTTGACGGAATTCCTGCTCGTCCTTCCAAGTCATCCAGGGTATACCATTCATATCCCAGCCTATGATGCGAATTCTTACGAGAAGGGCGATTCATAGTTCAAAAACCAATTTTCGTCATCAAATCTTCATGTCCATTCATTAAAATCTATTACTCTCAACTTTGATCATAACGTCTTCTGCCTCTCTTCGCTCCTTGTCAACTTTTTCTATCCTGGACGCTCGCTTATTTTCAAGCCTTTCTCGCTCCTGCTGCATCTCTTGAATCAATGGACTCTTCATACGTATCTTGTGTCCATATTTGTAGAAGATCACAGGAATCGGGATGAGGGCCATTTGAAGCAATCCCAGCAGAGTGCCAGCCCAATGGGCATTCAACGTTGAGTACATCTTTGGTCCCGCTAAAGGGAGTCCGCCACCGCAGAGTGACCGAATCAGCGAATTACCTGCCAACGCAGAGGCGGAAAAGACTGTTCAAATCGTTCGTCAGCCAAGGTGCACGCTGTATGTGAATGGCTGCTACGGAAAGGAGTACACATACTGCCGTAGCTGTGAGCAAGGTAATTTGCTGCGTAAATGAAGACGGCGGTATTCCCAGCGCCAAATGGGATGCCGGCCAGTATAGGGACTATCCAATGGACCGGTGGCAGGCAGGTCCAAGCGAACCAGATTTCCCCGATAGGACATAATACTGCTGCGATACAAATTACGCTGACCATCGCTTCCGGGGCCACCCTCCCAGTGAGTGGATCCTTTCTATGTGATTGAATCATACGCCGTATAAGTGGCTCACAGAAAATGGTCACAAAGCAGCCAACACCGATACCGGTGAACGAAAGTCCAGTATAGGAGAGGGACCAGCCCCTGATTTCAGTGAAGACTATGGGGTAGGCGACGTAACATAGATACAAGATGCCGTATATCACCGAGACATAAAGATCCCAGAAAATGCTAGTGGTCAGAATCAGCCACCTCAGCGCTTCTTCAAGAGCCAAGAGGAAGCTTACCATATGGGTTCAGTAAACAACATTACGAAAGGTCTTTTCAAGTTGATTTTGAGGACCTCAGATATGGACAGTTTGTTGTCATATCGGCTCCAGTACCTTCCGTCTCCAGTCTTATTACGCAGTCTTTGCGCCTTCCTCTGAAGTAGCACTGGTGGATAAGTCTCCCGCAGGACTATTAAGCAAACCACACTAACACCACTCATCATCATGACTATCCAATTGGTAAATCGCCACCCTAAATATCTGAAAAATTCTCAGTAAGCGAACCAAACAATGCTGTCGTTGACTTACTGGGTGGCGAAGCCGCCTATCACAAGAGCAGAAGTAAGTCAATTGATCGGAATACCACGGTGGTCTTCTTACCTATGATCGGACCAAATGTTGGACCATTTAGCGGGCTGAACGAAGATCACGGAGTCAGTACTGTTTGGCCTGAGACGAGAGAGCAGTTTGACAAGCTCGAGCTCCCAAGGCAAGGCTTGCGACTCGAAAGCTACTAAGGTAGAAAGGGCAAATGTTCTAGAGAAACTTACCCTAAGCAAGATTTATCGTCAGTACAGCTACGTCGGGAACACAACTCACGGCCAGTCACTTACCAATAGACCAAATTGAAAAGAACAGTGCACGACTTTTCTCTGTCGAGATATCACTGACAGTGCCTGGAGAATTGGCAATCATAGAGGCTCCAGCAAGTGAACCAATAAAGCGAACAATGATAACCTCTGGCAGTGAAGTTGCAAGTCCGCATGGTATTATCAAAAGCGTGAAGAGACACATGGTAATTATATATATAGGCTTTCTCCCGTAAATCTCGGACAACGGCGCCAGGAACATGGACCCAATAGCAAGGCCCACCACTAATTGCGTGTCAGTCAATGCCCGATTCGAAAAGGAATCACATCGCCTCGAAAGTGAAATCTTGGAGAACTAACAATAAGTAGTTATACCGAGCGTGATGACAGGCTCGCTGTTAATGTGAAAGTCCTTCATCATACCGTACAGGCCACTTGTGTAACTTGTAGAATATACGACGACTGTAAAGGTGCTCCATGCGACAAGAACCGTTGACATTCCTTTGTGGGCTGATGACCAATTGATGGGGTTTTCGGGATCATCCTCATCCCAATTGACTTCGAAATCTGGATGTTGAGACCATGCAGAGGCTCTAGTGGTTGCGCGGCGAGTAAGAGGGTGTCCTATCGAAGGCCCTGCGAGATCATCTTGTCTGGGCATCTCTGAATCTGTAGACGTTGGTGCACGCTCGATCGAACTAAAGGATGGTTTGCGATTGGCGGACGTCGGGGATTCGGTATACGAAGAGTCATCATGCCGGTCTTTTTCGTCCAAGAAATCTGCCATCTTGAGCTAGACATGCATAGGATCTCAAAGACGGAGACAAGCTTAAACGTTATGAAATAACAGCGAGAGTCACAAGCAACAAAAATTCAGCAAACGATTCATACACTCATGGGATATCAAAAGGACGAAGCAAAGAGGGTCTATGCCAGTATAGAGAAAAGTGTGGCCGTTCATGACGTTGCCAACCGTAGCCATAACCGCGAATACCCACAGTGTGTAAGTTCGCCATTTAGCTCAACAAACGGTTCTCTTTCACGGCAGTTTGCCGTCGTTGCCGTCCGTTCGATATGTGTTCGCTGAAAGCAGTCGGCCCAACCGAGGTGCACCAGCGAGATGGAAATTTTCCGTTCGGAACTTTTGGATCAGATTAAGCTTTCTAGGCGTGCAAGGACACTAAAATGACGTTTCTGTCCCCCACTTTCCGCCCCACCATCTGGTTAGCTGCACGTTTGGCATCTCGATCCCATATACATCCATCCAAAGGTGTATTACAACTTTCTACCAAACATCAAATCCTGAATCAAATTCAAAGTTTGGTTGCAACATCATGTCTGACAAGAACAGCCAAAATCCTTTGGGATTTGTTACATCTACAGCTGGCAACCTGGTAGGAGGGGTTGCCAAGACGACCGGGGGCGTGGTAGGAGCGGCGGGCAGGGGAGTGGGAGACACTGTTACGGTAACTTAAATCTTTGTACATTTGGTTGTGTCAAAGGTGCTGATTTCCCCATCAGGGCGTCACTGGAAAAGCAGGGAAGCCCGTTGGTGATGCTCTAAACTCCTTGGGGTAAGGCTCTTGTGTAGCTTGTTGATCATTCATCCTAATGCATGATAGTGACGGAGTTGAAGGAGGTGCGAAGAATGTCGGACAAGGGGTCGAGGATGCCGGGCAAGGCAAGCAGAACTTCTTCAAGAAGTAGGGTCTGGAGTCCGGTAATGTTTGGAAAGTTGAACGGCAGACGTTGTAGCCACGACGCTCGCTTGCATAGGTGAATGCAGTGATGAACTCGATGGATAATCAAAACACGCTATGCCAAGACGAGACAACGACGAACTATGGATGTACAATGAGTGACACGCGTGCATTCACATCACCGCACACCTGCTTTGTTTGCACTGCTCTAGGTAACCTTCCTCCTCTTCTTTACCGAGGGACATGCCTTGGCGTCGCTGGACGCCTTTCACAGTCATGTTCTGCTCTCCGACCCCATGTGTCCACCGCATTCGCTGGATCATGCCTCCGTCTGCATCATCAACACTGATGGTCCATTTGCCACTACTGACGTCGACCTGAACACCATCTCTTGGGAAGTGGAATTCAGGAAGAAAGATTTCTGTAGGCGATTCTTCCGTAGCCGCTTCCTTACAAGTAAGTGAGAAAGTGAACACGCAATTTCGCAAGTCAAACCCATAGGTAGTCACGTCGCCAACCGTGGCGATGGGGCTGGGCCTCACATATGCTTCAGCAGCTCTATATCCAGGTGCGTTGGCGAGGTCGGCAGAACTGCCCACTTTCTGCTCTGACGATATTGAAGGTGTCTTCAGAGCCGCTTTGACGTTTTCTGGGAATACAGGAGAGGCGTCAGCGGATTGACTTTGCGAGTAAGAAGGCGAGTGCTTGTCAGCTGACAAGACAGAAGTAGGGCGGGAAGGCGGACCTGGTTGTTCTGCATTTGAATGCGGATGCAGAGGAAGCGGTTTATCGTCCAAGGAAAAGATAGAAAGATCCTCGCCATTCCACAAATCACCCCATTCATGATTGTTCTGGGGCAGCTTTAGTATCCTGAGCATTGGAAAAAGGGGTCAAAAACCTACCGTACACATGTACACCCACAGCGTATACCCATTAGCACCACAACCTTCAAGAGCAAAGTGATTGGCATCCATCGCTGATGATTGACTGGAATAGTCACCCGTCTTATAAGCGTACTTGTCGTCCATATCGTATGGGATCCCAATCTCTGTGAAAACGCAGGGATGGTTACCCATGTACTTCATGCCCTCATTGCGGATTGCGGAAAGCTGGTCCCGAAAGCAGTTGCGAATAGCAGTCTCGCCTACCTTTATGGCGAATGCAGGTGAAAGATATCTTCCTCGCAAGATTCCGAATACGTCAACGTTCCAATAGCGATTCCACTTTTTCATCATCAGGGTAACACCATCATAGTAGTGGGGAGCGTAGACCATGTTTGGATCATCATCCTCGGTGTCTTTGATAGACGGCGGTATTTCGAGTACTGGTGGCTGGCAAAACATGATTGCATCTTCATGCACGCTGGTAATCGCTTTCCTGTGCTTTCGATAATACGGCATCCAATAGTTGTTTGTAAAGTACTCATAATCGACCTTCTTACCATTACCCGCTCGAGCGAAGTAGTCTACCTTCAGCAGCTGGTCGTTTGAAGGATCCCAAATATCATGCTGAGCCCATAAACACTCCCCGAGCTTCCAACCAGGATCTCTTGACCATCCGTATCTAGAGTCGTCATAATCAGCTGATAGCCAAGCCGATTCGCCTTTGGGATCAACAAGTTCTGAGCCTGACTTGTAAGGGCCTAGACCTCCGAACTCCCAAGTATCAATTTCGCAAGCTCGACCAGACCCTGTCAGAATAGCTTGCCATGCCGTCGGCGAAGTTCCTTTTTGCAGCTTCTGATCTGAAGGTATGACAGAAAGATCTTGCCATCCTATAAGCCCCCTGTTCGGCTCGTTCACGCTCTCCCAGCCGATGACGACGTCGTCTTCAATGTCCCCAGCCTGCTTAATCCTGAGCGCCAGATGACGGCACGCTTCAATGAAATGATCTTGCAGATAGTCTTGAATGTTCCTACCATCGATAATGGCTTTCGGCGCAAATTCTTTTCCTCCCCAGAACAAGGTCAATATAACCTGACACGCCAAGCGCGTGTAGTTGGTAGCCCATATCATTTTGGGGTACTCTGCAGGATTCGGCCATGTGTTCTGGACTAATGCAGCCTGGGTGGACAAGAAGTTCCTCGGATTCAGGCCGCAAGCATATATCGTCCAGAGTGGTGCGCCTGAGCCGCCAGTATATCTCGACCAAACGTCCTGATGGGGGTCCATGAAAATGTAGAATCCATAGTCCTTTGCCAGCCGCAGAACAGCAATTGTGTGCTGAATCCACTCCTCATCGTATCTACCAGGCCCTGCATGTTCGATGGCCTCCCACGTGAATATGTAGCGGATGGTATTGTATCCCCATCTCTTCAGCCGTGAAAAGTGGGTATGAGACTCTTGGATCGAGAACGGTCTGCCGGCAAATGAGAGGTCATCGCCATCAAAGAAGTTGTCAGATCTGTAATTTGGAACATCAGGCCTGGAAGGAAATTTGGCATCGGCAGCAGCATTAATACCACGAAGTGTGACCTCTCTGTTCTTGGTATCGCGGAACCTTTGCCCGTCGATACGCAATCGTAGAGGCGCCATGCAGCCTTGTCAATACTATCGCGGGTCTGTTAGGATTCTAAGAGTAACAGATGCGCCCGGCATCTTACATATGTATTCGCTGAGCGCGCTGCGCGTCAAGCTACTCTGTGCAGGATCAACTTGCCATACTCGTTCGATGTCATCACGCGAGTACGGGAGAGTTTTTGCGCATTGTGTGTTTCTGGTTGCCGTATACCCTAGCCCTACAACCAAATCTCGCAGTGTGATAGTACTTGTAGAGGAGACACTTAGAGATTTTTGCCGATGCTGCGTACCTGGGGAATGGTATGGCGGAGACTGCTCGTGTCGAAGCCTGCTGAATGGCCTTGTTCTGTTGTCTTGATGTAGAATTCATGTGTGGCAAGTTCCATCATGCACAGCCAGCGAGAACATGTCAGGTGCAAAAGCATCACTAAAGGCCGCTAAAGCTGCTCTTGACGCGCAGGAGTACGAGCGTGCGGCAGCTGCAGCCAACAAAGCAATAGATCGTGATGCGAAAAGCTATCATGGTTATGTATTCCTCGGGTTGGCACTTGACAAGCAGAGCCAGCCCGAAGCATCGGAGAAGGCGTACAGTACGGCAATAAGTATGAAAGAGGATGATGTCCTCGCATGGCAAGGGCTTGTATCTCTGTATGAAAAGAATCCGAGCAAAATGCTTGACAAGTATCATGATGCCACCCTACGATTAGCAGATTTGTATGAACGGCAAGATGACAAGATCAAATGTCAGACCGTCGTCGATAAGTATATGATCGATGCTAAGAAGTATGGCTCAAGGAAGCAATTCAAACGCTCACTAGAAGTTATCTTGCCGGAGAGCTCAATCTTTGATTTTCTTGAAGGCCGGATACCTCAGCCGGCTCACACATATAGTAAGTTAGCAGACATTATAGAAGCAGAGGAGAAGGAGAAGATCAACCACGAGATCGGGCAACGTAGAACAAGGCTGGGTGCTCGTATCGATCAAGTGACTTTGGAGGTCAAACGAGAAGTTCTGCAAGATAGCCGATTGGGATCTATTTACTCTAAAGTTGTTGACTGGTCTCAAGACGACGATGTCCGTCGCACCTACGAGGAAAAGCAGCTTCAGTATGCAGGAGACACACTGGCCGCTTTGCCAATGGCCAAAAAGTCAGCAGAATGCGAGAAGGTCATGAAAATGGCAAACGGACTCGTTATTTTGAAGCACCCTTTTCTTCTGGCTTGGAAAATTGTGTTGGAGTGGCAGGACCTTGATGATGTTGCTAACATGGACGCGAGTCTACTTCGTGATTTTGTGTCTCTGTTTCCGAATGAGGGACTGAGCAAAGTCTGTCGGGGCTACATACTCAGTGAAATTTCGTCTTTCGCAAAAGACCTTTTGGGCCCAGTGGATGCGGTGGACGAAGAAGCAGTCGACAGCACTATGCCTGCGGAAGACAGACTTATCTTGATGACCGAAGGCCTTCAAGACGCGAGCAAATCAATTTTAGCCCATCGTCTGATGGCTCAGTACTATTTGTACCTAGATGAGTACGAGAGTGCGGTTCACACCTCGAGAAACGGCCTCCGACGTGTCACTGCAGAGTCCGACCTCACAGGCCTTAGCCTTGTGAAGACGACAGATGCAATCAACTCCACACTTGCTTCTGCTCTCATCCATTACCAGGCGCCTCGTCACCATGCAGAGGCCCGAGCAATCTTCGAAGCTATCCTAAGCCGCAACCCGGCTGATACCTCAGCTTTAGTCGGAGTCGGGCTGATATACGAAGAACAGGAGGACTATGCCGAGGCACTGAGCTCTTTGAATCAATCACTGGAGCGTAGTTTAGACCCTAGAATCAGAGCCGAAGCTGCTTGGTGTAAAGCTCTCATGGGCAACAACCATGCCGCGCTACAGCAATTCAAAGCATCCCTGTCTGAAATGGATGGCTCTGATCCAAAAACAAAATCCTTACGAGCCCAAACTCTGTATCGCATAGGGATGTGTCTCTGGCAAATCGATACGAGTCGACCTAGCCGAAAAGATCGTAATGGTCCATACGCCCACTTTCTGGCTTCTTTGCAAGCTGATATGAATTTCGCTCCTGCATATACGATCCTTGGAATATTCTACGCTGATTATGCAAAGGACAGAAAACGTGCAAGGAAATGCTTCCATAAAGCCTTCGAACTTTCGGCGTCTGAGACCGAGGCTGCGTACAGATTAGCAGAGTCATTTGCTCAAGCCAGTGAATGGGAGTCGGTCGAAGCCATAGCGCAACGCGTCATTGATTCTGGGAAAACCAAGCCCCCTCCTGGCTCTAAGAAGAAAGCCATCAGTTGGCCGTACGCTGCGCTCGGTGTTGTCCAGCTAAACAATCAGGAATACGCCAAGAGCATCGTGTCGTTTCAGCTGGCACTTCGTGCATCTCCTAACGACTATCACTGCTGGGTGGGTCTGGCCGAAAGCTACCACAACTCCGGACGCTACATGTCCGCAACGAAGGCTTTTGAACACGCAAAACAATTAGTTCAAAGCTCTGAAACGGAGGGCTGGTTCACAGAATATATGTTGGCAAATGTGAGGCGAGAACTTGGCGATTACGATGAATCTCTGGAAGGATACCGCAACGTGCTGAAAAAGAGACCGAATGAATTCGGAGTTTCACTGGCGTTACTGCAGACTTTAGTAGAAAGTGCATGGCATGGTATTGAGCTCGCAATATTCGGCCGTGCTGCTGAACAAGCAAAGGAGGCAATCACTGCAGCACAGACCGTTGCGAGCATTCGAAACAATGCCTTCAATGTGTGGAAAGCCGTTGGCGATGCATGCTCAATCTTCGTTGAAGTTCAAGGGTACGCATCGCTAATTCCGTGGAGAGAGCTTATATCGCTTCTAGAACAAGGCTCAGAGCCATCTTCCTTCGACCAAATAGCAGATCTTGATAATGTGACCAGCGAAACTTTAGCAACATTACATACAAGCAATCAGGTCGAGATTCCAGCGTCATCGATCACACTCGCCGCTATCCTTGCTTATAAGCGGGCAATCAGTGCCTCTGCTCACGATGTCCATGCCAAAGCAGTTGCTTGGTATAATCTAGGGTGGGCTGAGTATAAAGCACACAGAATGAGCCAAGCAGCTGGTGCCGGACCAGGTGAGGCCCGTCATCTCAAGGCAGCAGTGCAGTGTTTCAAGCGAGCTATCGAGCTTGAGGCAGGTAACGCAGAGTTTTGGAATGCATTAGGAATTGCGACGTGTGATCTGAATCCAAGGGTCGCTCAGCACTCTTTCGTCAGGAGTTTGTACCTCAATGACAAGAATGCGAGATTATGGACAAATCTTGGAACATTGTTCCTGCTCCAGGACGACCGTCAGCTTGCGAGTGAAGCATTCACGCGTGCTCAGTCCACAGATCCTGACTACGCCCAAGCCTGGCTTTGTCAAGGCCTTCTTGCGACTAAGGCTCATAGTCAGGCGGAAGCCAGGGATCTCTTCACGCACGCTTTCGAGATCGCTAACTCCTCAAGCACGCTCATCAAGTCTCTATACTCGACAGCTACGTTCGACCACATTGACCCTTCACGAACCAATGCAAGCGATCTGCTTCAACCCCTTTTGTCGCTACACCACCTCCTTTTGCAAGTGCCATACGATACAGCGCCTCAGCAACTAGCTGCTTTGTTTGCTGAAAGGGTTAGGAAGTATGAGAACGCTCTCACAAGTCTCGAATCAATCTGCGCAGGACTGGAGGCAGACTACGAAAGTTCGGAGTCTTCTCTCACCCTTGCGCGCTTTGCACTAGCAAAATCGGATATTGCTAGGATGCATCTTGCCCAAGGCAACTTTGAAAATGCTGCAGAAGACGCTATGACTGCTCTTGACCTAACGGATGACGAAGAGCAGACCGTATCTAGACACGAGATCCGGCTGTCAGCTCACATGACCGCTGGTCTAGCCTACTTCAATCAAAAATCTAACGATGAGTCGATTGACATGTTCAAGAGCGCCCTGACAGAAACGCAAGACAACGCTGACATAATCTGTCTTCTTGCCCAAACACTGTGGGCAAAGGAAGATAAAAGTGAGCAAGATGTTGCACGAGAGCAACTTCTCGACTGTATTGAAAGAAACCCTGGGCATGTGAATGCCACGACAATCCTGGGATGCGTCGCGTTATTGGATGATGATCAGGAATCACTCGAGGCTGTGTTAGCAGATCTGGAAAGCTTGTTCACTGATGATAGTTTGAGTATCCAAGAGCACAGCAAAATCCTCGTTTTGCTAAGCGCCATATCATCCTTATCATCATCACGAGCTGAATCAAATGATAGTCGGTTGTCAGAGCTTTCGCGGGCGAATAATACGATCATGCTGTCGCCGTCTCAGCCTCACGGCTGGAGTCAACTGACTGCAATCTCAGGAGACGAATTTCCAGCGGAAATTGCAATACTGGTGGCTTCAAAAGCAGTCGCTCCGAAGGGCAGTATCGAAGCTTCAGATTTGTGTAAGGCGTACGCGGGTTCAGGAAGGCCTAACGACGCTCAGCGAGCGACCATGATAGCTCCTTTTAGTGATAGAGGTTGGGAAGCTCTTTATTGACCTGGCTGTGTGGTTGAGCAGTACCAATACCCGCTTTTTGCTCCTGACGAGAGGTTGTTGTCTATCGCAAAAAGATGATCTTTGAACATCTCAGGAGCCAAATCATTCGATATCTCCAGCAACGAAAAAACCGTTTCAAGACACCATGGATGTCTTTTGCATGGCCTTTTGACACCCTTCCTTTACTTCCTCTACGCCTTTGACGCCTTCCCACCTGTCGAGCAATTCCTTAACTTCTCTCCAGTCCTCCTCGGCCTCCTCATGCTTGCCGTCTGCCATCCGTCTTTCCAGCCTTTGTGGCGCCTTTAGGACCCATCTCACAGTCTCTGCCTCCCTCTTCCTCTTGATCCTAGTTGTCTCGCTCTCGTCATCATCCCTTTCTTTCTTCTCATCCACAATTTTCTGATGCGGCTTCATCGCCAGCCCCTCCGCCATTTCAGCAATCCTCGCAACGTCCCCCTCCAAACTCCCATCCGCCGGCATAAGCGGTCCCATATTCTCCCTCATCCTCCTAATCGTATCCGTAGCCGTAATCAGTTTCGAGTAATTATCATACACAAGCGCCTTCTTCTCTCCATCCAGGCTCTTAATCTCCCCAATCAGATCGCCCTCGATCTTTAGCGCCTCTTCAAGATGTTTCGTTGCTAGCACTTTGCGAACGTAGGCTTCGGCATCGAAACCTTCGTCGTCGAGCTCGCTGTGCTTGATACCAGTGTGCGAGTCATCTGCTAGGAGCTGTGGAGATGGCTGAGAGGATACATCGGCTTTTGGCGTGGATTTGAGGCCATAGTAGTCGCGTAGAGCGCTGCGGTTTGCACGGGCACGGGAGGGTTGAGGTGCAGGGGAGCCGGTACGAGATGAGTCGGGTGTGGATGAGAGGGAAGCTCGAGGGTGGGAAGACGCTGTTGACATGGCTGAAGGATGATTGCTAACAGTTCGTGGGACTGCCAAAGAGGTGGTGAAAGTGATTCTCGTACTCTTCTGGACTAGCGTCTCCCTCAATCATTGGAACCGCATTTAATTTCGTTATGAAAAGCTCCTTACACCAAACGCTCATTCGATGCGTTGAATCTGGGTTCCTTATATCTGATGACACGTCGAGATCGTTCAAAACGCGTCATTGAGGGGAGTGACATCTACAATGCTCGACTGAAATAACTTGAGTAGGAGATCACAGCTCTACCTCGATGTCGAATCCGCAGAGTCAAGTGGTGGCCCAACTCGCCTTAAAGGGGCTTAAACCTACTCCCCAGTGGATATCATCGTTTCTGGGCTCCTTGAAGACAACACCGCCCATCCAATCGCTAGTGCAAACCGTGCAGTTCCGTCTACTTGCCTCGGATATCACAACCACACTTGCGCGTGATGCATGCTTTCCTAATGACATTAACAGTCCCAAAGTGAAGGAACGAAAGCTGTCTGCAACTGTACCTGTGCAAATCCTAGGTGTTGAAGATATCAGCAAAAGTCGGTGGGAGCAGGTTGAAGCTATTGAGGCTATTGAGCGTGGAGAGGGCAAGAAGGGGAGAGAAATCATCCGCGTGGCTGCAACAGACGAGAGTGATGGTCAAAACGGCGGTACTGAGACGCAGAAGGGTGGCATACACAAGGTGCTGTTGCAGGATGCGGCGGGTAATCGGGCCTATGGTCTAGAGCTGAAGCCTGTGGAAGGCATCGGACTCAGCATGAATATTGGTTGTAAGCTACTTTTGCGTGAGGCTATTGTTGCTCGAGGCATGATCCTGTTGGAACCGAAGACGGTCACAATACTAGGTGGAAAGATTGAGGCTTTTCACAAGGTCTGGAAAGAGAGCAGAAAAGCTGAACTCAAAAGGGGTATCGAAGAACAAGGGCAGTGAGTCTTGAAGAAATTGTTTGGGCCGAGAGAATTGGATTTGCTTTTGCCGCCACACACTAAAGGAACAGACAGGTGTCTCTCGATGTTTGTTTGCTGACTGTTATGAGTTTCACGCGACTCGCTGATATTTGCGTAGGCATGTTTAGAAACACCATGCAAATGCTTTCTTGGTTGTGAAGTCAGTGGTGATGAAGGTTCCTAGGCTGTGGCCTGCTGCGTTCACCATTGACGCAGAGGCGTAATTCAATTCATGGTCAGGCATTCGAGCAAGGACTGTAATGGACATAGCACCGCTCTCGCTATAGTCAATCTCCACAAGCTTTGGTCCCTCTTGCATGCACGACACTAGGACCCGGAATCTGTGTGGAGACCCAGTCCTGAACGACATTTGAAAATCATTCACTGGCTTCACAGGTGAAATTCTCCATACACCGCCACCCAGATCAGCTTCGGCTACGACACGCCATCTGAGCTGCACCAGCCCACGCTGAAGGATCCTCAAATGGTTATCATAGCTTCCAGTCACGACAAGCGCATCACCGTTTCGTCCTTTCCCGAGCGGTAATATTGCTGTGACACCATAGAGGTGCGTTCTTTTGTCCCGAATATTCGGCCTGAAACTCCCCATTTCCACAATGTGTAACTCTCCCTCTCGGCTTTCTTCGAGCAGAGATCGG
The DNA here is from genome assembly GCA_032158265.1 of Bacidia rubella. Taxonomy (NCBI): domain Eukaryota; kingdom Fungi; phylum Ascomycota; class Lecanoromycetes; order Lecanorales; family Ramalinaceae; genus Bacidia; species Bacidia rubella. The sequence goes on along the minus strand of JAVTIF010000021.1, from coordinate 140,815 downwards.
GGATCCACACAAGTGCAGAAATTGGCGTCGTCGCCGCCCGAGTATATCAGTATACGCTCATCTATCTCATCCCACGCAACGCACCATGCTTGGAGGCCATGCATTGGCACTGTAATGCGAGAAGGCTCGAGTCCAGGATCCTTTCGATCAAAGTATGCTATGGCAAGACGACCGTCAGACAATGACATGGCTATTTTGTTCTCCTTTGCGGTAATACACCAGTCAAGAGACGTTGTTAGGATTGTTGAATCAAAGAAAGCAAAAGAGGCAGTCCTTTTCAGGGAGAAATCTTCATGTTTGTGAAGAGCGAAAAGTGCAAGATTGCCAGTACTACCCGCCACAGCAAACATGTCTTCTCCGCTGGGTGCAATCTTGATGTCTAAAACGCCGTAATCGGTTCGAACCGTGTGACAGAGACGACTAGATCTAGCATCAATCATTACATTTGCAAATGTGTTTCGCGTGGCTAGAAGGGAAATAGTTACAATTCTTCCCCCGTCAGCTCTACAACCTGTAGGCTCCCAACACGTTTCTGACTACCTCCATCCTGCAATTTGTAGGTACCAAGAATGAAGACGTTTGGGTGTTGAATTGACAAAGCCATACAACAGATTGGCTCATCGATGTCTATGCTCGCGAAGGGAACGACAATATCCACAATCTTGGTTGTCATACTACGATCACCTGACTGTCCTGCAGAAAAGGCATCTCGGACTGTCATGTGTTCACGAGTTCTTCGAAGCGGAAAGGACCAAATGCGCACTCATGAGAAGGGAACAATCTGTATTTTCAAAGCTTACAACAGCTTGATATTGCATCTGAACATCCATTGTATGTAGCTTACCTTTTGACCCATGGTTTGTCTTTGGAGAATTGGGGAGTGAAGACAAGGATATAGGTTGTTCATAAAGGTACCTAGCCTGGACTTAAGGCTGTTTAATGTCAAGTTCGGGGGCAGCGCTAGGAAGACGGCACGTGATCGTTTAAACTTCTATTGGACAATGGCTGAACAGCATCACTTTACTGCAACAACTCACTATGTGAAGATCTGTCCAATACATGGCCTTTAAGGCTGATACTGACAACGAAGCTGGATGGTTTTCGGCGGATTCAAGTTTCTACGGTCTGCTTCAACCGCCCTGTCTTCGTGGACCACGCTAATGTGCTATGCAGGTGACGATGAAGTGAAGCAAGACTTGGAGGACAAGGCTGCAGCCTTCGACCCGCAATCTTACTGGAAGTATCATGACCTGCAACCATCCGTCATCGCGTTCGAAGGTACCAAGAAGAGCATGGCGACCTCCGCGACAGGGGAACTGTATAATATCTACGCAGACAACCCTTCGGGCCGTCGCCTTGATGAGACAGTCGACGACTTCCTGACACGGCTTCCTCCGCGTACCAGCCAGATTGCTGATTCTGGTCCATGGATCTACATCGCCAATCCACAGATCAGACCAGACTTCATGAAAGAGGATGCCAGGGGCTTCAAAGAGCGCGGCGGGGAGCTTCTCTCCAGTTTCAGAAAGGCAAGAGATGAGATCGAGAACAATTCAGCTTCGAAGTCAAAGTCCGTCACTGGCCGCAAGATCACGCCCCTACGGAAGCAGTTGGAGAAGGACATCTTTGCTCTTGCGCGCGAAACAGGTGTCACAGCTGGCAAATGGATGCTGTTTCCTCCGCCGGATGATGTTAATCGCATTTGGGGTCTCATTGCGCACGCTATTGCGGAGGGTAATCTGGGGCATGCGGCGAAGGTAGCTGCTGATGATGGATCGGGGGATCGAGCCAGGTTGATCTGCGTTTATACTGCTGATTATGATGATAAGAAGGATGTGAAGAAGGTCTTGCAGGAATTGGATAGGTTGGGGCTGGTCAAGCTGAAGGGACCGATGGGTGAAGAGCGTGGTATCTATTACAAGGCTGATGCATATACTTGGCTGGAGCTCAATTCTGGAAATGAATATGGGGTCAAACCCAGCTTGTACTCTAGCAAAGATGTCTTGAAGGATGGTTGGCTATGATGCTGCGAGGGGTGGACGGCGAGGCAGATTGCACATTGTGTGCGGAGGCTGAAATAAGCACGAGAACCGTTGTCTGAAAAAGAAGAGGACTGCACAAGACTGCGTGGGCATTGAAGTCTAGAAGCAACACATAAAAGCCTCTCAGCTGTGAAAGAAATGTTACAAGAATGTTAACATGTCGTGATTAGAGTGAGCATGACGCTGGAATCTTGTATTGCTGATCTATTACAATGCAACGATTGCATTGCTCACACAATCGTCTCCAGCTCTCTCGCATAGCCAATTGTATTCTGAATGACCTGTTCGCTAGCCACCAGGATATCCCTGTCTGTCCTCCCGTCCTCGCCCTCTTGCGATGGGAACCATATCCTCCCGTCCTTGACTACCCAACCTCTTGACTGGGCGAACTCAACCACACCACCCTCGCTGTCCAAGAAAAGGAGGTTCTTTGCGTTAGGGATAGGAAGCGACGGATAAGCTTTCTCCGAGCAGGATGCGATCTCCGAGCGTATCGTGCCGATCAAGACCTGTTGATTATTTCATCAGCAATGGCTTTTTCCCCTTCACTTGAACACTCATGACCTACATTACTAAACGCCCCAAACTCCTCACTGGGCACACCTTCCCTCCCTATCGCCTTCCATACGCGATCATAGCTCCCCTCCATCAACCACCTCTCCAGCTTGACCGGATACCCAATGAATTTATCATCCTCCAGCTTCTTCCCACTCGAACCGCTCATCTCTATCTCCAGACCCTCCAGCGCGGTATGGAACTCCGCATAGTCCCCTTTCGTCAGCAACAATAGCAGGTACAAGCCCGTGAGTTTACTCCGTTGGCCATCGCCTTGCGGTGAAAAGGAAGACGAAGGGAGCTCGTAGAAGGGTGTGAGTTGCTGGAAGTAGCGTGTGAAGGCGTCGGGGTTCTCGACTCGTATCGAGAGGAGAGCGCCAATCTCTAGAGTTGCGCGTGCGAGGTGGAGGAGCTGCGGGGAGGTAGATGGGGTTGGGAGAAGGGCGTTGAGTTGAAGGAGTTGGCGTTTGGCTTGCGATAGGAGGGAGGCGATCTGGTCTGAATCGGAAGGTGGATTGTTCTGGAGTTGATTCAAGGTGCTCTGAAGCTCTTGTGTTGACATTATGGAGGGTTTGGATGTCTATGAGAAAAAGGTCGATGCTCTTCAAAGACCAGCTGCAATGATTTGCCGCGGTTTAGCCGCGCTGCCGCTCCGCGTTGACGGATGAAGATGCTTCGACGTCCCTTTGACTCATAAACCTGCACTAAAGATCAACTTCCTGACTTGCTCGCCTTCGATGAGAGGGACATCTGTTCGAAAACCCAGTCGAGGATCCTACGTTTCACATGCACAGCGGCTAAGAGGGAAACCTGCCTAGCGTGCGGTTCAATGGTGATTTAGAGCGGAGGCTGATGGGGCGTAGACTCCTTCCTCTCGATACTAGGGCTGAAATGCTTCCACACTACTCTATGTTGACACTTCCCTCGGCACACACCATATTCTGACAAGTGACATCGCTCTAGACGTCGATTAGAGTTTCTGGTAAACGACCAGTCCCGGTGCGATGTGCATAAGGCAGGACATCTGGTGAGCCACACTGACTATAGAATGTGACTATGATTGCGCCGGCCTTGCTGGCTACATTGATTATCCACCCACTGGTAATCTTCACGATCAGTGTTGATGGACAGCAAAATCAAGGAGAAGAGATGACCCGAAGTTCCGTGTTCGATCTTAGCAATTGCCGCACCAGATACTACACTATGCGAACCTTCCAGATCCTTTGTTTCGAAAACAGAACTACGCCTTATCGTCTTATTAGGTTCGATTGTCTCAGTCTCAGCTTTCGCTCAGATATTCAACGATGCCTAGCTAAGAAGATGTGGCGGCTTTTGGCTGCCCTTGATTTAATACGAAGTGGTCTGCATTTGCTCACGAAGTCGTCGTTATGCTGTTTTTCGTCACTCGTTTGCTACATTCGTTATGAACCGTTTTCGTTCTTTATTTGCAAACATCGTGTATATCTCTATTCTCTGCAGCAACCCTAGCCATGCATATGACCCAGCTCGTCCAGATGATCCAATGGCCGTCGCGCCCGGTGGCGCTGCGATAGTGATCGTCCCACAGCTTAATGTCCATCAAGGTGAAGCAAATAGTCCTTGAACTTGAGCTATGCGCTGATACCGAAATCTTACAGTCTCTGGTGGTGCTGTGCTACAGGAACAAGGAGTGATCGGACAATCAGGCCACGAAGTCACCATTGATGTCGAAAAAGACTGCGTCCTGTGGGACAAGAAATGCACCGCTGATCGCGACAAAGCCCTGAAGCATTTCTTCGGCGTGGTTCTACCTTCCTTGTCAATCGATCCTTGCTTCACCCATGGGGCTAAAGGTGGGTATCCATGTAGCACTGATCCGGACAAGAACCCTTCAGCCTCTGTCACCTCAACGGTCAAAAGCTGGTTGAGGAAGCCAGAATGCATGTCCTCCGCTGCTGAGGCGAAGAAGCTCTTGAATTTCCCCAAACCCCCGTCTGGTCCTTGCTGCGGGGAATGCGGTGTCGGTGGCCCCAACGTAGACGTATACTACTGGCCCGAGCCAGACGCAAACACAGAATGTTTGAGTATCATCGGGACTGGCGTAGCTCCCCTTACAGAAGGGGCTTCTACTGCTACGGGGGGATTTATGCTTCCGAACCTGATGTACTGGGGTTTTCAGACTACCACCTACAATCGTGGACTCCATAAGTCGGTGCCAGCTGTAATCACCACGGCTTTGTATACGTCCATAAACAACATAACTTTTAAGATGCCGCTAGTCAATCCCTGGGACCAGCCTTCGACGTCCGGGATTCCTAGTAACTCAGCACAAAACCGTTCGTCTCTTCACAACACACAAGGGACTGCGGGCAATCCCACAAACAGGACCTTTCCCCTGCATGCGCGGGCTTATCCAATCCCTATTCGACCTCGAGCACCGTTGAATGACTCAAAACCTGGGAGAGTTCAAAGTGGCAATGTCTCACATCACAGCATTATGACTGTTGACGGTCACACATTGTAAGTTTGCAGTCGATAATCGATTCGTTTTCGTAACAACATAATAGTTTTTTTAATTTTTAAATCGGATCTCTTTCAATGCTATTTTTGGTTCGTACGTACTGTGGAAGTAGAATTGACGAGTCGATAGCACGTCTCCCACGATCTACGTAAATTTTTACAGCCTCAGTGCGACAGATGACTGTGGCTTTCGGGGCGACGTTGTGAGGTCGACCATCTTGGCATTTGACCCAGGAGAACTCTCCACAGTTGCAGGACCGCTTGTTTCGTTTGTTAGCGGTAAGGACAAAGTCACGTCAAGGTACAATTTTGCAGACCTGCCGTGTCCTCCTACGATTGTTATGGTTAGTCTTGCTTCACTTGCAAATTCAAAATTTTGACAAAGAAGCAGAAACAGCAATGGTACAAACCCGAACATGGAAATCCGTACCGCCCAGTCATAGCCTTTCCCTCGAAGGTATTGGACATTCTACCCCAGTGGAAACAATGTAAACCTGATCTATTCCTCGGATTCGATCCTCCGAGGACTTTGGAGCCGGCTAAGGCATTGGATCCAATGATAACACCACCGGCAGATGCAGGTCCAAAGCCTGAGATGGCTGCACCTGTCAATATGCACGAACATGCACCAGTACAAACAAAGAAGCAACCCGAAGCAAATCTTGCTGCTGCTCCAGCAGCAGATCCCACTCCTCAGCCTGATTTAAAACCAAACGTCGAGCCTTCATTGAAAGGCTCAGGTGAGAAAGAAGAGCCTCTGAAAGGAGGACAGGAAGATCATGGTGAGAAAAGTCCACCAAATGACCCGAAGTCTCCACCTGGTCCGGAGGCTGCTTCGCCTGTAGAACCCTCAAAAGAAAATCCTCCGGCCGTTCCTCCCATCAAGCAAGGCCTTGGATCAGCGCCAGCGGAAGATCAAGGACCTCAAGAGGGAGATCCAGACGCAGATGCCAATCGAAAAGGGACGAAAGGACCCCCTCCTACTGGAATCAAGCCTGAAAGCACTGATTTAGAACCACAACCAGCAGTAGCTGAGCCCGCGATGCCTCTGCCGGGAGTCGAGCTACCGGCACCTAAGCCAATTCCACATCAACCGGCACCGCCCCAGCCAGCAATGATGCAACCAGCAGCAGGTCAGCCAGTGCGACCTGAGCCTGCAAAACCTCAGCCAGTAGCAGGTCCTCCAGCTGACTCTCTACCATTAGCACCTGAAGCAGCAATGCCTGAGCCAGCATCTCATCAGCCTGCAGCAGCCCAGCCAGGAGCAGCTCAAGCTAAGATAGAAAAGCCGGTCAATCCCCAGGGAAGCGTCCCTCCACCGACCGGCCTTCAAGTAGCAGCAGCGCAGCCCGAAGCACCTCGACCAGTAGCAGCTAACCCGCCAATACCTCAACCAGCCAATACTCTGCCTGTGCCAGCTGAAGTAGCTGCACTTCAGCCAACTGTAGCACAACCTCAGCCGGCGGCTCCAGATATTGTGGCACCTGAGGCGATTGGGGTTCCACCAGGAGCCCCTCCGCCAGCAGGCATGCAAAATCCACCAACTCAACCCGCAAAAGAAAAGGCTGTAGATGCGCAAGTGATCGACCCTAAGCCCGCCAAGCCCCCTGCTATTGGGGATGCAAAAGTGGCTAGTCCTCAATCGGTTGATAACGAGCAAGCGAACGATCCAGAGGCAGGCGCATATCCTGACAATGTGCAAGCGGTAGGATTGCCACAAGAAGGACGTCCCTTACCTGGACTGCTATCCACAAACGACCAGACCCCAGACAACCAAGCGCAAAGCGTGCACTCGCCTGGTACAAAGCCAGGATATGCGTCACCGGCAGACAGGGTTCCAGGAGGCTCACCACAAGCAGATTTGCAACATGATCGAGGCTCTACGCCAGGAGAATCTCCAAAAGTACCTCCTGGTCAGCCCCATAGCCATCTTCAGGGTGAAGATGAGAATGGACCAAATGTAGCGCCGCTTGACGCTTTTTCAAACCCAGGCTCAACAGCCGATCCAAATGCGCCTCCCTCGTTACCAGACCCTAACGGCCGCACCAATGGAAAACACAAGACCTCATCAAAAGGCTCATCTATGCCTGATCCACAAGATCAGGGAGCCGACTCATCTTCACCTGGGGTTCCAGTATCTGGCGAAATTCCCACGGGAGCGGCAGGGGAGTTTTTGACTCCGCAGCACAGCTCTTCCGGCGAGGGAAGCCCCGGAGAAGATACTTCAAATTCTACCTTCCACGACTCAGACGCTCTAACAGATGGCGTCTACCCCGTCAGTGACGAGTCTTCGCCTGACAAAGCTTTGGGATCAGACCTTCCAATAGACGAACATTCACACTCTGTTAACAAGAGCCAGAGACCAGGAGAGCAAGCTGAAGTTTCTCGCCCGGAACAGTCGTTCTCAATAGAACATGGAACCCAGACAGCCTCGTTTGCGGTGAGCAGCGGATACACTTTAGTTGCAGGCGTTTCTGCAGGTAGTGAATTAGGGGGTAAGTCATTTGCTTCAAGCGTGCCAGGTCGTGGACAAATCAGCACTTCATCAGGGCCATCAAGGCCATCAGCCACGACAAGCGCTGGTGCAAGTATTTTTTCCAGCAATGGTGCAAATTCATTAGGGGTCTCAACCGAAGATAGCATCAGTGGGACTGCTGGAGCAGCTGAAGGAGCATCGACGGGCGCTCCTGAAGATTCTACCAGCAGCGCTTCAAATATTGGTCAGCTAGGTTTAGGGTGGATGAGAGGGGTCAGTCTGTTAATGTTGCTACTTATGTTTTCATGACTTCTGCTGAGACAACAAATATTATAACTAGATTCTGACGTATAAAGCAAAATCAACGTTTGTTTATGAAGGTCATCTCAGTGCATTTGGCGAGCGCTACTTGAATCGCAGTAAGATGTCAACAATAAGGAAGCCTCTGAGATGTGCTGCATTAAACGGTATCTCAAGAACATCATGATGTTGCAGGGCAGGTTAGGGGCGAAGACAGTACACAATAAGGTAGGGAGAGACTTCCAAGACCGGATCCAGCTATTGAGGCTCTCGACTGTTCCTGCCTAAATATTCTGACCACTTTGAATCTTGCGAGTCTGCTTCAAAGCCAGTGGCAATAATGAGTGCCTACATTGCGCCGATATGGGCAAAGTTACACAATTAATATTATCTGTCCACAAATGCAAGAAAGAAGGGCTTGAAGGGGCAGGGCAGAGACTGAACGCTAGCTTCTTGGCGTCAAAAATGACCTCAACTCACCGAGTCTTTCACCTTAGTTACCCGCCTCACACTTCGTGACCTGGAGTGTCAAGACAACAAAGCGTAATGGTGAGAAGATCGCAACACAGGGAGCAATATGACATGGGCCAGGTCTCCTCGCAGCCTGCAGCTTTGCAAGCGAATGAACAGAGTCCACCAATGGCCCAGCCACTCCATGATGAAGCCAAAAAGAAACGAAAGAAGAGAAAGAGCAAAGCTGCTGATATTGAAGACAACATTGATCAGAGAGAGCAAAGCGCATCGATGGCTTTGGTTCACATGGCACAAGGCGGCTTGATACAGATTACATCACCGCAGACTGACGACCATGATTCCCTCTTCCGTGGGCATACTAGAAGCACCTCGGCCAGGAAATATGGGTCAGAGATGACACCGCAAGATCACAATGAGCAAGGGTTGAGCAATGATGGTCGGCAAGAAAGTGTTGAACATGGATCGCAAGCGTTGAATGACGATAGTATATCAGGGCTTATTGAGCACGGATCGCATATGTTGCGCAACAACGGCCAACAGCAGATTATAGTACAGAGGTCACAGAAGCTTAGACACACCGGCGAATTTGAGGCAGTGAAAAAGACGCGGAGTTCAAAACGGCTGTCAAAAGCATTGAATGAGCTCGAAGCTGAGGCCACTCAACTCACGGGTGGGAGAAGACCATCCACGCCCTCTGCGCAAAGGGAACGAACACCTTTGGAGGAAGAAAAGATACCTCAGCAGAAATCTTCACATCCACTAGACGATATCTCTACAGATGATGAGGTCGATGAGATTGCGAACGGAACTCAAGCCCTGGGTGGAAGGCAGCCGTCACAGGATGAGCTATCCGTGCACTCGCAGAATTCGGAAACCAAAGCGCAGTCGCTACTTGATTCCGCTGCATTGCCCATGTACTCAGCATCCCAACGCCAAAAGGCAATCGAATTAGCTACACAGCACGGTCCCACAAAACCACGAAAAAGAAAACGGAACGGGTTGCTGAGCACGGATGCAATCAACTCAGATCGATCCCAGCAAAAGCCTGTCGTGGATTTGGAGCCGTTTCATGCAGCAGACACAGATGTTCGCGATGCAAATCAAATCAGGGGGAAGGAGAATAGTGTGCGTAGCCAGGAGGATTCTGATGAGAACATGCCCATTGATCCAAACATTCTGCATAGTTTGGACACCGCAACCCTGCGACGGGAGCTGACTAGAAGAGACTCTATGGAACACCAGACATCTGCCAGACCTAATGGAATTGCAAGAAATCGAAAGCGCAGACGTGTTGACGAGCTTCGTGGCGATGTCGATGATCCTCATTCGCAAGGCGACGAAGGCAACACGGATATGTATGAGAGCCCTTATGGCACTAATCATAATGCTGCTAGTGACGAAGATATCAAGGTGAATGAGCCAGCTTGGAATGGACGACGTCGCGCTTCTTCGCAACAAATACGGCCACCGAAAAAAAAGAGTGCAAAAAACGACAACCTTTTTGGTCCGGACGAGATCTCGCAGATTGAGGCCTTCCGTGATGTATGGTGTTTGCAGAACAACAGGACTGTGCATCAGTTCAATGGCCTGATCCAAGCTAATCTTCGAGGGAATCATGAAGCTAGTGAACTTTTCAAAGAAATAGAGGATATGTTCCCCGATGCTCGCCCATCGTATGTCCAACGCTTTTGTCGACGTAAGTTTCACAATTTTTCCGCTCGAGGCCAGTGGCACCGAGACGACGATGATCAACTCCGACGCGCGGTCGCTATTCATGGGCAATCCTGGAAAAAGATTGGGGAGATGATCGAACGATTCCCCGAGGACTGTCGTGACCGTTGGCGCAACTATCTTGACAAAGCGGACAATCGCAATAGCGAGCAATGGACTGAAGCCGAAACGCTGAATCTAGCAGGGGCTATTCTGGATTGTCTAGAAATGGTAAATGCTGAGAAAAGTATTCGCGAGAATCAAAATCGTGGCTATCATCGACAATTTCCTAACTTAGAGACCGGCTTGAGCCCCGAAGATATGAAGCTCGTGAATTGGCAGTCTGTAAGTGATCGTATGGGTAATGGTGGAGGCAGTCGGTCTCGTCTGCAGTGCAGCATGAAATGGAACAGGCTGAAAGAGCCACAGCGGATTGAAAAACTCCAAGAAGCGCAAGCAGTTAAGGATAGTGGCCAAGTCTTCCAGCTCCTCAATCATCCTAGTAGGAAGCGAACGAAGACTTCTGCTTGGCGGACAAAGCAGGCTTTGGACAAAATAGAGCACTGGTATCCTCGGGACAAAGTGGATCTATTGGAGGCAATCCTGGCTAGTAACGCACCATCAGAAGGTAACATTCCATGGCAATCGATCGGACCAGAATGGTGGAGACGGAGGTGGTCGACGCAGGAAATGAAGGCGGCTTGGAACCAGATGAAAGAGCAGCTATTAGCGCGCAAAGGACATGAAGACATGGAATATGAGGAGGTTGCTCAAAGGCTTCTGTCACCGTTGTTGAACGAGGCTACGCGCGAGCGATGGGACCCTACAACCTATGATCAGCAAAAGAAAGAAAAGAAAAGGAAACCTCCGATTCAGACAAAAAGAAAACCGAGAAAGGCAGCGAAAGCTCGAAGTCAGGAACGTGTGCCAGCTGAAGATGAGGAAATCCTGCGGCCACCTGAGAACTACGGGCCAGAGTCCAGAGGCAATCCCAATATGTTGCCGGATTTTGAGCGCGAACCCAACCCATATTTGTCCCGGAATCACGAGTACGGGTCCAAAGGCGATGTAGATCTGCCTCAGAACTACGAGGACGACTTTGGGAGCAATGCAAGGGAGCAGCCAAGTGACGATAATCACGATAGTGAGAATGACCATCGAGGAGGGTCGTTGTTCTCCGAAGCTGAATCTGAGGGCCAGCATGAGCGGATGCCATCTTCAAGCCCGGAGACTCAAAGGCGTAGGCTGTATGCGGCGAAGAAGATTGCTGATGCACAAGCCTTGAACAGCGAGGAACAAAACCCTCTTTTCTTTGGCGATGACGATAATATGGCGAATGAACTCCGTGCTTACAATCAAAGTTAACCACTTGCTTACGATTGGAGATATTGGTTTCACGATTGAAATGGAGCGATTGGGGCTGCGCTTTCTTGATATCCAGGAAGATTTGATACCCCTTTATAGCAATTGTGATATGCAACGCTTGCTCAAGCGTATATCTCCTACTGAGTGGTATAGCTCTATAAAATAGCGTCTATAATACAATTCGAGCCACAGGAGCTCCGTTTCGCCATTCAACAATCCTCGCCCGCTGCTTACTTTCTCCGCTTCGTAGCCTGCGCACACATCTCTACCAACCCATCCTTAGCCTCTCCTCCTGGAAACCCCCTTATCGCATCAACAGCCTTATCTGCATACTCCTGCGCCAGCGCCCTCGTCTGCTCAATCCCCTCACTCCCCGCCACCATCTCCCTCGCCATCTCCACATCCCCTTCTTCGGAGAACTTCCTCCCCACCAGTGCCCCTAGCCTCGGATCACTCTTCCACGCAAACAGCAGCGGCGCCGTCGCCAGTCCCAGCTCTAGATCCGCACCGCTCGGCTTCCCCAGCCCACCTGGCTCATTGCCCCGATGCGAAGTGTAGTCCAACATATCATCCACGAGCTGGAATGCAAGACCCAGGTTTCGCCCATATGAATATGCGGCTTCTACGACCTCTGGATTGTTCTGCCCCAGCAATGCGGCGGCGCGACAGCTTTTGCTGATTAGACTCGCTGATTTCAGGTACGTTTTTTGCAGATAGTAACGCAGGGTCTCGTCTGCGTAGACCGGATTCGGCTCGTCGAGCGCCGTGTTCTTCAACTGCATGAATTCGCCCTCGACTAAATTCGCGATCACGGTGGCTAGCAGTTCTATGACTTCGGCGTCGCGTAAGCGGGCGAGAGCTACAGAGGCGCGGCCGAGGAGGAAGTCGCCGGCGAGAACAGCCATTTTGTTGCCGAAGGCTATGTTGGCGGAGGGAGTGGAGCGCCGTGTTGTGGAGTGGTCGAGGACGTCGTCGTGGAGGAGCGAGGCGGTGTGGATTAGTTCTGTTATTTCGGCCAGGCGCCGTTGGGAAGGGAGGATTGAAGAGGAGGCGGTGTCGGGAGAGGTGTCGGGGGAGGAGGGGAAGAGCGGATCGGTTGGGGGTGCGGAGGGGTTTATGTCTGAGAGGATTGAAGGCGGTGATATTGGGTCATCGATGGTCGAGGGGGATGGGGGAGGTGATTGTCGTGGAGCTTTGGGTGTGTTGGTTGTGGCTTGTGACATGAGGAGGACGAGTAGTGGGCGTATGTGCTTGCCTTCTGAGGTTGTATAGTATTTGGCGACTGTATCGAGGATGGGATGTCCGGTTCCGAGTAGCTTCCGTATGTTTTTGGTGAGGAATTTCATTTCTTTGCCGACGATACGCAGAGGGTCGATAGAGAGACCTGCGAGTCTTTTGTCTGGATTGACATGGCCGTTCAGTATATTCTGAGCAGCAGACGCTGCTGGTGCGAATGTCGACTGCTCCCTTCGAAAGGTCCGTGGTCGAAAGGAAGCTGTGAATGCTGCAATGGCAGCAGTTTCGCGACATCTTGAGCAGATGAAAGGTTTGCTTTGATTAACAGTGAAGTTGGTAGAAACATACAGCTTCAAAGCCGCCGACCGTCCTCGCATGCTCAGATAAAATGATGGCTGAGCGACTGCTTACCTCCGTACAATGGTCGATGAGTGCAAAAAATTCCCAAAATCACTGGTCATGATCTGCGGCAGGGATGTTTCCCTCCGCCTCGGCCAGAATCTAGCTCCGCAAGCTACAAGTCACCATCTTCTTACAACCAACTGAATGGCTTCAAGACCATGACTTATCATCATGGTCCTTCTCACTATGACACCTGCCATGGTGCAGGCTCTCGAGTACGTACAAAAATACGATGAGGAGCAAGAAGATGAAGATGGAATTCAAGAGCCCCCATTGGGAGATCTCAGCATTGGGAAACCTATCTCGCATGGGCAGGTCATCAATCTTGCAGCTGAGGTGAAGAGACTCAAGAGCTCAACGCATGATGCAAATACCTCAGATGCGCCTATTCATAGTCTAGATGGGCTACTCAGGGGCTCCCGCATCTTTGTGGAGCCCCCAAAGCCTAGAACTGAACAGGTAGGCTTCTGCCCGCGACTGATACCTTCCACTTCGTACTGACTTTCCTAAGTCACCTGCATACAAGGCTCTCATGGCTCGCTTACGACAGGAAGAAGAGGCACGTGCCTACGAGCGAATGGTAAACCCACTGCGATCCACAGAGACTTTCGCTCAGCGCTTCCCCAACTCACAACATGCTCACCTATTCCCCACGACTCAAGAAGATATTGGAGACAGTGACAACGTCTCATACGACGATATCAATCGACAGATGGCACTCATTGCGAACGTCATCATCTCGATCGTCGCTTGCAGCGTTGCTATCTGGCTTGCAGCCCGTCATTGGAGCACTCCATCTCGTCTAGGCTTGAGCATGGGAGGAAGCGGCATGATAGGGATTGCAGAAGTAGTCGTCTATGCAGGCTACTTGAAGAGGGTCAAAGACGCAAAAGCCAAAGCGAAGAAGGAAGTGGAAGTGAAGGAGATCGTCGAGACCTGGGTGGTTGGGGGTCAGGACGAGAAAGAATCGAAAGAGACCCTGCTGATAGACTCGAATCCATCAGGCGAAAATGATGTACGACGAAGAAAAAAGAAGGAATGATATGCCAGGATTGTACCGGATCAACACCAATCATACGACCAAGTGCAAGCAAAGCATCTGTCCGCGGTGGTCTGGACATCAACAGTACGCATCATGGTGGCTTATGCCCAACAGAAGAGCTCGTGAGCACAGCATCTCATCGAGTAATGGTTACTCGATGTTTATTACTCGATCAAAACGCTAGGAAAAAGTCAACCTTCAAGCTTAGCTTCATGCGGTCGGCCCCTTTCGCCAAGAACCATCATGCAGAGACCTTTTCGCAAAACATTCAGAAGGAACCATCGTCTCTCTTAGCACGGCCAACGCTTCAGATGTCAGGCGGACAATATGCAAACAAGAAGGTCGACAACTCAAAGCGAAAATGAGATGCAGGTCCGAAAGCGGAATGGTTGAACATCTCCTTATCTGCCGCTATCCGCTTACAACGATTGGGAGCCTGAGACTGAGAGGGTGAAACCCAAAAGGCAAAGCTTACTCGATCGCGAATTTCACCGAAAGATAGATGAAAGATAACGGCGATGCAGATGCACACTCTTTCTTTTCTATCGAGTAAGACGCGGCTCATGCACTCAATCAACTCAATCAGCTGCCATAAGCCTCCCGAAGCAATGTCGCCTCAAACCTCCCTCTACCGGACCCTATCGTTGGCTTCCGAACGGAGTGTCGTGAGTCTGACCTCTTTGATAAGGAATCCGGGGCCCCACAAAGGACTAGCATCTTTGTCCGACCATGTGCGCGCTTTGTTGAATCAGCGGCGTCCTTCAGATCGTCCACACGCCTTACGTCTGCATCGACTTTTCCTGGGCATTGCACCTTGCTACTATATCAAGATACTCTCCTCTACTTTGAGCCATTTGAGAACGACTTGATGACCACACCCTGCCTTTCGAACCTTCAGCCTTACTGAATATTGGCACTTTCGTGAATATATTTGGGCACAGCATCTCCAAATGGCGATGAACAACCCTTATCCCACCCCTGCGCCGACTCCTCCAGAAGACAATGGCTTCCTTTCAACAAATCACCCCATCACCGTCCTGGCATCTTCCCGTGCCGTCATCTCAGATCAACTCACACCGGCGACCATCACTATTTCACGGCTGACTGGCAAGATCACTTCGATTACACGCTATGTTCTTCCACCAACCGCGTTCCCGAATGGGACACCCTACATAGACTACTCACCTCATGTTCTCCTTCCTGGTATGGTCGACGCCCATGTCCATCTTAATGAGCCTGGTCGCACTGAATGGGAGGGCTTCTACACTGGAACAAGAGCTGCGGCGTCTGGCGGAGTGACTACAGTCATTGACATGCCCCTAAATGCTATCCCACCTACAACCACAATGGCAGGATTGAGGGAGAAGGTCACAGCTGCTCAAGGCAAATGTTGGGTTGATGTGGGATTCTATGGAGGCATCGTACCCGGGAACGTGGAAGAGTTACGGCCACTTGTGGCCGCAGGTGTTCGTGGGTTCAAAGGCTTCCTGATCGACAGCGGAGTGCCGGAGTTTCCGGCCGTATCCTCGACAGACATTGCTGCGGTACTACGAGAGCTAGCCGATGAGACAACGACGGTTATGTTTCACGCCGAAATGATACCACCCATCAGCGACTCAGTCGGTGACGACGTGCAAACGTCACTTCCACCTCTCGCGCCTATAGGGCCATTGAACGAATACAAGACTTTCCTTGCTTCTAGGCCCAGCTCTTTCGAAACTTACGCCATCGCAGAGGTGATATCACTGGCGGAATTGGCGCCGGATCTGCCACTTCACATCGTCCACCTTTCAGCCATTGAAGCAATCCCAATGCTGAGGGAGGCACGCGCTGCTGGTATCAAGATCACAGCAGAAACATGTTTCCACTATCTCAGCCTGGTAGCGGAAAAGATACGGAATGGTGATACGCGGCATAAATGCTGCCCACCGATTCGCAATCAATCCAACCAGGACGGTCTTTGGGATGAACTACACAATGTGGATGACAGCGTTATCAAAACTGTCGTGTCCGACCATTCACCTTGTACACCGAATCTGAAGCTGCTGCCTCCAGCGCTGGCCGATGTTAGACACGGACTGCACACGCCGCCATCAGAAGACGACGTCAAACCGAATGACAACGTAGGCGACTTCTTCTCAGCCTGGGGCGGCGTCTCCTCGGTTGGTCTTGGCCTACCTATCCTCTGGACGGAAGCCATACAGAATCACCGAAATGTCTCCGCGATAGACGTTGCACGCTGGTGCTGCGAAAACACTGCCAAGCAAGTCGGCCTGGACCACTGCAAGGGCAAATTGGAGGTAGGATACGACGGGGACGTCTGTGTTTTCGACGACTTGGCAGAATGGGTCGTCGGCGCAGAGGGTCAAGGCATGTTATTCCGGAACAAGGTGACTGCGTATCAAGGGAAGAAGATGACAGGCAAGGTCAAAGAGACCTGGCTAAGAGGCCGGAGAATATGGGATGGACAACAGTCAGCAGGTGATGGGTTTGGCGGGCAGAAGCCTGGTGGGCAGCTATTGCTTGAACCACGGACGAGGTAGAACAAGCGGCGCCTTGTCTCATTCAGCATACTCTAAGCCGGAGTGAGCATTTTGTGCGTTCTAGCGTTGAAGCATGGTCAGGAATGAAGGAATGAACGGACTATGCTGGATGATTACTCAGGAAGTCAAATTCATGAGATTATGCCATACCGGCCCAACCTGTCAAATCATTTACAGCGTGCGTTTGTCAACGATCCAAGTTCATGCCAGCATCCATGACCGCCTGCCTGATCCTACCCTCCGCCCTCGAAGTCTCCGGAGTCGGCGCATCTCTTCCTGCATTCTCCGCGCTCACCATCCTAACACCGCCAGTCCGTCCTCCACTTCCCCCTCTGATCCTGTTAGCAGAGGGCGTCTCCCCTCCGCTACCTCCCCTCATCCTGTTCCCACTTCCCCCATCCCCACCACTGCCCCCTCGAATCCTACTAGCTCCCGCGGTCGTCTCTCCACCACTCCCCCCTCTCACCCTCCCAGCCGTCCCATCACCCCCACTACCACCCCTACTCCTCCCCACCCCACCCGCACCATCCCCTCCACTCCCTCCACGCTCCCTCGCAACCCCCGCCGCACCCGGCCTCGGACTCCCTTGCCCCACACCCTCAACAGAACCCATAGCCTTATCCCTCGCGCCAATCAATCCCCTAAAATAAACCTCCGCGGACACACTAGCCGAATAAGCAACCGGTGTCCAGCTCCAATCGTTCCGTGCCGCGGGATCCGCTCCGTGCTCTAGTAATGTCCGAATGGCTTTTAGGTTTCCCCATGCCGACGCGTGGTGTAAGGGCGTGTTTCCCGCGTTGTCTGTAGCTTCGAGGGGGAGAGGGAGGGGGTGGGGGTGCGAGGTGAGGAGGAGGGTTAGGAGGTCACTGTCTGTGGGGTTCGGCGCTGTGGAGGGGGCTGAGGGGTGAGGGCCAGGGAGGACGGAGGGGAAAGGATTGGTTAGGGAGGGGGTGGTGGAGGTTGTAGGGGTTGTGTGGGCGGCGAGCATGATCTGTGGGGTGTGATGTTAGTGATGGTGCAGAGATGAAGGGGAAAGGGGGAAAGGGGGAAGGGGGAAGGGTGCGTACGGCGTCGATACCTTCATCGTTCTTCCAGGGTATACAGCGCGGGAAACGCTGGGCGAGGAGGTGTGCTACTGCTGCTCCTCCTGGCTTGGTCGTCGTGATGGCAAGGTGCAACGGGGTTTCGGCATGGGCATTACGGGAGATGCCTGTGTCTTCGTGGCCAGCGGAGATGAGGAAGTCCTAGATATGTTCATGATCAGCTATCTAGCTCCAGATGTTGATTTAATTGATAGGAAAGCCATGAGAATGCATACGGCAATTTCAGGTAGCCCGAGCTTTGCAGTTAGGTGAAGCGAGGTGTTGCCATTGTCGCTGAGATCTGGGTTGCGCAGGTGCTCGCGGTTGTTCTCAACAATTCGTTTGAGCAGTGAGAGGTCGGCTTGGTGGATTGCGCGGCGGACGCGTACAGAGGCATCAATCCTTTGTGGGGGACGCTGTTAGCTACAATCCATTCACAGGTTGAGGGGCTCTGTACATCTTGAGTAGAGGAAGTGAAGCTACACTGCTTTAGCGTAGGCCATTCCATGTCGGAATCTGGTTGTCAGACTGCCTATCAGAGAGTGGACAAGAAGGTATCAACGAGATAGAGTTGCTGCACTCTGTTGCATGCAGTATCAGAGAAGTGCAACAGCCTGGTGTGTTTGCATATGAGTGGGAGGACCAATCAACCGCTTTCGACGTGAGACTCCTCAGATAGACCAAAACAGGCAAAGTGTGGAAGTGCCTCCACCTTGTTGCAGTGTGCCAGTATCGACGTGAACGGAGCTAAAATGTTGACAGCAATGCAAATGTGATTTCTCTATTTACATGCCGTCTCTATCCCCTGGCACGCTGTTTGAAGAATGCCACATCTGTGTGATACTACATTGAAGGCTCCATGTTGAAGCCTTGAAGAAGATGCTTCGACTGCCTCAGATTCCCCCGCCAAAAGTTGATCTCACCACCCCTCTCGCCGCCTTAGATTCCCTCAAAGTCGCCTCCAGCACCATCATCGTCATCCATCTCTCCCTCCACAATTTCCTTCGCGAGCTCTCGCTCCCGCTCTCGAGCTTCTTGAGCGTTCTTGAGCTCCAGTCGATGCTGGTTCATAGGAAACCTCATAGCCTGTGCACAAACATTAGCGAATGCATGATTGAACTGCATGGGCAGAAACATACCTTCACGCTCTCGTCATGCAAGCCCAAACAGGCACGAATACGCTCATGGAAGGCTTCGCCTGGTTCCCTCGTTGAGTAAACGTCGCCCGCCTCCTTACTCTTCATAAAGGCACCTTCGTGGTCAAGGCTTGCCTCAATAACTCCATCCCGGATCGCCTTGGCCACTATGTACTCAGCAGACTGCTCACTTTCGAGATCGAGCTTGATGCAGATATCTCGCAGTGAAATTTTTGCATACGAGAGAGACATCATCCGGATCCCAGTCTTGATCACATTCTGTCGAAGACGGAGAATGAGTGTGTACGTGCCGTCTCTCCGGAAAACAGCGTTGTGGGTCTGGACAATGTTGAGGAATCCTTCCATCTTCCCAATACGCACAGCCTGAACCAGACTTAAGTATGGTTCCATAGCTTGCTCGAGATTGGCCTGGCGGAATAGAGCTCGATCAGGAATGTCGCCCATGAGCAACTCTACAACGACAAGAAGTTTGGAGGCCGCCTGATAGAAACCTCGCGCACTTGGGGTTGCAGGCGATTTTCGAGTGGCTCCGATGAGATTCTCATGGGCTTCACTGTAAGAAAGCTGAATTGCGCGTATTCTTCCAAGATAGAATAGGTAGCGAGCAATCTGATTGTTTGAAGCACCAGGTGGAAATTTGGAGTGATGTATTAGAAGGTCTGCTTGTGTGATGTGAGAAGTCGAAAGATAGTTTCGGAGGAGGAGAACGGTGACAGTGGCTTGCGTATCCTGGTCTTTGCGTAGTACTGACGTCCGTAAGGCCGCCAACAGATTAGGCCGGATGGAGACAATGGACGCTGAAGGTGAAGGAGGTAGAGGCTGAAGATGCTCGTAGAATATGGAGTAGTAGAAGTAGGCCTTGGCTGTCAGAGCGTCGAGCGTGCGGCGGTTGAGTGTTCGTAATCGCTCGATCAGGTTTGAAGAAAACTTCGCCCCAAAATCAACGTCTTTCTTGTCGTATAGATATATCTGAACTAGGATGGAAAGGTATGTATCCACTTCGGGAAGCACTTCCTTCGATGAAGCGCTTGGTTTTGCCGCTTTATCTTTGCTGGGTTGATCAATATCCATCTCAGAAGAGCTTGGGAAGGAAACGTTTTCTTTCCCAATAGCAGCGAGCAAAGGTTTAGCTACGGGATTGCTGAAGTTGTAAGTTTCCGTGATGACCTGGGCAAGCACATCTGGGGTGAGGTGTTTTCGGACTGAAGATATAGATCGAAGGACTCTTAATGTAAAGCGGGCATCGAATTGGCTGACGGCTCGCTCCAGTAACTGGAAGTTGGCTTTGATGTCTGATTGGAAGGATGAGTACATTGGGTTAATTGTCAAGAGTTCTGATCTTGTATAGAGACTTACCAGCTACTGCCTTTACTTTTGGATCAACAAACTCCTTCTTTTGATCGTCCTTGTCAACCTTCTCCGTGTCGTCCATTGCAATATCCCCTTCTGAATCCTTGTTGGGGTCGCCGGAAAGTTTCGAGCTTTTGGGAGGAGGTACGACAACGGTCATTTCCTCATCCTTGTCCTCAGGCATGCCGGCTTGATTTTTTTCAGATCCCTCGTCCAGCATGTCGACATCTTCAGCACCATTTACGCCATTTTCTAACGGTTGACCGTTCGGTTGTGGCTTATCGCTGGATGGTTCTTTCTTCGATCCTTTTCTTCCCACTCCGCCCTTGCCCTTTGAGGCTGCAGCTCTGGTAGGTACAGGCTTGTCTTTCGAGCTTGAGCTTTGTGAGTTTGAGCGTGCCTTTTCACCATTTGTAGACGAAGAGGTGTCTTTGCCAGATCGGAGGCTGCGTCCTTCACCTGGCATGGCGTTGTTGTGAAATTAAAGCTAGAACGCCGAGCGGCGTGGAACGGATGGAGGGTAAATACACCTTCACCACTCTAGTTGTTTCGGAAGACAAGTGTAAGGCGAGCGTTGGCCTTTGCTAGTGATGGTTATCGTGCGCCAGATGCTTGGAGTGTAGACGATGATGGGACTGCAACTTCGATCGTGAAGGAGGCGCTAAAACAAAAGCTCCGACCGCAGGTCTGCCTAACCAGTGGCTGATCTCTCCGTGACCGGCGATGGGCAGAAGTCTGAAGAGGTGATTCAAGGTCCGATGAGCAGCGATATCTGCAGCTGTCGAGCGTGTAATGATGTGATGACGCTGTGAGGTGGACAACGACTGTCGTATGAGGTCCCTGCCTGACTCCGGCAAAGGGATCAGAAGAACACGTGACGTGATGACATTTACCACAACACCGAAACCGAAGAGTTGATAGCCGAGAACGCGTGGCTTTCACACCCATAGATTGGCCGATGCATTAAGATGCCATTGCTCGATAGTCACCTGGAGCAGATATCGCTGTCTTCCGCTGCAATAGCTGAGCTGCCGTATGCGAGAGCTCTCGCGATTGAGACCCGCGCTGACCTTGGCTAAGATTTCCTCCGTCGAAGATATTCACCAATGCGCTCGTTCAACGCCATGATATTACGACATTGATACGCGATACGGAGGCTCATGAGCGTGCTCTGTTCACGCTGGCACCGCCTGATCAACTACAAGGCATTCCAGATGCACATCTACCTCGTCGAAGTACAGTGAGCCATGCGCAACGAAACCAAAGGCAAGGCTCTGCCGTTGCTACGCTTCTGGGCGGAGAGCTGGGGGACCAAATCCGGAAGGAAAACTCTAGGGATGGGAGAGAAAAGGCCGACGTCGATGTGAACCTATTGCTGCAAGGAGCTGAGAAGCTTTGCAACGCCTACCCTATCTCTGGAGGCAAGGAACGCATAGGGTCTTTACGATCTCGATTCGACCAGCTCAATGCTTCAGTTGCTCGTTACGAAAATCGTGTCGCTAAGCAGACTGTCCAACTGGCTAAGATGAACAAGCATAAGGATGGTGATGATCTCGAAGACCGGCATGGAGATAACGAGGAAATTGATGAGGCTTCGCTTGAGTTGCAAGTGACAGAGGAAGACATTCGCAGAGAAAATGAGGAGATTGAGGAGCTTGAGAAGAAGAAACGTATGCTGGAGGATCGCGTCAGTGGAATGGAGCGCGACCTAGGAGGATTGCTGAGATGATCATGGGATGGTTGGTCAAATAAGTCCCGCGAAAGCACTCATCTGAACAGAAGAGTCTTGGACCATGCTTTGCAAGAAATGACACACACCTTTTACTCAAGCACGACAGGCTCGAGTCAGCTTCTATACGCAAGGATGGACGGAGCTGCTATTGAAAATTTTAAATATGAGCTCATGCTGCTTGGAAGACCACCAGCACAAAAGGCCCTGGTGGCCAAATTCTAAGAATACAAAGCGCGGAACAAAAACAATATAAACGTTCTCATTACGCTTTGTCGTCAGTCATCACGGGTATCTCTACGCCCAATGCCCAGCATCATATCTCATACAGCCGAAATCGTTCATACACAACTGTCAAGCAATTCGCAGCAATCTCCACAATCGAGACACCAGTCACAATCGAAACAGCTTCCAAGACCACAGCAATCGTCCTCTGCCGCAACAGTGGCGCCGCCGACTGCCGCCCCGCCAGCTGCACCGCCAGCAGCGCCAGCAGCAACAGGGCCCATGGCTCTTTTTGCTTCCGGATGATATCTCATGTCTGGTGACGGCGCATAGCGTGTTCGCTCTGGCCCAAGGTGTGCCTTGGGAGGTTCTGAGTGTCTTCTCTCCCTATAATCTCCGCTGCTTGGCTGCTTCTCGGCGGAGTATCTGCTGCTCTGAGATGGCCTACGATGGCCATCGTATCTTGGCTCGTAACGCATCGGCTCATAACGCATTTGCTCGTTTATCGGATGGTACGATCGCGTGCTGATAGTCCGCCAACGTTAGCAACTACTACTTCTGCCTGGCTGAAATGTTCTTACCTGTCTGAATGGGCTCGCGGTCGTTCTACATTTGGACCGTACCTATTCGGTGGATACAGTTGTTGAGACGGCGAGTACAATCGATTGCTGCCGTCATAAGAAGGCTGTTGCTGTCGGAGCCTTTCTGACGCCTTTTTGTGCCAATACTGATCAACTTCTGCTTGTTTGCTGGGATGATGTGCCATGGAGTATGGGATTTGACGGTTGCAGGCTCAAGGGCCGCGAAGCTTAAAGGTGAAGGAACCATGCCCTTGGCAAGGTTAAGTTTGTACGACATCGCGGGGTGCCATGTGGTGACTAGGCTGGAGTCATGAGGCTCGTTTTGCCCTTTTGGTGTCATCCCTTTTCTCGTTCTAAGCTAGCGTTGGATAAGCCCGCGTGTCAGCCTTGCTGCGCTTCCCCAATCGGCCCGAGGGACAGTACCGTAGGATATATCATTACCTTTTCATGTTAACTTGCAAGAATACCCGTCTTGCGGACTGGGTGACTTTCAAGCGTGTGTATTGGAATTCGTTTATGAGGTATTCGTCCCCTTAGGTGGAAGCTATTCTGCCAGTGCGAAACGGACGTAGCTTCTCAGTCGAGAAAATCGTCAGCCTTCCTGCAGGCTTTCCGCTGGCTGCCTACAAGCAGAGTCACAACTTTTAGCTGTCATTGCAAAAGTGTAAGCTTGCAAGACAGCATTGAACAATGGCGTCAAACTATAAGTACGATTGCGGCCTGGCTTGGGCACGGATGCAGTCATAGCCTTGTGACTCTCACAACCTTTGCACTTGTACTCATGTAGAAGATGTGCAAGGTGTCAGCACAAGGCTCGTTTAGGAACACAAAAAAAATCGCCGTTAGTTTGTAGTTATGAAGAAGCATATCATTAATAATATGAGGCCTTCTAAACATCACATCATGTCAAGATGAAGTATCTGAGCTAATGATCCCGGCTGCATGGTGTATCATGTTGACAGTCCCCTGTCCATGATCTGTAAGTCGTACTCCAAGAGATGCCCAGACCCCTGAGGGTGCAATCGCCATGCCCATCAGAATAAGATACAGCCAAAATGAACGCCGTCCAGTGCCATTAGGCTACTCGCCTCTACCCCCTGTCACTTTCGCGGCTTGGACTGCGCTGAGTTTCTGTGTCCAGCTTGTTGTCGGGACGACTTTCCTAACAGCCCTAACTTCATCGGATGCGAATCCCGGCACTCGAATGTTGTAGTTGCGCTCGAGTATGAGCTGGAGATCACGTAAATCAAGTGTAGAGGAATTGCGTAACTTGGCGAGCTTGCACGCTGAGACAATCACCTCGTCCACAAAATTATCGGCTACTTCAAGAAGTGTCTGTGAAGGACGTCAGTGTTTTTGATTGATAAGGAGTAAAAACCGTCTTAAAGAGCCACTTACCTCTTCCACCTCTGCACTCATCGTCTCCCCTTCAACACCATCATTGCCTGTGCTGCCGGTCACTTGACGCACAAGCTCTTCCAACCGCTTCTTGCTAAGCACGCGTTCTCCTTCCCCTTCCAAGACATAGCCAGGATGTTTCTGAACTACAGGTTGGCCAATCGGTCCTCCAAGATTGGGGCCATTTGTCATCGTGGGTCGAGATTGACCCATTGAGACAGGCTGAGGCGGAGGAATATTATTGAGGTCTTTAGGTATAGGCATCTTCGAATGTGTATTTGGGATGTTTTGCTGTTCGTTACCCATATTTCGTTGCTGGGATGGATGGCTGTGAGTGGCACTTTGCGGAGGGTTCTGGGGAAAGCTTGGGTTCATATTGTTGTTGGGATTCGAATATGAACGCGCCTGTTGCACGGCCGTTTCATGGGAGAGAGGATAAGCTTGACCTTCGGGCCTGGTGTTGGAAGGCGCATTGGATAGATTTGAATTCACACGTTGCTGTGGAGGCGCGGTCTCATTCTTGACACTCGGGTTGGGCTGAGTGTGTTGAGCTTGATTTTGTGTAGGTTGTGAATGGGCGGTAGCATTTGTTACCTGGCCTACTTGAGACTGACTGGATCCCGGATTCCCAGGAGCATCTGCCTGACTCCGAGCAGCATCTAATGCAGAACTGACACTATGGGGCTGACCCTGGTGTTCTTGCTGAGCATTTCCTTGCGAGCTTCCGTTGCCGCTTGGATTGCGTCTCATGGGCCCACCACCCATTGCCGTCTTGATTTCTTCGTTGTTCTTGAGCATATCACGTAGAAAATTGCGAGTCTCTACTTGAGCTATTTCGAAACGCTGCTTCTGCGATTGATATATTTGCTCTTCATTTGGGGTTGGGGTCCCTTGATTGCGCTTTTCGTCTATGGCGCGTGCTATGTCTTCTAATCGCTTGGTAATCATCTCATACTTGTGTAAATTTGAAGCGTATTTGTTCCTTTGTTCATTCACATACCCGGCTATAACTTGCGGACCCTGCGCTTGAATTGTAGGTGGTGGAACGGGTGCAAAATTTCTGGCTTGCTCTCTCACTTTGATGGAGTAGGTAGGCTGCGTTTCCGCAGGGGGGTTTTGTCTAACGGTCTGGTTGCCTGGAGGTTGCTGAGATGGCTGTTGGCTTTGTTGACCTTGCTGGCCTGGCTGGCCGTGCTGGCCCGACTGCCCCTGCTGTCTTTGCTGAGCTTGTGGCCCCGAAATTCCTTGCTGTCCAGCACTTGCAGGTCTTGCACCATTCACTTGAGTGCCAAGTTGCTGACCTGCATTGTGTTTCTTGACATTATCCATGATTTGACCTGTGACTTGTACCAATTTGGCATATGCTCCTTGGTACTCTCTTGATTCAGGTGCAAACTGGGTGATGTTGGCCCAAAGATTGCTGATACCAGCATGATATTTCTGCTTCGCTTCTGTATTTAGGAACGGCAGTTTTCCGACTTGGTCTGGCTTGATTAGAGAATTGAGGTCTGGCGGCCGCCGACCCTGGCCGTTTGTTTGAGGGTTGTTCATGTCGAATGAATTTGCTATGGAGTGAATTGGATGTGAATCATGGAGGGGTAGAGGATGGAATGGTAGAGGTAGCACATTCAGGGGGCGCTCATTGTTAGGATATCATGATGATCATTTGTCACCGGACTTTGGTTGTATGAGGGCATTGAGCGATTCGGTTCGCATACGCATGCTCGCAGTCAAAGCGAACAAAAGAAGTGCGTGTGACGGAGAAGATTCGAGCGGGCGTTTCCGCTCTTTTGACTTCGAACCGCTCCGTTTTGGTGGAGCTTCACCTCTGGCTGTGACCAGGATATAACAGCAAGAAGTCTATGAGGATTCTTGAAGACCTTGTCAATTCATCTGGCTGGTGGTAAAGTACAATGCAGTTGGAGCTGTTGCGATCTACGAGACTAACGTAGTCCACCAATGATATCTATCAGCCTCACTGCTCAGCTTCGTCTTTTATTTCATCATCACGTGTCTTGTTGATCAGTCTGAGTTCTGCAAGATCTGGCATATGCTCATCGCATCTCTTTAATTGCAACACCTGAGTATCTGCAGTCATATTGCGTCTGCTTGCAAGACTTTAGCTGTCTACACAGCAGCAGTCATGGATCAAATTAACCCCCCACCAGTCCAGCCACGGTCTCATACCTTCGAGGAACAACCTCCGGCTCCCGGACCGGAAGGTACTGGTAAGATATATAGATCCCATGAAGCAAGATAGAATATGCTCAAATATCCCAGACGGCTCGGCACCACACGACATTCTTGTGCCCCCTCCTGGGGAGGATGGTGGAGGCCAGGCTGCGAAAGTCGAAGCCGTACCGTTCTCTGCAAGTCAATTTCCAATGCATAACGCAGAGGAACCGCAACGCCGTAAGAGACGCCGGCGAAGTCCAGGCTTAAAATGGTACAAACATTATGATGGCCCGGATCATTTCAAGAATGGTAGGGTGCTCGTCATAGATTACATTAAGCAGGGTAAGAATGCTTTCCGAGCTGGATCTGATAAAATCTGAGATTGTCAGAGCAAAGTAAACAAGGGATGAGGAAAGTTGCGGCGCAAGAGTTTGATTCTATAAACGGCTTAAAGCACCTATACTCCACGGTATCATCGTTCCTTGGATTGCTATCACTTGACCTGAATTTTTCTAGCCGGCCCGTGTTGGGGAGCCTCTGCTTCGAGTGATTCACTGCCAAAATGCTGACTGGGCGACACGGTTTCTATTGCACAAGTTCAACATCAATGCCAGAGATGATTTGGTGGGGACAGACTTCGGTAAGTCATTTTCTGAAATTTTCTTGCCATTTCCGTCTTACGCAAAACAAACAATGAGCGATGCGAAAACGTGACATTTCCAGATGCCAACAAGACTAGAGTTGCTGATGAGTGATATTGATCGGGATCTTCCGTTAGCCTTCGTACTTTTACCGAAAGTATTAGTTACCCCCAATCTAAACCTCTTAAAGCATGTACGCCCAGCTCAGGCCTCGCAAAACCCTAACAGGCCGATTCGATGTCTTGCATTGCTGGGCGGTACATGCAAGAGCTGTGCCTGAAAGCTTATGCCTACCCTTCTCAATTGCAATGAAGAGCTTTACCTATCCATCGATGGAAATCTAAGTTCGTTTTATTGTTGATCATTGTTGACCAAATGTTGGCATAGGCAAATGGCTTAAGTACAAACGGCCGGAGAGACGCGGTGGAAAACCATATCTGAATGGCAAAACGTGGAAGACGACACATGATCCGTGGAGAGGTAGTCCCTATCTTCTGGTACTTGTGCGCCTTCTAGTCTGATAGTTGCTACCTATTAGGTATCAGCCGATCCTCGTTTGGTCTGGACTATTTGAAGTATTACAAGTGCCTGAGCCATCAAGACAGGACGGACGAAGGAGCGAAGGAGAAGATGTTCGAACTGAATCATTATGATGAAGATGATAGCCCAAAATACGGGTTTGATGTGTTTGTTCAAAGAATTGTCCGTCTCATGTCTCTAATCTGATACCTTTCCTAACTGATCTTCAGAGTTGCTACATCCAACATAAAGAAACAATCGGTGAAGTTCCGGACTACCCAGGGATCGAATCCCCTTATGACCTGTCCAGAGGCCCCCACGTCGATCCACAGACATATGTGCCACTTCTCGACAAGCTTGATAACGGTAATGTAATTATAATCTTCGAGAACTCTCCGTTCAACTCACCTTGGGACACCCTGATCAGTGCTCGGGAGCAATGGGAAGCCAGATGGCGAAGGCTTCCATTTTATCTTGGCGTGGAGTCTCATGATCTCTCGAGCAATGACAGCATGTCTCTAGAATGTATGAAGATTATTCTCTCCGATATTTGGAAGAGTATTTCTGACAACTGGGAAACCTTTCTCGACGTCTGCAACACTCATATCTCTATTCTTGAGGACAAAATCTATGATGGCCCAGCTGATGAGAGCCGCGCTCCTGAGCTTTGGTCCAATTCCAATATGTGGTTGAAGGTGGAGAGACTTGTGGGCATACACTTAACTTTGTCCAGAGAAATGCAAACCAACTTACGAGAATTAACTGGCGATCCGCAGGACGTCTGGCTTGAACAGGGCACTGACGATATGAAAAAGTTGACAGGTCTAGTGCAAGATGATCTTGTAAAGCCAACTGCCAACCTAGCTGATCTGATGTATAAGTCGGTAGAGATTCGGGACTCTAGACATTCTCTACAGCTAAACACAAGCCTGTGGCGGCTCTCTTGGATCACTTTCATCTTCCTGCCACTGAGCTTTCTTTCTTCCTTTTTTGGAATGAATGTGGATATATTCCAACCGGAGCCAAACATCAAGTATTACTTTGCGTCAGCGGTGCCATTGATGGTCCTTGTTACAGCTCTCTGGTACCTGTTCAAACACTCTCTGGCTAATCAACGTCAAACGCCCTATCAAAGAGGAATCTACGAAGAGTACTTCTTCAACCTGGCCAACGCCTACCCGAAGCTGTGGTCCAGAAGCGGCCCACGAGAAGGCATTAAACCTCAGACTAGGCTTGATAAACTCAGATGGCGGCTGATCAGACTTTGGAACGATCCCGAAAAGACCGTCCGGAAGACACCCGGTGATGACACTGCCTATGAAGATCTTGACACTTGGCAACGTTTCAAACGTTTCATGACCAGCCGCTGGACAAGTAATTTACGGAGCTTCGACGATTTCAGCTCTTCTGCAACAACGCTGGAAACCGGCGTAGCAAATGACGATGTCAGTACATTGGAGGCAAAGGTTTCACCCGATCAAGACGAGGCAGAGGTGCACAGTACCTCGTCTGCTCCTGCAGCTCCAGAGACCGAAGGTAGGCTAGCTGTCCCGTATTCTGAGACCATTCCAGCCATACAACCGAGAATAGGGTTGTCTCCGCAGAGACCGAGCAGCGAACCTAGGAGGACATCGGTCAGCCAAGCAAGCTCCTCCGGCGAGGGAAACAGTGGAATCATGGTGGAGGAAGAGCCAGAAACATGGTTGAAGGACTACGCCCCTGCACCCAGGAGAGGCAATACTTACTATTGATTGAGACTGTTAGAGTAGACATCTGGAAGACATCGACGAAGAGGTTGAAAATGTTGATTTCTTGAAGTCCAGTGCCAAATTATTGGCCCACGAGGCTTTCTACCAATTTGAAGATAATGGCAGAGGTGTTTCAATTTGATTTTCCAATACCTCTTCAGGTCCTCAAGGTCAATATTTGTCTAAAATGATCGTCACACCAACACCATTGATCCCGACGTACCCTGCTGCTCTTCTAAATCATTTACATCCAAAACAATATTTCATTTATCCCTCATCCAGTTCTTAGATCATGCACAATCCAATATCAAATTGATATTATGCCCCGTCCCAAAATGGCAATTTCAACCTCACCATCATGGCGGGGTGGTGTCGGCGGCAGGCAATACTTGACACCTTGCCGTTTCCAGAGCGACTTTTACCATCGAAACCGGGAAAATTGAGCGCGAGGTTGTCGACTGCCGTTTTGAGGGTGGTCTAGCCGTGCTTTAAGGTTTGTCTGCCGAACCTTGATGAGGGAATGGATGACGTATTGTGTTGGATGTATGGTGTGGTCTGTAGGGTATTTCAATTCGCTTAGTTTTGCAAAATAGAAAAGAATGTTTAGCAAAGCAAGAACGAAGAAAGTGTAGAGAAGAGTATAATTTATCTGATCAATCGCATTGTAATAATCAATGTGGTTCCAAAGCCTTTATGTTTCTAGTCCACCAACACCTTGCTAAACAGGCAGTAATCTCGTGCCTCCATCACAAATGTCTTGCCATAGCACCAACGCATTTCCTGTTTGGATTTTAGAGCGGCTCTTTCAAATATCACTTCTTGTTCCTGTTTCTATCGGCAACACCGCCTGCAAACCTCCCCAGACGACTCAAGCTAGACTTTGGCTTGTGCACCGGAACTGGAGGTGGCTGCATAGAAGGGCCCTGCTTCGGGCCACTCATTGCACTTGGGGGTCTGGATGAGTCCTTCGGCACATCAGGTAGATCCTTCTCCTTGCCCAAAGCTCCGAGGCCTCCTTCATCCATCTGACCACTATCGATCTGCCCTTGCTGCCTACTTGCTCTCCTCGCCTTCTCCTGCACGCTTCTGAATTTATCTAGTAGCTCCACCCACTTGATTGTACCTTCGTCTCTCGACTTCAGGCGATTAGGTCTGTCGAAGCCCGCGGTAGAAGGCGTCTGAGGCGCACTGGAACCGAACTTAGTTTCGGTGCTTTTCTGGCGCACGTGGGAGGATACGTACGGTCGCGGTGGGACATGGAGATAGCCTATGGCGCTCACACTATTTAATCGGTTCTTCAGTGCAGCGAAAGCGGACGATTGAGGAAGGAGCATCAAGACGCCGTAGAGGCATTTGTAAAGATAGGCGTAGCGCTCTGGCTCGAGGAGCTGAAGCCGAAGGTCTAAAGATGGTCAGTACCGATATATGACCTGCAACATAGAGGGCTTACATGTAAACACTGGTGACTCCAGTAGTTGTACAAGCTTATCGATCTGGATGAGCATGTTGACTGTCATTTCCAGCTCTGCGATGATCTGCAGGAGGTTGTAGGCCTGCTCATAAGCTTGAGCAAGCAAACACAAGGAGAATGTTGCGACAGCATTGTGACACCACGAGCGGAAAAGAGCTACGAAGAAGACTTGTCCCTCCCTTGTCTCTAGATTCCGTAAGCGCTTTCGCATCTCAGCTAGTTCCGGGGCAGTAATGAGGTTGTTGTTGAGATTCTGCACCATTATGCTCGCAAACTCGACGTCTTCATCTTTCTCAAGACAGTCGGCCAATGTTCTATAAATCCTCTCAGGACTCAAGCTAACACAAAGTTGGCGGATGATCAAATTGCCTCTGGTTTCCAAAAGCCTCCGATCGGTCGCAAACAATTGCAAAAGATTGACCATGAAAGAGGTAAAGTAGCTGTCCTCGCTGTTTCTGGATATTTGAGAGAGAAGCTGTAAATCTCTCGTTACTACAGCTTCGGCCGGATCTGATAAGGTCTTGAGCAGCGCAGGAAATGTACCGTCGTTGGTAGCTAGAACTTTGCGGGGAGCTCGCCGGTGTAGCATGATGAGCCATGCCAGAGCGGCAACTCGGGTTGCTTCGTGTTCGTTAAGAAAATGCAAAGTCAAAGCGTTGACGGCAGCCGTATAGTCAAGGTCTGTGACTGGACTCGGTGGCAACGGTGAGCGTTCCCTTGGCGTGACAGGAGCTTGTGGCGACTCATCTTTCTTGACCTCAGGTTCAGAGTCGCTAACGGGCACTGCCTTTGGCGAAGACGTAGATGTAATGCGACCTTTACTATCCATGTCCTTGATGTTTAAGGTGGCAGTCGTTGGCTCCTTGAGCGTATTCGTGGATATCCGTGCTGGGGGCGGCGGTCGAGCTTCTTCAGGTACATTTTCGGCGGGCAAAGAGGCAATGCGATCCATCAAGGAATTATTGACACGATTCGCCGCCTGCCGAACATGATCTGCGCCGCTGGCCATTGCAGGCAAGACGTGGGATAGTAGACGGGGTACAAAGGCAAGTATATCCTCTGGACAGATTTCGAAGAAACTTTCGATCCATCGCAGGGCTGTCAGTTGGATCTGCTCTTCGGAAGAGTCATCCAGAAATGCTACCAAGATCTCTAGTATCTTGGAATAGTCTAATTGCACGTCTTGTCCGGGAACCCAGTCACCGTCTACGCGACCACCTTTACTGTCGATCGGTCCTGGAGAGTCTTCGTCGACAATTGCAGATTCATTGTTCCCTAAGCTGCCTTCGCTTTGAACACTGCCGCTATCGCTGGACGCTGACCTTTTCCCATGACCATGAGCTGTCTCTTTGCGGCTCTCAGCAAGGCTCTTTCTGATACGTGCGATCTTCTTGATTTCATTCAAAAATCGTTCCAGTGCACCTTGAGTCGCAACATGAACATCCCTATTGGGGTCGTTAAGAAACTTGAAAAGGCCACCGAGAAATGCTGGAAGGTAATAGACCAGTTCGAGGTCGGGGATTGTATCAAGCAGGGTGACCCATGAGACAAGAAAAGTTCGTGTAAAGGGGTTTATTACATATATACGTTCTTGTAGCAAAGGAATAAATTTGGCAAGTGAGAAAGCAGTGGGATATTCCATTGAAGACGCTTCTGAGCCTTTTCCGGAGCCTGCGTCCAGATCTGATTGCTCATGTGTTTCAAGAACGGAGACATATGTTGAGGCTGATTCAGCGACAATATCTTTGACAAGGCGGTCAAGTAATTCTGCACCGTTTTTTACCGAGAGCTCTGAATCTGCAGCAAGCTGGGATAGCTTAGTAGCCGCCTTCATCCCCTCACAGAGCACTCACCTTGCAGAGAGCGTCAAACACATCATTGAAGAACACTAATATCTCTCCTTTTGCAACCTTGGCGATGTTGTACATGCTCTCACACGCGTAATACCGGACTCTTGCATCCTGATCTGTGAAGCAGGCAAGGACCGGCGGTACAATGCCTTTCAAGTAGCGGGCAACATCTTCCTAAAACCACGTTCAGCGCCATATACATTATACTTGTAGGTATGTGAGGGCATACGGATCCTAAAGCAATGGATGCTGCGGCAAGCCCTATCAGTCCTCCGTTCCTGGCATGTGGTTGGTGTACTGCATAAGCAAACTCGTGGCATAGCTGATCGACGATCTTGGCTATCTTTTCATGCTCTCGATTTGCGCTGGCGTCTCGGACGGCTCGTTCAAGGCTTGAGAATGTGCGTCAGCGGTCAGGTTCTTGTGGTGTTTTGGATTCATAGATGTACTCAAGAGCGCCTTGCTTTCGCTTGTCATAGAGCTTGTCATTGAGCAAGCGTTGTACGGTAGGGTCCATGATGACCCTTCCTTGGCTATTGGATCATCATAGTAAAGCGAAAGGCATCTAGAAGGGTTTGCGCGGTGACATCAAGGTCTGGGAATGAGCGTGTACGTTCGGTTTTGAGACAGGGAACAGGCTGATTTGCTGCGGGTAAATACAGAGACCGTGCAGCATACATGACGCATATCTTGACAGCTGATGCATGAGTTGCAGGTCGCCGACAGATAAACATCTGCATCGGCGGGAATAAACATCGCCAGGCGCTAGTAAGACTTTCCCCACACTACATGCTTCATCTTTTACCTCTATACATATGAGAGGAGCAGCGTGACTCGTCTAAATGGTGCATTCTCTTCTATGGTACAATGATACAATGAAAAGCTAAATGCACGTGTGCTGAGATGAAGCAGCCTCGAAATTATGACCATGACAACCCTAAAGTTTGCTTGCCAGTGTCAACCCACCGTCACCTCCGGTGTGTACTGGCATGACCGGAATGTTTTTCCGTTTGTCGGACCGTCCGATTACTGTCAATACTGCCCCGCTTGCGATGCCTACTTGCGTGACCGGATGAACTATGGCGTTGATGGTGTCCTGATTTGTTACGGACGGGAAACGACCGTTTCGTGCTCACTTGGCTGATGCTATCATCCGGCACGACGGTAGCCAGATCATTCATGAGCCCCTCATTATTTGTTGCAGGTGTGAGATTTGTTGAAACCCTACTGGGTGGTAAGGGAACATCTTTTGCAGATCTTACCGTCGTTCCATGGACAGAGGCCTGAGGAGGTGTGCCAGAACTTCGTGCAGTCTTGACTTTAGAGTGCTGAGAGGGTGGCAAGCGCTTCTCTGCCTCACCAGAAAGTATCTTAGTGCCTCTGGTCTCAGCGATGGTCCTGCCGGTGTGGCTTCCCCTAATGGCTCCTTTAGACCCCGCATGACTTGGGCGGTGAGAGGAGGCGACTGTCTTTACCCGAGAGCCTGAGTCAGTCTGTTTCGTTCTGACACAGTCTGCCTCACGATCTATCAACTCAATGCCCCGATTTGTTGAATGGGTGGACTTTGGGGAGTCGTAAATGACCTCTGTGAATCGTTGCGGCGGTGCCTCGATCGTGTGAACGATTTGTGAGCCGGCGTGGTGAGTCTCTCCCTCTTCGCCTTTGGCCATGGCGTAGGCGACGGCAGCACCAGCGCTCGCCCCGAGAATTGTGCTGATAATTGCTCGGGTGCTGACTTCGCCGTTTTCCTTTGATTCTGGTTTGATCCGATGGACCTCGACCGCCGGAGTTGTAGATATGTTGTTGACGATGACTCGTGGTGCATCCGTCCTTTGGTATCGACCATCTTGGCCATTTGCATTGCTTGTCATGTCCTGTTGCCACTTGGCAATCCGTTGGTCGTCTGCTGATCGCAAGGCACTGCTTGGTGCACGAAAGGCTTCATGACGATACATAGCTTCAATTTGATGACCGTCGAGATCTAAGATACTGGCGCTATAGTAGGAGCTCTCGTCCTCTCGGTCTGCAGGTGAGATGTGATGCTTTCCTCCCGCTCTCAAGGCTTCAAAGAAGAAGCTGTCGACGGCTTGCCGACTTCGGGCTGAGAACGCAACCTTCGTTGGACTTATGCTTCTCCATGCTGGTGTTAGGAGAATAGAGGACAAGGCTCAAACGTAGAGTGACTTACTTGGATTCTTTTTGTGAGAGGAAGAATTCAATGTCATCAACACCAAAAGCAATATCCTTCCCGCGTTGACCTAGACATCGGTATCCCAAAGGATTCAAAGCAGAGAGATAGAAAGAGCAAGATGCAGGAAGATGTGACGCAGTAAGATCAACTTGGGAAAGAGGCATTTAAGGGTTCAATCACTGCAAGCAGAGGATCAGTCGGGTACCTAGAAGACTCCGGGAAAGGCATCTCAACCCGGCTCTTTGCTCCATAAGTACCCGTGTGAAGCCAGCGAACACGAAGCGTGCAATCAAATGTCACTTATCCATAATTCGCTCGATTCGAGAAATAGCTTTCTGACCACCTCGGGTTGGTACCTGAGATCCTTGGGATCAGAACGGCCGATTTGTGCCTTACAAAGTTTTGGGAGTGACTTTACCCAAACAGACTGCGCTGAGATGGCCACGTATGTCATCTGCAGCTAGTGTATGCAGAACGACTAAAGGGTTTCTGGACCACTGGGAGCTTCACTAAATTGCCCTCACCACTGAACAAGGCTAAACAGAAACAGTATAGAAAGGGTCACGCAAATTCCAATATGACTAAGCCTTCTCAGGTCTAAAATAGCGTATAAGGGAACAATCATTGGGAAACGGTACCGTTTGTAAACAATTCCAATTCTTATTCCGGCAGCTTTGGCTGCCTTGAAGTCCATACTAAATCTGTATGGCTTACTTTGCACCTGCCAGAAGGATGCGTTGCCCCAACACAGGTTAAGCTGCCGTGTCTTCACCTACCATGCTCATGGGGAAATCGTCCAAACAGAAACAACGAGTAACTGCGAAGCGAGTTGAGTGCTCCACAAAGACGCCGAAGCGCCTTGAGCCATGTTGAAGCTCGATTTGTTGATCTGAATAGGCAAGGCATGAACAACTGCGGACAGACCATATGTAGTTAAAACATTGGCTCTGCTTTCGTCGCAAGTCAGGTCGCTGCCCATGAAAGAAAGGGGCGTAGTAGCCCTTGTCAAACACGTCCCAGCGCGCGCAGGAAGAATCGCGATCGTCCCTCACGAGGGTTTACCGGCCACGTGGATTTCAGATGCGGACTAGATGATGTCCCATATATCCTCTACAGCATTGCAGAATCTGCTACACGCAACACTAGCACTGAGACTGTAATTGCTAATGCTGATCGTGTCGTTCTTGAATTCGTCGCCAAAGTCATCCTTGCCTTTGGCCATTGCTCCCACAAAGACACAGATGCTTTCATTGGAACTAAGACTAGCAATGTAGTCCTTAGTGCGAACGACTCCGGCGTCAAAGCTGAGTGTGACTTTCCTGCAGTTCGGCGGCAGGTGATCAGTGATTGGGTTTTTGATTACTTTGAGCAGTTTTTCTTGGGAATTCAGCGAGCGGATTGAGAGCTTATGAAGTAGCTGAACCATAAGACCTGCGAATCGTTTGAAAGTGCGAGGTATTCGAACAGTAGGGTTGACTTCAATCAGAACACCTTTTGCGGTGTGAATGTAGATCTGCAACTTTCCGGCCTTGTTGACAGGAGAGTCGAGTAAGGTGAGAAGGCACTGTGGGTAGAGTCAGTTGAGTGACCGCGTATATGTATTGAGATGTTGAAGTATCCGGAAGACACACTTGATGGGTGATGTCTGGTCTTGCTTCGCTAATGTCTCGGTTCATTTTCCGCATGATCCCAATATGCTCGTCACTGTTCAACAGGGAAAATTTCTCATCCCTCGCATTTCCCGATCGCCCCCCATGGGAGGCTTTGTAGGTCTCAAGACTTGCATTAGAGAGGACGACAATCAGCCGTGGAGTGTCCTTGTCTGTAGGGGGAATTGGATGGTGTTGCTCAGCAACGAGTCGAGGTAGTTCTGGAGGGGGACAAGACTGCGTTCCTTGTCAAGTTAGCAAAGTATGAGCGTGGGGTAATCCAACGTACTGGGTCTTTTTCTAGCGGGGCCTTCTGGAGCCATGATCAAGGCAATTGTACGTTTACGTCTGTACTGGTGACGCTTTGTGAGACTCTGACAGCATGAAGATTATAGATGGGGTTATTGCGACATATAAGAGGCAATAAAGCTGCTCCATGCGCTCTGGGCCGGCCTGTGACCCATTTCAACCGGTCAATTCTATAGGATGCTTGTAAAATGTGGGATGTGTAAAACTCGGACTCCGGAACCTAACTCCTTAGGCAGCCCGCTTAAGGCTTCCCTCGCGGGGTTGGCTCTCGGCGGCTTGTAGGTAGCATCATTTCGGCCAGATTTTGGAAAGGGGCTCGCCGACCAGACTTCCCTTCATAAGCACCGGAGCGGTCAATTAACAGACACAGTATGATCCTGCAAAGGCTTCGAATCAAGCAATAAGCCACAAAAGCAAATCTTTAAGCATCGTGGATGCATTTGTGGAGAAGGATGAGACCCATGAACATTGGGCTTTCAACGCATCTGTAAGAAGTCTAGTCACATGAACAGAGGTTTTGATGGAATCTCCGGAGAATTGTGCTCATGTACATGCTTGTTGCGGTGTGCGGGGACAGTCTGAAATGCCAGGAGCTATGATTTCGATGGCGTGTGATACACCAATGGCTTGAGAGCTTCAAAATCCGGGGAATTACATTGCCAGCTCTTTTGAAATGCCGGTGTTAGTCTTGTTGGTATGACTGGTCTTGGGCAACATAGATGTTGAGCTACTCTAGGCAGGTTTTGATAGGCAAACCATCTTCGAATTTGAAAGCGAAACCTCGCTTTGAAACAGAAAAAATGTGTAAATACCCGCAAAATCGTCGTCTAGCAAGGGCAGAAGATGAGTCTATTTCAATAGAACTTCTTCATTTGTCGCTTGCAACGTACGTATTTTACCTGGGAAGCTACGACACCATGATCTCGTCATGGGCTCTGTACCTGCATCCAGCCTGGATGAATTGCATACTGGGCATCTTGTTGCAAGCTTAATGTAATGTCAATGTCGAGTCTTTCGGACTGCTATGTCTGGAAACAACATTGATCGGCGCCTGTAAGCTTGCTTACCCACCCCGTGTTTTACCTTCATGGCCAAGTCTTCTGGATTGATCCGTCATCCATTCCCTTGTATTGAGACTGAGTAACCTCATGAGATTCAACAAAATTTGTGACCAAACGTAGACTCACTCAGAAATTACTAGGCTGAAGAAGACGGCAGCATGTATTCAGGTAATTCGAGACAGTCCTAAAAGCAGTCACAGAAGCGGTCGCATAGACGCAACGAAGCATGCAAGGGAGCCTGTTGTCTCTTGCCTCACGCGCCTTGCGACCAGAGGTGTCACTCCTCGGCACTGTCTATGTAGCAAAGAATATAAAATTGAGGTCAGCAGCGGAGAATCCGTGATACATAGAGTAAGGGTCTCTAGCCTGATATTATCAACGCTCCCATACTCATTTGCCCAATATGTTCTTGTTACTTCTTGCCATCTTCATGACCTCTCTCCTAGTCTTTGCAGAGACCAATAGCGCCACCAGCAATGACCTCGGCGTTGACGATTCAAAATTCGATTGCTTCCCCGTGAACAGTGCTATGGCCCCAACAGTCGCCGACTGCATCGCCGCACTTCTCAAACTTGGACCGGACCCTGAAGTAAAGCAGTATAGGGAAGCCGATCTAGGAGGCCAGACCCTACAAAGCGGTAGATGTGCTCTGCGGATGACCTTGCCTAACGGCGGCACCGTGTTGACTTCGAAGTCCGCTATTCAGCTAGCGGTCAGCCAATTCCTCTGGATTTGCAGTGACATGAAGCCCGTTGGTACGCGGTCCCTTGGCAGATTTGAGACTGGGCCTGGTGGTCGGATATTGGTGAAGATAGAGAAGATACGAGGAAACAGTGCGAATAATGTGACTGAGCAACTTGAGCAGCCGACTTCTGAGCAAGGCTATCCTGGGCTGAATGAGCAGAGCCTGGTTGCCAAGTAAAGGACTCCTTCAAGCGTTTGTAACAAGGGCACTCCCGTGGAAGCTAGCATGCAACTGTACATAGAAAATGCAGCACTGGTTAGCTTTAAATGTGGATTTCGACCTTCATGGAAAACATTTCCAGTCTCTTGATCCCGGCTGTGCTGGGGTCTAGCAAGAGAATGACAATCTTCTGACTCGTTTTGCAATGATATACCACTACCCAGTGGAATCAGCTTGAGCATAATCAATATCAGATGCCCATGAGAGTAGGGCATTAGCCCAAGCCGTGTTTGTAAATACATCGAGGTTGATATGACCACACAGAGTGGTGTCAGGTGCCCGCGTTGCAAGCACGATGGGACGCAGCTAGGTCAGCTGAAGGTTGGAAAGGGTTTCGAACCCCACAGTGATTCCCGAGTAGAATCTTTCCAGTTGCACAAAAAGTG
This sequence comes from Bacidia rubella, assembly GCA_032158265.1. Classification (NCBI taxonomy): domain Eukaryota; kingdom Fungi; phylum Ascomycota; class Lecanoromycetes; order Lecanorales; family Ramalinaceae; genus Bacidia; species Bacidia rubella. The sequence continues at coordinate 101,685 of JAVTIF010000021.1, read as the reverse complement.
GCTCAACGGCAGTTGTAGTGAACACAAAGCGCTTGGCAACAGCGAACGATATGAACGGTTTGATGTGCCTGGGAATAGCGCTTCAAAATGCTTTACTCACTGTTCAAGAATAGAACTCAAGTAGTCTGCATCAAAGCGCAAAGAGAATCGTAACGTGCCTTCAAGAATTCTCAAGCCGTGAAGTGGTTGTGGAGGCGTAATACCATAAAAGGGAGTAGTACTGCTGATAGGACACCAATTAGATCATTGTCCTTTCTGTAGCAACCAAAACCACCATTACATTGTTGTGTTACTCATCTGTAGTAATTTACCCTCTGCAATATCTCAGCCAGAATACTGTTAGGCTTCGTACTTTTGGCCTTTGCTCATATTGCTATTATGAGTGCAATCTTCATCGCTCCGTATCCCCCGGCCAGTATCGTTGAAGCTATCCCTTCCGAAGATTGGGCACTCTTCATCAGATCATGGCTCGTCTTGACGCGCAGGCTTCTTACTTTGCCAGTTGAGACATTCAATGCTCCGGAACAAACCTCATTCATATGCGCATTCTTAGACTCGTATGTGAGAAATGTACCGTTGAACGGCCGCAAAGATAGTCAGCATGCCGAATCGATGAGTCTTCGGAGGCAATGCTTCTTGCTTGTGCACAGGACACTTGCAACAGTAAGACCGATCCCAGAGCAACTAATAGACTTCTATTTTCTCGCCCGATTGTCTCTCTTGTGTGGCAAGAATGCATCACTCAGAACGCTCCTCCAAGATCTCTGGGTAGAGCAACAGCTGGCCAAGAATAAGAGTTTTCTAAGATTGAGGACGTCACTTGCTTCGCTACTAGATAGCGGGAAGGAGACCTCTGATTTGGCCGAGTTGCTTGACTCTGCCTCGGCTTTGGCCAAAGTTGTTCAACCATTTGGTGAATTCATGTTGACTGGGTCCGACCTGATAGATTCTGCAGTGCAATCTTTTGAACGTTCAAAATCCGTTATAATACAAGAAAAAACCATAGTAATGATGTACATCTTCTTCAAAGACTTGATGACCATGAGAAAGGCGCAACCATCTTTCATTTTAGACCTTTTGTACAACGTGCAGTCTACATCATTAATGAAAAGCATTGTGAAACGCACTCCCTTTATCAGCCAGTTCCAACGTTACTTGGAAAGCGAAATGGCTGATAACAAACGAGCTCGGCCTTTGCTTGAGCTATTTGGATCATACAGACCGGCCATGAATGGGAAGCCTAAAAGACTTGTAAGGAGAAGGATCGATAAGGGCAAGTCGAGAGCTCGGTCACACGAAGCAAACAGGACCGCGGGAATCGTACACGCTCATAGGCTGAGTCTAGTTTCTCAAATTCAAGATCTATTTCCGGAGCTTGGCTCCGGCTTCATTGTCAAGTTGCTTGATGAGTATGGGGACGATGTGGAGCAAGTAACTGCACACCTTCTAGACGACACTCTCCCACTACATCTCCAGAGCGTAGACAGAGCAGAACAGCTTGCGGAAGGCATGAATCCACGAGAAGACAGCTATGGTGAAGGTTTATCAGACATCAAATCTCCACATGCACCAGAACCACTCCCTCCACGACGAAACATTCACGAAGATGACGATTTTGACAGACTTACCGTTGATACCTCTAGAATACATCTTGGTCGGAAGGATGCAGACCTCTCAGCAGATAAAATGCTGGAGACGAAGCGGCCGGCTAGTCACAAAGCTGCGATTCTATCCTCCTTAGCAGCTTTTGACTCTGATGACGATGAACGAGACGACACTTACGATGTGGCTGATGTTGGGGGGACCGTAGACACAACCTTCGCAGACTCTGATACCGAGAAGAAGCAAGACATCAATGAAGCAGCTCTCTTCAACGTCTACAAGGTGAATCCAGGTGCTTTCAACAGAGACGCGGAGACGAGGCGAGGGAGGATAAGGTCAGACGTAAAAGCTAATACTGGCATGACCGACGAGGCCATTGAAGGCTGGGCTGTTATGTTGAAACGAGATCCGAAACAATTGCAACGCTTAGAGAGAACGATGGAGATGAGCGAAGGGTTTCAGCAACGGGGGCTGGCTGGCACCTCTTGGAAAGCCAATCTAGATTCAGAAGATACTGAAGATAGCGATTTTCAGAGCAGTGGTCGAGGAGGTGCTTCAACTCAAGGTCGCAGAGATCCTAATATGAGAGGGCCCACCGGAGACAGAGCTGGCCCGGCGGATCCGAAGCAAAAAACCGCCAATAAAGGTTCGAGAGCAAATCACAATCGACGAAATCAGAGAGCAAAGAAGATGGCTCGAGGTGGAGGATTGGTTGGTTGATAACCATTCCAGAGACCTTGACATCCACGATATATACAACTGTCGATCAGGCAACTTACGGTCTCATACTCCCAATATCATGCTACAACATCCCAAATAACTTCACTTACTAGCCACAGCACAAGCACCTCTGTCCACTTGCTTGGCCGGGCTTGTTGGCGAAATGTCGACGTCGAATATGTCCATTGGCAGTCCCAGCGTCATACATGCATTTGGGATCTGTACTGAATGCATTAGCGACAATCGTTAATCATGGATTGATATGGGCATGCTCACGTCGACCAATCCTCCCACGTGCCCCTGAATTGGTGCACAACCTAAAGCTCGTCAGTATGTCGAATAGATCAGAGCCGAAGGCATTTTCGGCTACGAGAGGACAGCTCTCATACTCAACATCAAGTAGACCTGATAATCACTATACCCATACCGCTTCAAATACTCAATGCACCTCAGCGTCGCCTGCCTATACGCAACTGTCGCATCCATATAATGCTGTTTCCCCTTCTCATCCACACTGAACCCCTCAAACGTGATATATCTGCCCGGCCCAAAATGAGGCTCCACGGGGCCCGGCACGAAAATCGGACTCTTCATCTCCAAATCCTTCATACCATTCTTCATGACTGAGAGCTTGACCGTAATAACCCCGGCCATCTCTATCGCCCCACAGAAACTGATCTCCCCATCCCCCTGACTGAAATGCAAATCGCCAACACTGAACTTCGCGCCCGGCACATGCACCGGCAAGAACGTCTTCGATCCCCGTGACAAATTCTTGATATCACAGTTCCCACCATGCTCAGGGCGACCGGGTATCGTCCTCGCGCCCTCCTGTCCGACTTTGTCTTTCAGCTCGCCGGTCGCGGAGCCAGCGTGCACATTTTGCGGCTGCGGCGGCTGCGCGACGATGCGTTTCAGCTCGGTGGTGTTGATCAGGTCCGCTTCACGGGTGTTCCAGGTGTTGAGGATCTCGGCTGAGGGCGCGCAGCCTAGGATGCCGGGGTGGATGAGGCCGGGGAAGCGGACACCGGGGATGTGGCGCGAGCTGCAGAATATGCCTTCGAAGTCCCAGATGGCTTTTGCCCTGCATCGGAGAGTAAGTGACTGCGGTTCCTCTTGGGGCGGACGGGAAGGGAAGAGAGGGTTAGTGAAATGAACGAAAAATAGAAAACCGACATACGCGTTAGGGTAAAGCTCATCCAGAAAGCCACCGCCATTATCTTTATCAAACACACCCGTGAAGCCCCACGGCTGTTCTTGAAACGGCTGCACATCCTGAATTTCGACCACCAGAACGTCACCTGGCTGCGCCTCCTCAATCTCAAATGGACCTGTCAAATAGTGAACTTTGGTCAAGTCTACGTTCTTAACATCGTCGGCGTTGTCGTCGTTCTTGATTTGTCCGCCTGTCCAATCGACGCATTCGATCTTGACGACCTCGCCGCTCTTGATCTTGGCCGCAAAGGGAACTACCATTGGATTTAGCATGAGGATGGAGGGGATAGGGCGTCAAGAGCATGCCGTCAGGGTGCCATCGATTCTGGAGACGAGTCAGCAAGGGGACGTTCTAGAAGTAGCTTGCGGGCGTACGTGAAGACCTGATTGTTGATCTGCAGGCTTCTCAAGATCGACCTTCATGGCCGTGCGAATCTCTGTGAGACCCATGATAAATGGGGTTGGATGTAGTCTTTGTTGTTTGCGGTAAAAGAGAAAGGAACAAGCAAAGAAGGAGGGAGATAGCAAGAAGTCAATTGAATTAAAGGTCGAGGAGCAGAAGCAATGCAGATTAGCAGCATTGGGAGCTCTGTAATGACGAACAAGGCAGACGATTTTCAATGCGGGGCAGCGGAAGGCTGTAAATCACCCCGCGAACCAAGAGACTATCGGCCTGGTGGATGAATATAGACATGCCTGTTTGGGAAAATCGGATGATGATAAGATATTCAAGTCAATTGACCAATCATGGCGAGGCTCTAGACTTTTGTCTAATGCTCTTCGTTAGCACGTAGCACGTGACAGCGAGTGGGCCTCGTTCTTTCCAACCCACCATTTGTACAAGTCAATTTCTCGCTGGAGATGGCTATCACGTTTTTCGTAACGGTTTCTTAAGAGATCTTCTTCGCACCTGATGCGGACGTCTCGAGGGGATCCTGACGCTTCTCCGTAGTATCGACGTTGCTTGCATCCAAATTGCCTAGCGGTAGCCGTAAGAATTCCTGTTTGTTCTTCCACGTAACTTGGCTCTCTGCAAACTTCTCGGCATAGGCTGGTGGAGGTGGCGGGTCTGTAATTTTCGTAATCAGATACGCCGTCGATGCCTCCGCAATTCCGTAGATGAGCACTCCGAGTAATGGTATCTTCAGGAAGATGTAGAAGCCAACGCCGAAGCCAAAGAGAACGCCCTCACGATCGCGGAACCAGCGTTTCTTTTGCTCTTTCGTGAAACGGACTCGGGAAAAGTAGGGTTCCAGCTATCAGAATGTCAGTGGAGGTTCTGCGACATTGAGATATTGCGTACTAATTCCCGCATCAAGCTTCTGGATGAGAAGAAGCTGGTCAAGAACTTCACGAGGTACCTCCGCGGCAAGAAGATGCCGCTGCCAAAAATCACGGTAGCAGGTATAGGCCCTACGGTGTTATTGAACGTGTAGAAGCTGACTGCTGGGAGTACGAAGCGTCCAACTACGGGCAGATATGACAGCGCATAAATAATCAACGATATACCAGCTCTCCTTCCGAAGCGGATCAAGAACGCTGTCACTGCGTCCCAAGGCTTCTTGTGCTTGCTCGTGTCACCACGTGCTTGGTACATCTGTAACTCTGTGTAGTATGTAGCTCGTAGAGTATTCGGATCCTCAGACTTGTGCTTCTGGTAATACGTTTTGTCCACCCACTTCAGAGCATCCATGAACCTAGTCAAACACATCAGACTGATAACGAATTTGAGGCATAGAGACTTTGTACATATGATCAAGCGTAGGCGTGATATAGCGCATGAGGCTCATCAAGAAGATAGGCAATTGAAGGACGCTATTGGCAAGGAATTCCATGCCGCCAACCAATTTGTCATCCCATGTCACGGAGTCGAAGTCGATCACGAAGGAGGAAGACCATAGCGTTGTCTTAACGGCAAGTATCTAAACAAAAAGCGCTTCAGCACTAGAGATCTTGATCACGGTGTAGGAGAAGCACTCACAGGCACAGCAACCAAGACTCTAATAGCTATGCCAGCAGCGACTGCTATAGCAGCATGGCGATAGACCTCAGCTTTGAAGAGCTCCGGATTCTGGACGGCACGGACTGCTGTTGAACGTTTCAGCAGTGCATGCTGAGGAGGGATTGCTTGAAGTCGGACCGCCTACTACAGTCAGTTGTGCCCCGCGCAGGATTGCGTTTGGGTCGAAGTTTGACATTGAGATAATTTCCGAGAAGCAAGAGTGTGGGAGGACTGGCGGGGTCTAAGAGGGAACGAGGGCGGAAGAAAGGTATGGCAATCTTATGACATGTTTAACAAGTACTCTAGAGATTTGAAACCGGCAGAGATAAGTCCTTTTCCTTTTATGTCAGTACTACAAGCAGAGACAGGCTTATACATCTATGAGAACAATTGGTTGTCATGTTGTGATTCAGGAAATGCGATTCTCCCTGCATAAAAAAATTATGCAATCTTATGCCATGTCTATGCAAATCATGGTACCACAGTGGTTTATGAAATGTGACCGCAATGTTGCCCTCTTTGTGCCATTATTTGGATCGCTGATGAATCTGTTCGATTGCAAAACCACCATTATGAATCTTAGCCAACAAGTTAGCAATTTCTTCATCATGCTCGTATCCTGACTCGACGTGTTATATATACATTTGGACCACGATCTATGTCAGACGTCGCTCGTGTCATCTCGATACCAGCAGTTTGCTAACTTGCGAAGCCAGAAAGTTGTGCATAGGATAAGTTGGGTGCAAGTCATTGAGCCAGAAAAATTCGTTCACAGGAATGCCACAAGATGGATTGAAATCGTCCATACCAAGTGTGCCGCTAATTTTGATATATCAGTAGTTGTGGTCCCCACGTCGAAGCATCTGACTTACTACTGATAAGCGCTGCAGAACTGTGTGGTATTACGGAAGCCCGCCGTCTCGGCGAACTGTGCTGGGTTGTTCAACACGAGCGTGAAGAGGTAATTTGTGTTGAAATGAAAAGCCGTGACGTCTGGATAGCGGCGAGCAAAGCTCAATACGAGCTGATCCAAGCGGAAGAGGAACCTCCCAATCCAGTTTGCTAATTCACCTATGAGTAATTGACCAGCGACTGATGCCATTGGACTGCGGTCAATTGGGGGAACGTTCAATATCAGGAAATTGCGTGCACCATCCATGTATAGCTAACTAGGTGTCAAGAAACAACATTCATGATAAGTGGACTTTGCTTACCTTTTCCATTATATTCTCGTATGACTTTATCTGGGCATATTGAAGCGAGTCATTGTCAGATCGAGAATATGTGTTGATAGCATCATTGATGCCGAACATGATAGTGAACAGAGTGTTGCCTGGTGTCCAGGGTACAAGAATGTTGCTTCTGTATCCTGGTTCGAAATCTGCTTTCACTTGTTCGTTCAGGCTCGGCGGAGCACCAAACGGTGATTGGACGATCGCATTGTCGATCAGGGCTCCGCCAAAGCCAAAGTTGTACGTTTGGATAAAGCTTTGATTGTAAGTGGTAGTCAAGAAGTCAACATAATTGGGACCGTTGGAAGAGGTTGCCCCTGGGTATGGTGGATTGCCCAATGGGTTAGCTGCACTTGGTTGGGTTCCAGATACATCGAAACCAGTGCTTGTGTAGGAATCACCACTAGATGAGTTAGTTTCTGGACTGGAGGTCGAGGCACTGGCATACAAAGCAAAGATGTACTTGACATTGTCCCAGCCTCTCCAGTTGTTGATGTTCTGTCTAGCTTGAAGACCAGTAGTTGTAGAAATATCGGATCTAGAGTGTCGACTGCCGAAGAGCTGGAGCAGTGGAGTGCTGTGCGTCCAGTCTGACGGGTCTTTGCTGAGATTGGCGGGAAACTGGGGGGCGACGTAAAGCCCTGGCTGGATTTGCTTATTTGCAAATGTTGGTACGATTTGAGTAAATACGGTAATGGATAATGCTCCAATAGCAGAGAGCTTCATCACAGACGGGTCGCGATCCAGCGTTCAAAATTATTACTATTCAAAGCATGAATATTTCCGTGACTGTAGTGAGTGTAGTCTCAACATACAAGTGTTGAACCATACCAAGCACAAGTGTTCGTCTTCAAGGCGTCTCCAGAAGCGGAAAGCGCATTGATGTCCGGAAGTGTTATTTCTGCATCGTCTCGTACGTCATCAGTTGATGGTGACAAGATGCAGTAGTCACACACGACACAGTAGATGAAGCACGCTTAAGCATTATAACAATCAATAAGCAGCAAGACAATTATTATTCGTAGAAGTAAGCATAACAATGTCCATCAGCAGACTCAAACAAATACTTTTTGTCAAGCTTTGAGATCTGATTACGACAAGCACCCGGCATATTGATTCACATCTGGACCCATGAAGGGAATGAAGCTTTAGCGCCTGGAAGACGAGCATCGTGACGGCAATTTTGCGTGCTGCAAAGATGACTGGGAGATAGCCTATGTGGTCTCCCAGACTTAAGCCAGCGGTCCATTGAACTGGAATGAAGAGAACTCATTTCTCAAATTTCGAGCTGCGAGTCCGGCTTTCGCCTCTAGCAGAGCCATCTAAAGGCGCTTTTCTGTGACGTCGAATGTCGGAAAGACTGGAACACAACGGAAGAAGCGCAACGATAAGCGCCATAACTTTGCTTGATCAGACGCATAAGTGGGCAAATAGGCATCACGGACGATGTAGGGTCTTAAGCAGGTACGAGAGCGTACCTTAAAGTATCAACATGAAAGCTTGGTGGGGATGATAAGGGATGAAAGTTACATTCGATCTAAGCTAGCGTTCGAATTCGATACATGTAGATTTGTGGGAACTTCGGACAAGCATTAACAAATTTGCAATGCGTCGCGGGCATGCACGACCCACATCTAAGTACCGATGAAGTACGAGTCTGTCCCTCTGTTATTCAAGAAATCCTGGCTGACCATCGCAGTTCCTCTCACGCCTAGCAAAACTTTTCGACTCCACACGAACAGCAAATCATGGCTCCGTTTACCTAACCCAGAAACGCTGTAATGGCAGCACCTCGCATCCACCATAGAAATGCGCTGACTATAAAATTTAAAGTATCTCCACCAGAACTTCCCGCAAAGGCAACAGACATTCCTCTCCCTCCTTCGTCGCCATTTCCTGATCTCCATCTGGAGCATCCGTTGCCAGTAATCATCCGTGCTTCCAATGGCCAGGACAAGACCAGGCACAAGTTGAAGCTGTCGACTGTCGTGCAATCTGATGACTTGGAAGGGTTCTACGTGAGGTACGCAGAGGTTTGCAAGGCAGGAATGTCCGGTCTGAAGAAGCGAGACCGGAAGAAGGCAAAGGAGAAAAAGAAGAAAAAGGTTAAGAAGGAAGCGCCGGAGAAGAAGACCTGAAGAGATGACCCAATGAAATTGCCAACATAGTGGCCGGCTCCACAGTGCTTCTGAGGAAGAGGAAATTGATAGCATCGCTGAAGATCGCTGTCTTGAGAAAGTCCAATTGCGCCTGTGAGGCGCTTAGACGGGCTTCCAAACCGCTCTATCCAGGAATGTGAGCACGTGAATGATGAGAAACGACGACATCAAATGTATATACTGGCTGAGACCCAGTTTCAAAGGCGTACTCCAATACTCTCAAAATCAAAAGCGCCCTTCCAACCCATGAAATTCGTCAAGATCGTCGAGTGAGATAGTCCTTGTTCTCCACGGTTACACTCTTTGTCTACGCAGAGTCGTTAATGACAGGACACGCGTAGAAAGATCAGGAGAAACGTACCATATGGTTTACCTTATATACACCCACCAGCCTTGAGGCTAGCTCAAACATGTTGTTACGGAGAGAAATGACAACGAACTGAGCATTCTTCGTTCTCTCCTTGATGTAACTTGCAACGATCGATACCTATTGCAATGTTAGCTGCTGGCTCACTAGCAAGCTCTTCGGGAGAAGCCTCACATTTCGGAAGTCTAAGGCTGCATCAATCTCGTCCATCACATAGAGCGGTGTGGGTTTATAGTGATGTAACGCAAACACAAGGGCCAGACTACTCAAAGTCTTCTCTCCACCAGACAAATTCGAAATGTTCTTCCATGATTTCTTGGGTGGCATGACGCTGAACAAGATGCCCTCAGAGAAAGGATCCAGTGAGTCGACGAGCTCGAGTTCTGCATTTCCACCCATAGTGATCATCTGATACATCTCCTTGAGACGTAACGAGATGATGCTGAAACCGGTCATGAAGCCCTCGAGGCGCAATTTTCGAAGCTCATCACAACGTTTCTTTGCCGCGTCCCTTGAAGTCACGGCCGCGTTCAAGTCGTTGCTTCTCGAAATATGTTCTTCAACACGCCGCCTGTATTCGGCAAGAACGCTGAGCTCTACATTGACATTCTGAGTCTTTTCCTCTAGCGCAGCGATCTCACCCTTAAGGATGTCCTTGTCTAGATCCGCGAGCTCGTCCTTCGTATACTGAGGCAACTGTTCTGCTTCTTGTTCCTCGCCGAGATCACTCACTGATTGGATAGAGAGCTTGCTAAGCTTCTCACTCCAGTATCGCAATCGCTTTTGGTTTTCTGACTGGATTTTGTTGTTCTCTTCCAGCTTATTGCGCATTTCGATCTCCACAGCACGGATCTCATTCAGCTCGGCTGTCTTGTCATCGAGCTCTCGTTTCAACACAAGTAGCTCGTCTTGCTTGTTATTTTGAGCCTCTTGAGCTTCTTCAGCCTTTTGTTTAGACCCTGATGCATCGCTAGCCTGATTCTTGACCTCATCGACAAGACCTTGCAGCTCGTCTGTGGCGTTGGCCAGTTCCTTTTCGGCATCTTCAAAAGCCTTCTGGTGTTTAATTTGCCGTTTTTCAGCCTTCGACTTCGCTACTTCAGCATTAGATATTTCCTCTGTTAGTGTATCGATCTGCTCCTTCAAGCCATCCACTTTCGCCTTCTGAGCTCGGAGCCGGACGCCTCCGACTTCCATGATCTTGTCTTGTAGCTGTTGAATTTCACTCTCCAGTCCAGATGTCTCTTTTCGGAGCTTCTCGAGTTCCTTTTCCAATTTCGATATCAACTTTTCTAAAGCTGAAACACGAGCATCCTCCAAATTAGACGACGGTTGCTCAGCGGTCAACTCACTAAACCGACGTTCAGCATCGGTTAGGTTGCGTTTAATGCTTTCACACTCCAAGCAAGCCTTCTGCATCTCAATTTCGAGTCGCGGTATCTGTTCGTTGAGTTCCTTTGCAGACGTCTCGAGGGCCAATTGCTGCTCCTGATGCTGTTGGTAATTTTGCTCCGACTGGTCTCGATCCAATTCAAGCTTCGATACTTGCTCTTTAGTGGTATCGGCGACAAGTTTTGAAGACATAGCCCCTTTAGCCACACGAGTACCACCACCACTCATTGTTCCGGACACATCTATTAACTGGCCATCCAGCGTAACAACCCGCCAACGCTTTGCACCATATGCAATACGGTTTGCTTGCTCAAGATCTTTCGCGACTAGTGTGTTTTGCAAGACGCTGAAGAATGCAGGTTTGAATATGTCATTCTTCGGCTTGACGAGATCGAAAAGTCGAGGAACATTCTCCGGCGTTTCAATCGTACAAAGGTCCCTTCGTGCGAGTCTATCGAGAAGAATGATGTTGGCACGTCCCAGGTTATTCTTTCGCAGATAGTCGATACACTGCTGCCCGACCTCTACTGAGTCCACCACCAGGTTCTCTAAAGATGGGCAAGCCGTCGAAATAGCCACATCGTATTTCTGGTCAATGGTTCCCAAATTACCTAACCGGCCATGGAAGCCTTCAATACGCCCAGATTCCTTCAGGCGCATTAAGCCATTAAGAACATTACCTTGTGTTTGTGTGCTGGACAAGCTCGCTCTAGCCTCATCGGCTCTCTGTCGAGCACTCGACAGCTTTGATCGCATCTCAGGCTCTTGCTGCGCCAGCTTCGTCATCTCAGCCTGGACTTTGGTCGCGTCCTTCTCGATTTGAGACTTCCGAATTCTTAGTTGCTTGACCTCTGCATCTTTGGCTTTCCGATCAGCGTTCAGGGACTCGATCCTTGCCTGGGCTTCTTCTATCGCAACTGTACCTGCAGAGGCCCGCTCTTGAAGGATATCGAGCTCGCTTTGTGCAACAGCTATTGCGGATAATTTCTCACTGATCTTCTCGTTCCAAGGTTCCAGGGTCTTCTGCTTGCTTGCAATCTGGTCCGAAAAGGCTTGCGTTTTCCCTTTCAGATTATCGCGGATTACGGTAAGCTCCTTTTCCTCTGCTTGCATTTCCCTTTCAAAGTCAGTGATCTCTTTCGCATTGCGCTCCATATCGTCGGTATGCTTCTCAATTAAGCTGCCAGCTTCTGACTTAGCTAGCCGACTTGTTTGCAAAGCCTTCTCTTGTTTCGCCTGCTTTGATTTCAGAAATTTCTTCTTCTCCTCAAACTTAACATTTTCCTTGTCATGCTTAGCCATCTCCTTGACCAAAGCCTGCGTCGCCTTCTGCAGGTTCTCAAGTTCCTTTGAGCTCTGCTTGTACGCTTTCTCAATGCTTTTGATACCATCTTCGTTTCCTTGATGGCGCTCCAACTCTGCATTAAGCTGCCCCTGCATGTCCGCAATTGCTTCGTCTGTGACCTTCAAGTTATCTTCGCACTCGTCAATGTAGACCTGGTATAAGGCAGACTGCTTAACGGCGAGTTCGTTCCCATCCTTAATGAAGGCCAGAGCCTTGTTCTTCTTATCTTTCAGACTTGTCTTCTCTTTGTCAACGTGTTGGACTCGTGCACTTTTCTCTGTACAGACTTCATTGAGAGTATCGACTTCAGTCGCGGACTCTTCGATGGGTGTCTTGTACTTAGAGGTGCCAATAATATCCTCTAGATATTCCAAAAGCCCGTCATCATGCTCGTTCGCTGCCTTTGGCTTCATTTGAGCAATGGACTCGACTTCACCTTGCAGGATCAGAAATCGCTTGTGGTCTAGATCGACACCCTTTCCCTTCAAAAGTGTGGTAACGTCAGTGAATGTTGACTCTCGGCCATTGATATAGTATTTGCTCGCATTGTTTTTGAACGCTTTGCGGGAGATGACTAGGTTGGAATCCGGTAGCACCTCATGAGTCCCGGCAGGCTACATAATGTCAGGCGAAGCTAAAGATTGTTCTGACGGAAAACCTACTGTGTCCATTACCTCCTGAAAATGAACTTCGACCTCGCAGTAACCCAGATCGGGAAAGGCAGCCGAGTTGTGTATCAGTGCCGAGATCTTTCCTTGCCTCATCTTGCTTGCCCGAAATCCAAACACAAACAGAAGCGAGTCTATTACGTTGGACTTTCCTGATCCATTGGGCCCTACTACAGATGAAAAAGAAGCATGGAACGGTCCTACTTCTTGCCTGCCTGCATAGCTCTTGAAGTTGGTCAGGATTAGGGACTTCATGACTGTCCTCGGTTTTGGTCCTGCATCTTCCTCTTTGGGGGGCGCAGCGAGTGCTCTAGACCGGATAACAATATCCATTGGCTTCTCTAGGACCGCGTCCAGTGGCTTGACAGGAATGAACGGCTTTTGGCTGTTTGCCGGAAGCAGCAGCTCATTGTTGACTGTCTGTGTAATATCTGCCAGGGGGGTACCGAGCAATTGTGAAGGCTCGGGGGTCACCGAAGCCTGCGGAGTTGGGAGCTGAGCTGTAGGGTCTTTTGATGTAGATGAGAGACCCTTCTTCGGAGGAGCAGCGCTCTTCCGCTTCCTAGGCGATGCCCTCTTCGTAGGTGACTCAGGCAGTTGTGATGCATCATGCGCAGGTTCAAACACTTCCGATGGCACAACATTATCTCCTGTCTTTGCGCGCCGAGTGCGCGCTGCTGCTCGAGGCGTCACTGGTGCTTCTGTTGCTCTCCGACGAGTTTGACGACGTGGGCTTCTTTGTGGCGCCGGGGTGAAATCCTCCTCATCTTCCTCCTCTTTTATTACTGCAGGAATGTTCTCTTCATCAGAGTCCTCAACAACAGCTTTTCTTTTGCTAGCCGCTCTCCGCGATGGTCTTGTTGGCGATGCTGACGACATTGTTGCAGTGTCGCAATTGTGAGGTTCATCTGGTCGCGGCAAAGATGAGTGAGCTCAAGTCTGAAAACTGGAAGGTAAACAATGTCGGAAATAAGCGGACTTTACCAAATGGGGTGTCACAGTCGTTTCTAACCCTAAAGACTTTTTGTTGATAAACGCTCGATGATACACGCCCATTATGTGTCATGAGGGATAAGCGACGATGTCAAGTGTGCTCCAAGACGCAATGGCTTTTACGACAAAACGTGGACTCCGAAGACTTATCACACAGTCTAGAAGAGTGGGGCTAGAGAGTGAATGAAGCATCTAGTGCTGGCTCTGAGATATATCATAGAGGACAACGGCGATAGAGAATGGTAGTCTGTCGTTTCTTTTTGCAGGGCAATTGCAAATTCGGCGGTACGAGCAGAGAATGCATTCAATGTTTTAGACTGACCGGTCAGACAACTGCAGGAATGAACATCCTAGTAGAAGTTCTTCGGGCTCATCAAGGAACCCTTTCGCGCCCCTTCAGAACTCCTCAAATCATAGACCGGGCCAAGGGTCAAGTCAGAGTAAGCTCTTCAATTTCCTTTGCGCCCTACCAGATCTATATAGTGAATATTTTGCACGGTTCAGCTTTCCTTGCTGAGTTTGGCGCATTCCCAAAGCCCAAGATTGTTCATTATCACGAGCGGTAGTGCAGCCTCCGCATTCTTTAGACTAACAACAGCCCGTAGCATCATCTACACGAGACGGTCCACCTTTGCCGTAAGTTACACTCGGTATAAGTTCGTTTCGAATATGACTAACCCCCACCTTAGCTTCAATCTGAACAAGACTACACTTGCAAACGATCTCTCAATTGAGCGTCCGCAATGGATTCTGTCAGCCTACGCACCTGGGAGGGATACTCCATCGCAGCTATTCGGGGGGTTTCCGAGGGAGCAAAGCTTCGAGGAGCTCCGAGTTCGTCACTATCAATTAGCTGTCCAGGGTAAAAGCCAGGAGGCTATGCAAGAAGCCCAGCTGTTAGTCAACAATGCGGAAGATCAAATGAGGACTGCTTTGAACGATGTAGATGGGGCAATCAAGTATCTTCTTGAAGGAGAGAATCAGCACCCAAATCGTATTGATATCTGTAAGGCCAAAGGGGCACTTGGACAAGGTCAACCTCAAAGTATAAATACACCAAACACCACTTCATTTGGCCAGCCTTCTGGTGTCAATCCTGCATTTGGACAACCTTTAGCACCTCCAATCACGCGGCAACCAGCTGCTCCAGCATTTGGGCAGCCGTCTGCGCCTTTATCCAATTTCGGTGGTTCAGCCGGTCCGACTTTTGGACAGCCTTCAATGGGTCAACCCTCAATATTCGGAAGGCCATCTACTTCATTTGGACCAACGAACTCGACGATAGGCCAACCCGCGGGCTCCGCACCCACATTCGGCCAGCCCTCTGTCTCCATTTCCGCTGGCTTCCCGCAACAACCCGCTTCTGCAAACGCCCAGCAGCCCAATCCCTTCCAAAAGGCTTCAGCTCCAGTTCCGACTTCGATGTTTGGACAGCCACAGCCCCCTCAACCAAATAATCCATTTGCGCAAACAACAACACAGAACTCTACCGCTGCAGGCAACCCGTTCGCTCCAAAGACATCTAATATGAACGTGTTTAGTCAGACACCTGGTGTGTCTCAAAGTCCTTTCAATAATGTGCCAACAGCACAGCAAAGCAGTATGAGCGACCAAAGGCCGTCAGGGAGTGTACCAGCAAGTACGCACATAACATCGACTGCTCAGATCCAAAAAGACAGCCTTGGAAAGCTCAGGAGTTGGAACGGTAAGGCAGTAACGTATATTGATGGCGAACCATGTTACAGAGGGGATGACAGTAATTGGCAACGGGTGTGGTTTCCCGACGGGGCACCATCTTTCGCAAATGCGCTGGATCCACCTGACGAAGCTTATGATAACCTGACCAAGGAAAATTATCAAGTTTTGAGGATTCAAGGAAAGTTTATGGATGGTCTCATGCCATTGCTGCCGCCGAAGAAGGATTGGTGTGACTGGAATTTGTAATGAGCATGGGTCGTGAGATTTGGCAGCATTTGGCTTGTTTTGGGTAGACATAAGCAAGATCTATTGCTAAATGGCGGTAGCGTGCTTTGTACCATAATAAGTTGAAGATATCCTCACGCATTGTGTGAAATTTTAGGTGTTATTGATTTCTCTGCACTAACTTCACTCTAAGCAGCAATAGTAACCTCGACTTCTACGCCGGCCTCAATGTTGATGATGATCTGTTTGACGACCTCCGTGGGGGCATTGAGACTGAAGCAAGGAACCAGTCAGCAATCGTCACACCAAGCAAAAATAGGCTGTCCATTCTCTTCGCGCTTGGTTGACTTGTAGAGACATGACGTACTCAATAAGCCGTTTGTGTATCCTCATCTCGTACATGTCCCATGTCTTTGAACCCTCACCGCAAGGCGTTTTCCTTGTTGAGATCCTCAAGCTCTTTGTTGGAAGGCGCACTGGGCCTTTGACTCGCAGGTCCTTCGATTTGGCACGGTCTATCAGCTCTTGACAGACCTTCTCCAAGGACTTGACTTTGCGCGAAGTGAGGGTGATGCGGATTTTGTGGATTTTCTGGGTGCGAACAGACATCAGTGCATTGCATCGTAAGCCCCAGAGGGAGGTATTACCGGTCCGTCACCGTGATCCTTTTCTGGTTTCTGGAATGACATACTGGTGCGTTAATTAAGGATCTCACACGTTTTGAGCGATTAGACAGAGAATCTAGTAGGCGCCAATCACGACCTGAACAACAAGGTTCGGTAAGGTGATGAAAGGCTTGGAGCGCGATGGATATTTATTCAACTGAAGTTGAACACTGCAAAGCAATCGTAGGTGCGACGAAATCTTTGCGCTCGCTTCCGATTACGCCTTTAAAGCCGAAAAATCCGATGGTATCCTTGCTTCTGGTTTACCACCGTAGGATGACATAAAATGTCTCATCCCACTCATGATACTACAAAGCTTCCACGGAAAATAACAGAGGAGCTTGGACTGTCTTCACAAAAGGTGCAGAGGTCACGAGAATACAAGCGTATACCCAGCACACGCAAAGAGCAGATAAAAGTAGAGAGAAATGAGCGAAAGACAAGATCGGCGGCCCCCGTCAAGACTGCGGTCGTGAAGAATGTTGCCGGTGAATCAAGTCACAGGACTGCTGCTCCCCATGCTTTGGGCGATCGAAAGCCAGTCAAAACCAAAGATGCCGCAGCAAAGCCCTTGAAATCTATACTGAAAAGGCCCAAAGCCAACACTAAGGCGAATTCAATTGAAAGGAGAGCCCACTCTACTTCGCTATATTCGTGTTCTTCGCCCGAGCCTTCTCCGAAACTATCAAGCAAGGTCAGAAACAAGCTACTTGAGGATGACGCTGAGATCCAAGCCCTTGAGAAGAGATTGGGCGTGACTGGGAAAAAGGTATATCCCAAAGCCTTCGAGGAAGACGGACTAGATGAATTCTTAGAAGGATTAGAGGACAATGTTGGCGGTATCACGCTTGGCAAGCGAAAAGGAGATGACTCCCAAGAAGCAGGTGGAAGCAAGAGAAAGCACGCTTGGCAGGGGATTGCAAGTCCTGATGTCCCTAAAAAAGGAGAATCCTCTGGTGACAGCAACTTCGAAGGCCTAGAAAGTAGTGATGATATCCATAAAAAGCAGTCCGAAACCCTTAGCGACTCGGATGAGCGAGCGGACGAGAGCTTCTCTGATGAAGAGCAGCCCTTAAAGAGAACCCGTGAAAATCCATACGTCGCCCCTCTGCCGAATGGCTCCGATCCTAAGAACGCCAAGTATCTTCCGCCCCAGCTACAGAAAACTGGCGACAGCACATTAGTCGATAACGCAAGACTGAAAAGACAAATTCAAGGCTTGTTGAATCGGCTTTCGGAGTCTAATCTACTTTCACAAGTTAATGAGATTGAAAATTTGTATGAAAGCAACATACGGAACCATGTGTCATGCACGCTCATTGACCTCTTGATGGGCTTGCTATCTGATCCCACAACTCTGCAAGACACCTTTATCATTCTCCACGCAGGCTTTATAGCAGCCCTTTATAAGGTGATAGGTACCACTTTTCTCGCTCAAATCATTCTGCAGATAGATGAAGCCTTCAAGTCTGCCTCTGAAGCCCAGCAGAACCGGAGCTCTAGTGATAAGCGGGCGAGTAATCTAATAAGCCTACTTGCCTACTTATACGTGTTCCAGGTAATTGGAAGTACTTTGGTCTTTGACTACATACACCTCTGCTTAGAAGATCTGTCTGAGCAAAATACGGAGCTGCTGCTCAGAATCGTTCGTATAGCTGGACAGCAGCTCAAGCAGGACGATCCATCAGCATTAAAGGACATTGTAGCCAAATTGCACAAGAAAGTCGCAACGGGCGGAGAAAGCCATCTATCCATACGAACAAAATTCATGGTCGAAAGTATTGAGAACCTTAAGAATAACAAAATGAAAGCCGGTCAAGCCGCCGCGTCTATAGCATCTGAGCATACCCATTCGATGAAACGAATGCTAGGCTCAATAAATCAGCGAAGTGTCAAATTCAGAGAGCCTTTGGGGGTGGGACTGCATGATCTTCGAAACAGTAAAGGAAGGGGACAATGGTGGCTAGTTGGTGCCAGCTACAAAGGAAATACCCACGATGCGATCGTTGATGTAGCCATGCCACAAGAACAACAACGGGACAATGATGATGAGTACATGACTGACGGTGTTAATGACTTGATGCAGTTATCCAAAGAGCAACGAATGAATACTGATGTGAGGCGAGCGATCTTCGTGGCAATAATGTCAGCTACCGACCCTAACGATGCATTTATACGACTCAAAAAGTTGAAGCTGAAACGAAGCCAAGAGCTGGAGGTTCCAAAGATCTTGGTCCAATGTGCTGGTGCGGAGAAAATCTACAATCCGTACTATACATTTCTCTCTATTCGTGTTTGCTCGGATCGTAAGCTCAAAATGGCTTTTCAATTTTGCTTATGGAATTTATTCAAGCAGATGGGCGAAAACAGCGACCAGAACGAGAACAATGACAGCGATGATGATCAACACCCCGGGTCAAAACTTGAGCTTCGAAGCGTTGTCAATCTGGCTCGAACGTTTGGGATCCTCATCGCAGATGGAAAGCTAGACCTTGGTGTATTGAAGGTGCTAGATACTGCTGTTTTGCGCACGAAGACCAAGATTTTTCTTGAAGTGATGCTCACTAGTCTGATCATCCATACACAGAAGTCTAGTGACAAGGAGCTTGATGACACCCCTTTGTTGGAGGTGTTTTTCCAGTCCAAGGAGGTGTCACGGATGGCAAGCAGCCTGCATTACTTCATGAGTTCCACAATGAGAAAGAGCAATGTTGCTGGTAACAAGCGAGATCAGAAGATTGTGAACTGGGGATGTCAAATAGCTTGTGATGCGCTCTCCAGCATGATAACAGAGGAGACGGTAGGTGGTTAAGTGCTCGATGGGGGTGGCATTGTACCAACAATGTATCATACCGAGAAGCTCGATCTCCTATACTTGGGCTGGGTTCAACGTTCACTAACAGTCCATGTTCTCCGTCTTTCTTTTGCACATCATCCTAATATTTCTAAATGACTGGTTGGGGGCGTTGTTCTCAGCTAATGTTATCTGCACTACACCGTTCAACCTTCTTGGCCAGACTAACACATACGTCGGTGTCAAGCCTGTCACTTCTTTGACTTGCTTTTATCACTCCTGACTGAGACTCGAACCTCTGCAGATCCCGGCGGATTGTTCTTCTTTCGCGGCCAGAAGATCTAGTCTCGCTTCTTTTGACCTCCAAGCAGCCTTTCCTTGTTTTTAAATCACCTATGTCGCCTGATCAG
This sequence comes from Bacidia rubella, assembly GCA_032158265.1. Taxonomy (NCBI): domain Eukaryota; kingdom Fungi; phylum Ascomycota; class Lecanoromycetes; order Lecanorales; family Ramalinaceae; genus Bacidia; species Bacidia rubella. The sequence goes on along the minus strand of JAVTIF010000021.1, from coordinate 82,198 downwards.
TCATGTGATGTGGTTGTCATTGGTGCTGGCCTTCAAGGCCTCGTGGCGGCCAAGACATGTTTGGAAATAGATCCGTACCTGAAGCTAGTCATACTCGAGGCTGACCGAACAGTTGGTGGGGTATGGGCGAGAGAGAAAATATATCCCGGTCTCATTGCAAACAACATCCTAGGCACTTTCGAGTATGCGGACTATCCTATGGATGACAGCTTCGGCGTCAAGCAAGGAAAGCACATTCCTGGATTGGCAATATCGAATTATTTAGAAAGTTATGCCCGTCAATTCGGCTTGCTGGAAAATATCAGATTCAATTCCAGAGTTACGGCAGTAGAGAGAAAAGAAAACAGATGGATAATTCGACTTTCTTCGCCTAAGACGAAGCCAGAGTATGAGGTCTCTTGCTGCAAACTCCTCGTCTGTACAGGGCTAACTTCGAATGCGAACCCAGTAAATGTGAAACAGGAGGAAAGTTTCACTGCTTCGGTAGTCAGCTTTGCTAAATACGCCCAGTACGCGGCTCAGGTGCTCTCAGACTCGTCCATTGAGCACATCACTGTATGCGGGGGAGGTAAAGCTGCTTATGATATCGTCTATAGCATGGCTACTCACGACAAGCAAGTCACCTGGATCATCCGAGCGTCAGGAAATGGACCGACACCAATGACACCTGCCCACATGAGGCTAGGTCCTTGGAAAATCTGGACGGAAAAGGTTCTCACCTCCAGGCCATTTACCTGGCTAAGCCCCTGTATCTGGAGCCACTTCGACGGATTTAGCTACGTGCAAAGATCCATCCAGACAACAAGGCTCGGTCGGCGACTGACCAATTTAGGAGTAGCTGCAATGGAGCATTGTCTGTACCGCCAAGCGGGCATCGTCGAGGACGCGGAGACTCGCAAGCTTATCCCAGACGACTACCTCCTCTGGTACGGAAGTAGCTCAGCTATTCTCAACTACCCAACAAACTTCTACGATTACATCCGGAACGGGCAAGTGAGCGTCTTACGAAAAGACATCTCTTGCCTGAAAGATAGGAACATCGTTTCCTTCACAGACGACTCCACCATCGAAACAGACGCAGTTATCTGCAGCACCGGCTGGAAACACACTCCCAACTTTGAGTTCCTACCCACATCCATCCACTCTGACCTCGGCATCCCAAGCCCTCATCACACGCAAGAGCAAACCCTGAAATGGGCCTGGCTCAACAGCTACGCCGACAAAGAGATCCTGCACCGCCTACCCATCCTCAACCACGACCGTCCAAAGAAACCCACGGACTCGGCAACACCTAATTCTTCACCCATCATACCATCCCTGACACCATGGCGTCTCTGGCGCGGTATCGCCCCACCCTCGCTCCCAAACCGCAACATCGTTTTCCTGGGCATGTTCTCCTGCCCACAAAGTGCTTTAAGATCTGAAATCAGCGCGCTGTGGGCGTACGCTTATCTCTTCGATAAGCTCGACGAGCCTGTCAAATCGATTAGTACAATCCCACCAAGGGTCATTGACAATCAGGAGGAGAAGCTTTATGACACGGCGATCTTTCAGCGGTATGGTGTTTGGCGGACGCCGAAAGGGCACGGGGCAAAGTATGCGGATGCAGTGTTCGAGGGGCTGCCGTATTTGGATATGCTGTTGAGTGATTTGGGATTGAGGAGGTGGAGGAAGGGATGGGGGATCTTGGGCGAGGTGTTTGGGGGTGGGTATTGTCAGAGGGATTACAGGGGTATAGTGAGCGAGTGGGTTGAGAAGGAGAGGAGGAAAGGGAAGATGTAGTTTTGGTAACTCGTAGGCGTCGACTTCAGAGACGTAGACTTGCCTTAGAAGATACAGACATCACTGTGAATGTGCAGGAAAGAACCCTGATTAACTTGAAATAGAAGGTATGCTGTTGCTGGTAATATGGTGAGAGAAAGGGTTGCAATGTACAGATCTCGTGATCGAAATATATCAAAGACTGGGATGCCAACGTATTCCATTAATGCCAGACATCAACTGCCTCTCTAGGGAGAAGCAATCTCATCCCACACCCATTGCTCAGATACAAAACGTGAACGCTTGAACGCGGCATCTTCTCTTCAATCTTCATCGACGCAGCATCCCCACCCACCAATCATTCCTCTAACGCCATGGTCGAATCTCATCACTCCTTTTCAACCATCTCAATATAAAGGCACGCATCATTCCCAATCTCACAATCTTGTAAATTCAAAGATTCCATTAGCGGCTGCTCCCCTTGCCGTCTTAACACATAAATTTCGGGTATGATATCTAATGCCATGGCCGCAGTTTTCTTCAAATCTTCAACAGTGTCTGAGGGATGACAGAGAACGCTTTCTCGTACGCCAAACCAGTCAGCCACGCAGACTCTGGTGGTTTCGTTGGAGAGTCTGGAGCGGCGGTATTTTTGATTGCGTGGAAATCGTATGATGGGTCGCTTCTTCGTGATCCGGTATCTGCGATCATTCAATATGTTTGGTGCCTTTGTCGTTGTTCTGGTTTTTGCTGCTGCTGCTTGTGATGATGATGATGATGATGGTGGTGGTGGTGGTGGTGGTGGTGGTGGAGGAGGACCGCTTCTTTTGGAGGTTGCATCGCATGTGTCTGACGGACAGACAGTCAGTACATAGTCCCATGGGGTGGATCCAAACAGGAATAGCTGCGAACATGATGAGGATGGCGTAGCGCCGGTTGCTTTATCTGTTTGATTGTCCATCTTTCTCTTAGTGAAATATGGTGGCTTAACACCTGCCAAATATCAAGCAGAAACGATGCCCAATGGAATAAGCAAGAGGACGGACGTTGTTCAACGCAGCCGTTGAAATATAGGTTCAGGCTTAAGCCATGTGGCAGAACCATCGAAAACTTTGAACGCCTCTTTGCGACTTGATACAAACATATGACGGACGGGAGAAAGCTGCTTAAAGAATGCATGTGTATTTATTGGAGACTGTACAGAGCGATAAAGGCTTTGAATGATTTTGAGGTTCGCAACTGCTTTGGCAGCAGTTCGGAAACAGCGAGTAGTTGCTAATGTTCTGAAGCAGAAGGCTCCGAAACCGCGGAACGTCAACAATAAGGACCAAGACCTCTGTCATTATTACACGGCGAAAAACGTCTATATTGTATACCTTTGTTACCTTCTATATGCTCAGTATAGCGCTCACAGCAACAGGCAAAGGAATGACTTCTTGTATCAATGCATAGCTAGATCGTTATGTCGGGCGATCGTTTTCTGGCATTCTGCAAGGATGGCTGCTTGTCGTCCAACGTCAGCCAGCCTACCTAAGACTTCCCTATTGCCATCTACAAAACCGTACAGGGCGTACGGTATACCCACATCGAGACAAAATTCCTGGACAAGCTTCTGAGTTCTCCGCAGATTGTGCCGCGGGATCCTTGGATAGAGATGGTGAATGGCCTGAAATTGCAACCCGCCGTGAATGAAGTCAAGCCACTGGGGACATTGGACGTCCATGGTCGTTCTCAGCATCTTCTGTGGGAACGACTCGTCGACGCCATGATCTGCAGTGCTCATGGCAAAGTGACTAAGGGTTATTTGTACATGTAGAGGGCCAGTAATCATGTGGCTGACCAGTAGGAAAGCGATACGGCCGCTAGCGGTAGGTATCGACTTGTATAGCACAAGATAGCCGAACCAGAACCAGAAAAACACGTGACCAGCGATTTCAAGCCACCTGTGCCAACGTGCTGGTCCCTTCCTAGGTCCCTGCCCTAGTATGAGAAATTCCCAGCTCAAGCGGTACAGGTTGAAACGACCGAGAAGGAGTACAGGGTAGTATAAGAGGTGTTGATATCGGATCGCAAATTTAGCTGTTGTATCATAAGTCATTACACGCTCGTAATATGTACTTCGTAGCGAGCTCAAGAATCTATGTGAGATAGCAAAGAAAGGCATATGCTCTATATCCGGGTCATGTTCTGGTGAATTTGTAACGATATGGTGGACATTGTGATTGCGTTTCCACCAGCCGACACTCAGCCCACCGATGAAATCTGCAATCAGAATTCCGATGATGGTGTCGGTCTGAAAGTCGTGTGTGATGCCCATGTGACCCGCATCATGGACAGTGAAGACCAATTGGTGCCAGGTCAAGCCTAGGAAAGCTCCACTGGTACCATACCAGCCATAGTGGAGCAACGTGAGGAACATCGCAAAGAGTAAGGCGTATCGACATGATTCGATCGCGTAAGCCGTATAATTACATTGATATAGGCCTTCAGATTTGATGCGCTCATTGAGAAGGCGGTACTTTCGCACTATTTCGGTCTGTGTCGCAGTATCCAAGGATGGATACTTTGCGAGATCAAGGTCAATGGCTTCTTGTGTATATACGTCCATGTGGGAGAGACCCTTTGACACTTCAATAGGACTCAACTCCAAAGTGGACGTTGAAGAGATAGAAGAGGTTTCATCGAAGTCATAGTATTGCTTCCTATTTCTGCTACTGCGTTGGTCGACAGGGTCAAACAAAGGCGATGCAGCTGGAGTACTGCCTTGACTTGACGAGCTCTCTTCGCTCTGTGCATTCTGGCGCGCCTCAGACTCCTCTACCTCATCCATGGTTCTGAAATGGCCGCCTTGGATAGGAGGTAGGTAGTTTTTCCATTGACCATGAATTCGGCCAATCTGGAACTTCTTCATGAACTCAAGGGTTTGTGCAGAATGCAGTCTATATGCCAATTGGTCAGCGTTGTTGGCTCAAATAGGAACCAAATTCACTCACGCAGAGACTTCATCCGTCCCATCTCGCCCAACCACATGTTTGATAGCTTTATCTCCTCCAGGGTGATATTTCAGCCAGGCATCTGCTTTTAGGACTCTTCCATCGACTATCAATATCGCTCTGCCTTCTGCAATCATGTGTTCGATTTCACGTCGAGTTAGGATGGCCTCTTTCCGAGAGACAGGCTCTTTGGGTTCGCTTTGAGGAGCCATTGGATTCGACAAGGATGCTCACTCGCTCCCTCAACATTGTGTCATCGACATTATGACGTTTCTAAGAATATCATGGACTTCCAAGGCGTTGCTGAACCCAATTGAGTCGACAATGGCTTTGTACAAAACTTCATCGCGGCAGAGCAAAGCCAAGCCTGTGGGGCAGGAGATCGCCTCTCGGAGACCCCTTTTTATGAGACAAACATATGGGTTTGAGAGAGATACTCATGATATTTAAGATAAGAACTGTATTAGGACAAAGTCTCGCCCTTCATCGATGATCCTACAAGTGGGAGTACGAGCAGCAGAAGGCAACTTCCAACAGTTTTGTTCTACAGATACGTCCACACTGATCACGCACCATAGAGCAATTCGACGAAGTCGTCCAATTCCACAACTCTGAACTGCTTTCCCCACGCTTGCGTGAATTCTTTCCTCCGATAAGCAAAACTCATATTCTGCTTCCAGCAAACCAGCTCGACGTTCCACCCCTTCCCCATCGCCCGCTCAATCATCTTCAAGAATCCACCCGAATACTCGGCTTCGGCTGCATCACCAGTCCCCAACACCATGGTTGCAGGCTCACGAGCGTCAACAACGCTCTCCATCATTTTCAGATGCAAAAGCTCGTCGACACCTTGCTCCACCCATTTCTCCGGTGTCTTCTGCACTATAGCGGCCGTTTCTGATCCGCTACCGGCAGAGTGCGTGCCGTTGCCGTTACGGCAATTCTTTCGACGGGGCGTTATCTCCTTCGCTTTGTGGACACGATCCAGAATGCTGGTTTCGTAGCCTATGAGCTTAGCTTCATCCATTTCGGAAAAGCTGTCTGAGCCAACAATAACACGTTTCATAGTGGGTCGGCCTCTGCAAAGAATAAGAGAAAGCGAGTGGAAGGAGAACGGCTGGCGTTGAATGCGAGCAGTTCGTGGCATCTTCCACAGCGTTTTTAGAGCATCATGAAATCCTATCATAATGTTTGATGCGTCAATGAAGATGTGCAAACCATCTATAGCATCAGCAACAGGATTCTCCGCCTTGTGGAAGATGTTGACGTTGCTTAAGTATGTTCTCTCCTCAGTGAACCTCTCATTCAGCATGCGCATAAGCTTGGCTTTCCTTGCTGCTGCAATGCTGTAAGCACTGTCCGCTGCAGACGAATAAATGCTTTGAGCATTTGAACTTTTCGCAAGCATCTCCGCTGCTGCCTTTGACGGCTGCGCCAGTGGTACAGATGCTTTTGCGCCGTTGACTTGTGGAACGGGGCGCCCGAGGTATTCGTGTACAATTGCTCTTCTGTCGGTCGTGGTAGCTTGTTTTGCATTGTCCATCTTCGCTTGATGGATATCCGTTGCAAAGACCTTTCCATTGCGAAGTCTATGCACAATAGCCTCATGCTGAGCTTGCTTCTCTGCTACCTCTCGATCTACCTTGGCCAAGTCTGCAAGCCCGTTGTTTGCACAATGCTTGCTCGGCGTCGTATTATCAACAGTGTGGAGCTTGTTCATACCGTTGCTCAAAGCATCCGTGACGGCTGGATACCTTGTGGACTTGCTTGCTTCCTGGGTGTGTATCTTCCGTGAATCCTGAGGCTGATCAATCTTATCAGCCCCTGACTTTCCTTTATTGTATCGTGACCATGATGTTTCGCCATTTGCTATAGCCTCTTGGAAGGCAGCCAGTCTTGCTCTCCGACGGGCCCTCTTCCTTTGTTTCTTTGTCAAGCCCGCTGGCAAGTAAATATCATCCTCTTTCCCCGATTCGACGTCGCTGTTGGATGGCTCGTCCTGGTCGCCGTTGATGAGGGCATCTGTAATAGCCTTTTCCCTAGCTCTCCTTCGCACTTTTTTCCGTTGTTGTTTCGTCAAGCCAGCCAATGTTTCATCCTTACCTCTCTCGTCGTCACCGTCGGCTAAGTCAGCACCATCAATCTCATCTCGCCACCGCACAGTTTTGGCTGTCTCATCTTCGCTTGAAGATATGCATGGCAGTCCAAGATACTTCCATATAGTATCAAAATCGCCTAAGCTGTTTGCTAGGCCCTGCTCTCTCTCTAGGACTTCACAGTCCATTGACTCATCAAAATGGCCGGTTTGGGGTGGTTGTATAAAGCCATCATGCTGCGGAGAGTTCGAAAATGAATGTATCAGACTGATGGCAGGCGCAAAGTCCCATTGATCGTCTTCAAAGGTTCGCATCGGCCAACAGCAGGAAGCAGTAGCTGCCTGCTTAATGTATATATCGCCACTCAACTACACTTGTATCTGCGCTTCCAGGCGCGTGGAGTAGACATATTATGCGGCGTTCTGGAGCTGCACGTTAGCTTCGCGGGTCCGTAGGCAGGACAGAATGCATTCTATTTGGCAGAAAAGTTGTTGTACGGAGTAAGGAAAGATTGCAGAGGAGAAGTGTGGGCTAGCATGGTGCATTCTTAGCGTCATGAAGTCGGCGAACAACCTCCGCATCTTGCCGAAACTCTCTGAATTCGCCCAGTAAAGCATTTGCTTAATAGTTGAGCTTGAGTCGCTCATTCCTACCTCAGATCCTTTCTCTGGTGTCTTGCTGAATTATGCTACGCACTCTCGTACCTCGGGCTCCACATAGGGTCACTTCAAAGTCATGGATATCCGCCAACGCATACCAACAGCCAACCTTGTACCTGTACGGTAGCCGGAGAAGAGGTTACGCCACAGAAGCACGTAAGTCTTAGAACCAGGATCTGCATATGCCTTTTCGACAAACTGAATCTTAGAAGCGCAGCATGATCTCGTCATCATCGGTGGCGGTGTTGCAGGATATGTCGCAGCCATAAAAGCTGGTCAAGAGGGCATGAAAGTGAGCTCGCTCCCCACTCGATTGTGGTTCTGAATCTCACGAGATGGTTAGGTTGCTTGTATAGAGAAGCGAGGAGCTCTTGGTGGAACATGTCTGAACGTTGGCTGTATACCTTCAAAATCCCTCCTCAACAACTCCCACATGTATCACCAGATTCTTCACGATACAAAGAAGCGCGGCATAGAAGTTGGCGATGTGAAACTCAACTTGAAGCAAATGATGGCCGCCAAAAATACCTCTGTTGACGGATTGACAAAAGGTGTCGAGTTCTTATTCAAGAAGAACAAAGTTGAATACATCCCGGGAACTGGGGCATTTGCTGGACCGAATGAGATCAAAGTGAATAGAATAGATGGGCAAGAGCAGACACTACTAGCGAAGAACGTCATAATCGCTACTGGCAGCGAAGCTACGCCGTTTCCAGGCATGACTATAGACGAGAAGAAAGTCGTTACTAGCACGGGCGCCATTGCGCTAGACCAGGTCCCCAAGAAAATGGTGGTAATTGGAGGAGGTATCATCGGACTTGAGATGGGATCTGTCTGGTCAAGATTAGGCTCAGAGGTTACTGTTGTCGAGTTCTTAGGCCAAATAGGAGGCCCTGGCATGGACGCCGACATATCAAAATCGACAAAGAAGATACTCGAAAAGCAGGGAATGAAGTTTAAACTCAACACCAAAGTGGTAGAGGGTGATGACAGCGGTGAAGGCGTTCAGCTAAAGGTCGAAGCTGCCAAGGGTGGAAAGCAGGAGACAGTGGGTCTACATCTGAAAAAGCAATGACTTGGTGCTAACTCAGGAATTACAGCTCGACGCTGATGTTGTTCTCGTGGCAATCGGACGCCGACCGTACACCGCCGGCCTCGGACTGGACAACGTAGGCCTCGATGTCGATAACAAAGGCCGCATCATCATTGACGAGCAATACCGCACCAAAGTACCTCATATCCGTGTCATCGGCGACTGTACCTTCGGGCCAATGCTGGCACACAAGGCAGAGGAGGAAGCAGTTGCGTGTATAGAGTATATATCTAAGGGTACTGGACATGTCAACTACGGCGCCATTCCTTCCGTCATGTACACCCACCCTGAAGTGGCATGGGTTGGCCAAAATGAGGCCGAGCTTAAGGATCAAGGCATCAGATACAGAGTGGGCTCATTTCCATTTAGCGCCAACAGCCGTGCGAAAACGAATCTTGATACAGATGGCATGGTCAAGTTCCTGTCAGATGCCGAAACGGACAGGATATTAGGGATACACATAGTTGGGCCAAATGCAGGTGAGATGATCGCGGAGGGTGTGCTTGCGATCGAGTATGGTGCGAGCAGCGAGGACGTGGCGAGGACGAGTCATGCACATCCAACGTTGGCTGAAGCCTTCAAAGAGGCCGCGATGGCTACTTACTCAAAGGCCATACATTATTAGGGACAGGATTGGCGTTGCCGGGTACGAGCGACATGTAAATAGCGATACCTCTTCAGTGAGACTCTAGAACAAAATGGGTATTCCTGATTCAACCCATTTGCAAATCATCTACGTAGAGTCATAGGTAATAATCAGGCCGAGGGCTATGAGATGTGCCTTTGAGAATGTCGGTGAGACATGAGAAGGCGGAAACTGCTAGAGATACCAGCAGTGCACCATTGCAGCATAGCATGTGAAAAGCAAAGCAAAGCAAAGCAAACCATGTCATCAACAGCGCGTGTTACAGCACATGATGCCAACAGGTCAGGTGCCATGTTGATGAACAGAGGCTGATGAAACGAGGCTTCTGCCAATAACGGGGCTGAGATCTTCCCCGGATCCGAGATCTGTGGCAGGATCAAGCTTCATGCTAAAACGGCCCCCGGAGACTATCCCTCTAGGCGCCTCTAGGCTCTAGGGCAGCTCAACGACCAGTCACGGTCTAAAAGCCAGACCAATTTGGTACAATTCCGCTCCCAATTTGCCATCTCTGGCTCTCATTTAGGCTAAACCACGTCATGGAAATGAACAACTCATCTCCCGAGCCTGCTGACCCTGTTCTGCCACGCTTGCCTGTGTTCAAGACCTGTGCGAAACCAGGGGTCCCCGAAATATATAAATACCAAGGCCGCTGCTGCCATTGCCGTCATCATGCATATTGTTCCAACCACCATCTTAGTATTGCATTAACTCGAACCAAACATCATGTCAAGCAACTCGTGTATCTCTCAGAGCCAGAATTGCGGGTCGGCCACCAACTTCCCTCAGTTCATCGATGATAAATCATGTATCTGCGGCCTCGTACCCTCAGTCCAGACTAGAAATGGACAGACAGAGCAGGCTTGGAGATGTATCAGCGATCTATCTTCAGACCTTGAGGATGGCACTACCGGCAAATGGTTCATGACCTCCCTCCCTAGTCAAGAGCTCTCTGGCATCACCCGTCCACAGAACTGGGGTCAAAATCCGCCAGAGTTGGATCAAGCGTATATTGCGGTGGACAACAAGTACCAAGAGCTGGGTTCAGGAGATGCGCCACAACTCATTGGCAATGACAAGGACTGTACTGGCAAGAACAACACCGGACTCTCAGAGCAGCTTTACCGTAACTCCCAAAATCCCATGTCAAGTGGCTCGTCGAGCTCTTCGATGCCATCTTCCACATCTTCAATGATGTCCTCAGCCTCCTCGATGATGTCCTCAGCTTCTTCGATGGCATCGTCTTCCGCCTCAGCCGCCAGTATGTCGGCCAGCTCAGGAAGCCCTTCGATGACGGCCAGCTCAAGTCCCAGCTCCACCTCAGCAGCAGCAGCCGCCGAAAGCTCAACGTCTGCGTCAATTCCACAGGTCCCTCATGCCAACCTCAAAGCTATCTTAGTTGTCGGAATGCTCTTCGCTTCTACCTTAGCCATGGCCATCTAGTGAACAATAACCACAGCTGAGCGAGGCGGCGATTGGAAGATGAGAATACAGACCTCCTCCAAGACATTGCCAGCAGAGTTAAGAAAAGCATAGCATTCCTCGGGCGGAATTTTGGGTAATCTGCAACAGATAATCATCTGCGACGGTACATTTAGGGCATCAGTACTGGCATACAGCTCAGCATTTGCGGTACTTAAATACAACCCACACGGGTGACCCGATAAGTATTGGATAAGTAAATAATTGATAAGCTGCCAGACCTGATGTTGCCGAGTAGCGCTTCTGTATCTTCTTGCAAGAGAGTCTGCTAAATTCTTACCCCTTGCATGTGCTGTCTACTGAGAGAAAAAAAAGTTCCTTTATGCCTGCCTTGTTGGCTCTCCTTGCAGAAGAATTTGAGAAAAAGGCGAAGCTAACGCTCGTTGCTGCAAGGTTGTCGGCATGAGCATGCCGAGTCTATGATTTTCGTCCACTGCCGACTTACCAACATCTCTATGTTGTTGAAACTGAGGTAAGTGCAAAAAAGGTATATATTTTGACTAGATCGAGATGCATATTCCTCTCGAACAAGCCATCTACGACAAGACCATTCATTTAATAGGTCGCACACGACAGCAATGAGATTGACTTTTTGCCGTTTGCGTCAGTATGCAAGTCAAGCATCATATCAGACCCAGACGCGCATGATCGACGACATGCGTCCGGGGCTTCTCGGCAAGCACCCCAATAATCCAAACACCTTGCTTGCTTCGACGTCCTTACTTTCTGACCTGCATCGAATCCAAGACTCCCGCTCTGTGGTTTTGCGAGCGATACGACAATCAGCGCTACCAAACATCGAATGATCGCCATGTGTCCTTGCAGTAGCTGCTTGCTTCTTACGGCTCCACCTTGTCAAAAGAGGGTTCCTGCAGTCCGCAAACAAGAGACAAAGAAGATCATATAATGCCAACGGACCAACGGTCTCGTTGGCCTATCATGACCAACGGCCTGGTCCTGCACCGCTGGCTCTTCTTTCTCTTTTCTGGGGAAGTGAATAGGCTCTGCATTACTTGCAACTGTAGGGCCAATAAGCAGACTGGCTGGTGAAGAGCACCACAATTCTCACTACACGACCCCGAGTCCTCTCGTTTTCTGAATTCGTATACAGATCAAAACATTGTCTCAATGATCCGTCTTCATGGCGACCCAACTCCCTCCAGAAATGCTTGCCGCGTGCGAGACAAACCATGGCCCTATGCTTCTCGCTCTGGGATGGTCACTGCTCTGTCTTGCGACCATCACCGTCCTTCTCCGCCTCTATTTCAGGCATTACCACCGCGGTGGCATCCACATCGATGACTGGACCATGCTCGCCAGTCTGGTCTGTCTTCCCCTCCCCTCCCTCCCCCTCCCCATCGTGGTTCCCCCCATCACCACCTCCACTGACCTTAGAACAGATCTCCGGCATAACAGCTGTATCCTACCTAACCCTCCTCGTCCAATCCGGCCTAGGCCAACACATCTACTGCCTCCCCCCCTCCCAAATCCCGCACGCCCTACACGCCTCAATCCACGGCCAAATCTTCAACATCCTCGGCATCGGCCTCGTGAAAGTCTCCCTCTGCCTCACCATCCTCCGCATAATCGAGCACCAACCACTCACCCTCCTCAGCAAACGCACATTCCTCTGGCTCCTCCTCGCCATCGCCGCGCTCTCCCATCTCGCCCAGATCCTCCTCTTCATAATCCAATGTCGGCCCATGCGCGCCATCTGGCATCCTGAAATGGCCAAGAAGGGCGAGGCGAAGTGCTTTTCTAGCCACATCACCTATCTGGCGGGATACATCGGGTTTGGACTCGACGCCTTCACAGATCTGGCTTGCTCTGCGATCCCGATCTTCATCATCAAGCCACTGAATATGCGGCCGAGGACAAAATGGCCGCTTTGCGTGCTGATGGGCCTAGGCTGTCTGACCGCCGGCTGCGCGATCGCGAAAGCGGTCACCCTCGAGGGCGTATTTGATAAAGACTACACATTCGGCCTCACCAAGCCTGCCGTCTGCACCATACTAGAGCATCTATCAGGTATGATCCTATCGAGTCTACCAGCGCTGAGGACGATGTTCGGAAACCTGTTCGGCAAGAGCGAGTCCACGCCCAACAACAGCAGCGATCGCAAGTCGTCCACAGGCAGGAGCACGCCGCCGTGGTGGGCGCGACGGAGCAGCGCCGCGTGGTCGAGTCCGAAGTTCCCGGCTAGATCCAGTTGGGTGCCGCCGAGGAGCTGGCGGTTGGGGAGGAAGGAGGAGAAGAGTGGGGAGAGCTGGACGGGCAGTGATGATAGTACTGTTTTGAGCAGTCCGCCGGAGAGGGTGCCATTGAAGGGGGCGCATTCATGTAGGGAGTGTGGTGGGACAGGCGTTGCGAAGCCGAAGAGTGTGAAGAAGACGGTCAGTTGGCAGATTGATGAGGGGGAGGGGGAGAGGGACGTGGAGAAGGGGGCTACTGCTGTGGGGAGGAGAAGTCCGAGAAATTGGCCTTTGACGGGGTCGGAGGAGGCGATTTTGCCTGATCCTCCGGGGATTGAGAGGAGGGGTGAGAGGTGAGACGTTTAGGCATAGAAAGGAAGGCGAGATGTCTATGTAGCGAGATGTAAAAGTATGCGTGGATATGACAAATAGAGAAGGACTCGGCACAAGAACCCTACATTGCGTAATGTTGTTTGCATATTTACTCTGGTCGCTGACGTGCGACTCACGTTGCTTTCATACCACCAACAGAAACTCATGCCACGTGCTCCCTGAAGTAGGTCCTAGTGCTTGCTACAAAAGATACATGACGCTGTATGCCCATGCGTTGTACAGTGGAAACGCTATTCTTAGAAACAGTGCAGAGTAGCAAAAAAAGCACTCATGATTCGTGAACAAACTCGCTCAATGGCTGATGAATTGGAACACAGCACTAACATCCTTCTCCCTCGTCTCCTGCCGAAGCAAAAGATCCTGGATCTGGCCCAGGGGCCCACTCTCCCCATCGTTGACGAAATGATTCCAACTGCTCGTATCACCGTACATCATGGCAGGCGCCTTCATAGTCTGCTTACCATCTTCCTTCCTGCATCGCTTGCACTTGAACGTATCATGCGTATCACTTGTCGTGTTTGGTTTGAATTGGAAGAGCTCCCGGAGACTGTCGAGCGTGAAATGGCGTTCGACGTCTTCAGCACTATCCACTACGCACGACGAAAGTGACTGCTTGTGTGATTGGCGCTGGAAGATCTTTTCCTCGATGGTTCCCGTGCCAATGAAACGGTATATAAAACAGTCCTTCTTCTGCCCGTCACGCCAAACACGTGCAAGGGCTTGCTGGTCAGCGGCAGGATTCCAGTCAGGATCGAAAAGGACAAGTCGGTTTGCACCGATGAGGTTCAAGCCACAGCCGCCAGCTTTGCTGCTGAGAAGGAAGACAAATTCCTCGCCTTCTGGGTCGTTGAACTTGTCGACAAGCTTCTGTCTCTTGTTGACGTTCATGGTGCCATCTAGACGCAAGCATCCGTACTGCCGAGAGCGACATAGTTTGTCGAACAGGTCCAGTGTCTGCGTGTAATTACTGATCAGGACTATCTTGTCATTGGAATTGGCTCTAATACGAGCAAGCATTCGATCTAGGACCTGCATTTTCCCAGAGTACCAGACCTTGACATCGCGATCGCGTCCTCGAGCGTCCTTAGGGACATAGTCTTCAGGGAAGAAGTCGTCACTGCCGGGTAGATCATCCGGCAGCGAGAGAAGGTCTGGATGATTGCACAGCTTCTTGAGCATACCAATTGCCTTCAACGGTTGGCTGCCCTTACCGCGAAGAAGCGATTTAATGTCGGGACTTTGGATAAAGTGGTTATAGAGGTCCATTTGAAAGCTGCTGAGGTTGCAAAAGACGACATGCTCGTATTTGACAGGCAAGTACTTCGTAAGAATGTCATTAGTTCGCCGAATGATGAACTTATTGACAAGCTCGAGCAATCCACGCAGACGCTCATCACCCTTCTGACGGTCCGCGTCTGATCCTGCTGCATCACGGCCACGTAAGATGGGAATTTCATACTGCTTTCTGAACTCGTTGCGGGTGCCGAGGAGGTTAGGGTTGGCGAAATTCAGGAGGGAAAAGTACTCTGACAGGTCGTTCTGGATTGGCGTACCGGACAGAATCACCCGCCTGCTGACGTTGAGTCCATTCAAGGCCTCGAACGTTTGCGATTCTCCATTCTTAAGTCGATGACCCTCATCACAGAGCAATAATCCAATGGGTGCGTTTTTCAGCTCATCCACGTTTAGCCGAAGTGTTTCGTAGGATACGATGAGCACAGGTCTCACAACGGCTCTTCCGCTAGCAACACACCACTGTCTGATTTGTGAAACCAACTCTGCTTTTGAAGATTTCCCGTCGATCGCAAATGGAGTGACCGTATCCTTGCCGAGCCATTTGACAAGCTCGTTAGCCCAATTTCGTACAAGGCTCGACGGGCACGCTATAACACATTTCTGAATAGTACTTTTGCCCGGATCCGGCGACTGCTTGAGAAGAGTCCACATCAGGGTTATGCATTGTAAGGTCTTACCCAGGCCCATTTCATCAGCCATAATGCATCCGTTGGCCTTTTCATCAATCAAGCCCGTAGCGCAGCGATACAAAAACCTCACTCCTTCAACTTGATGCGGACGAAGTACTTTTGCAAGTCTTGGGTCTATCACCACAGGAATTCTTGGGTGCTCGTTCGTAAGCTGCTTCTTCAAACCGAGTATGTCTGCCAAGCTCTTGTGCATTAGCGGTACATCTAACTTGGGTTTTGCTTCGTCTTGACTGAGTTTCTGCACGTCTTGTTTTATTTCAGGTTTCTCGTCGACTGTAGGATCGTAAAGTACAATAGCGAATTCACCGCTAGGGTCATGCAGCGGTTTTGCAACGAAGACCGCTCCTCTGCGAAGGCCGAGTGTAGGTGGTGGCCTAGCTGGATTATAACCTCCCACCGATTTGTTGATCAGTGGGACTGCAAAGCGTTGACGAAATTGCGTTTCCTTGTCCTTGACTTTGAAAATAGGGAATTTGTTTGCATCCCTGTTGGCTAAGGCTAGTCTGTCCTCGTTCGTCCAGGCTTCCTTCCCATCTTCTATACTGCCATCTGCATCGGCGTAGCTTATCTTCCTCCTCTTACGTGACGGTTTGTCTGAAGCTCGGCTAGGCGTGTTGCTGCCTGGACATCTGAAAGGCTTGATAAGACGGTCTATCGACTGAGGCCCTCCGCCGTAGAGGCGCGAAGGCTTCTGTGGAAGGGGAGTATTTTCTTTGTTTGCTCCCTGATCGAATGTCTGGCTTCGATGCATTGCAGTTATCTCGCACTAGAGGTCTAGCAAGTACTTCTGCTCACTATCTATCACGTAGCCAACAACTTCGAGAGTGCCGCTGGATAGTTTGCCACATCAACGCGCTAATGCACGCGGTCACCTGATCTATTAGTCAGCAGCACTTGTAACTGCTACCGCACCGAGTGCTCTACTTTGGCACTACATTGATTCACAAGCTACGATCACATATTGCCGGGACTTTCAATGTCCTTGAACTTTTCTGCATGAATTCACGTACATTCTGTTGACCTGCACAGCAGGTGGTGTATCTCACAAATAGTGGATCCCAGTCACTGGTTCCCTCAAGTCTGACGGAGGCATATTAATACACCAGTATGAATTGACATTGCAAATTTTAAGCCTCCTGAGATAAGGACCACCACCTCGTTGTTTTGAACCGAGCTCCCCACGAGTCCACGTGTATGTGCAGAAAATTGCGCAATCGATCACATAATCTGATCTTGAGTCAAGCCGCCGGTTTCCTCTGTGCCTTCCATTGCTTCTGCACTATCAGGATTGAAATACTTCACGAATGTTAGGCCGAGAGGGCGGCCGCCGTATTGATAGCCGGTAAATTTGGCTTCAGGAAAGTCAGCATGCCATAGCAAGTAGCTTTCCCAGATTCGCGACGACATACCAATAGCAGTTTCAGAATTATCAGCAGAATCAAATTGTACAACGCCAGTACCCTTTGAACGGCCGTTGGGCTCATATTGAATTTCTGCGCGTTCCACTTTGCCAATTGTTTGAAAGAGCTCGACCAGGTCCTCATTGCTTGTAGACCAAGGCAGCTATAATCGTGAGCAGATGCCGCAGGGCCGATGGAAGGGTAACTTACATTGCGAACATAGATTGTCTCACTCCTCTCGCCGCCGGAGGTAGCGTTGTCTGTGAAAGGGTTCGGGGGTGCGACGGGAGTAGCAGCATCGTAGCCACCACCTTGACCACCGTAGCCGCCACCGAAGCCTCCTCTTCCACCACCATACCCACCGCCAAAACCTCCTCGACCACCAAAGCCACCACGACCACCGAATCCGCCACGTCCAAAGCCACCACCAGCAGCACCAGGACCGAATCCTCCACGGCCAAAGCCACCGCCTGGAGGTCCTGCGAAGCGGTCTTCGCGGACTTCGAGCATCCGGCCTTGCCAGTCATAGCCATTGAATTGTGCAATTGCGTTACGAGCATCATCGGCTGTTTCGAAGGCGACAATGCCCGAGCCCTTTGGGCGACCATCCGGGGTCAGGTGGACGTCGGCGCGTATGACAGCGCCTTGTTGTGCTGCAGCGAAGAAGTCAATGGACGCTCGCCAATTCTGTGGCATTTCAAAGCAGCCGCGTGAGGGCACTTACCGGCTTGTCGAAACAAGTCCTTTAGGTCTTGCCAGCCGACATTGTAAGGGAGCTGTGAATTGCTATCAGTCACGATTGTTCCCCCGAGGAAAACAATATCTTAAGAGGACTCGACGAACGTTACTGATGAAGAGTTGACGCCCGCCGCCAGAGGGTGGTCCTCCAAGACCGCCGCCGCCATGACCGCCGCCGCCATGACCGCCGTGTCCGCCGCCGAAGCCACCTCGAGGAGGCCCACTTTCATAACCGCCGCGACCTGCCGCTGGGCCGGTGAAGCGTGGCTCGGCCTCCCGGTCCTGCCGCATGCTCTTGGTCAGCAACAGTAGCTAAACTTACTTTGCAAGTAGAGTGAATGGAAGTGAAGGACGATCACACACCTCTCGAACGTAAACCAATCTGCCCATGAGGTTCTGATTGCTGAGGGTATTGACCGCGTTTTGGGCTTGATCTCTCGTAGCGTACTCCACAATCCTAATGCATTTAGAACATGTTCAGTTCAGAGGAACATTTAGAGACTCACCCGCATCCCTACATGTACCCATGGGACAAGTCCCCATCCGTCAATCCAACATCCTTCAACCAAAAAAACAAAACCGGGAAATCCAGCCATCATATGTAGGCGCCCACCTTCGACATTCCATTCGGAAGTAATAGCACATCGGCAAAGAGGACTTCGCCCGCTGTGTAATGCTTAGTATTTACAACGGTCAATGAGTAGCGTTGTGGTCAGCTTACCTTGTCTCATAAAATCTTTGAGATGATGCCACTTAACATCATAGGAAAGGTTGCCAACGTAGACTCGGCGCTCTTGCTGCGACGATTCGCGCACTGAAGCCATCATTTGCTCTTTTGCTTGCGCTCGCTCCTCGAAAGATCGTACCGGAGGTGCTCCTCCGGCGCGACTGTGGCTTGATCCGGAATATCCGCCAGCCCCACCAGGCATAGGTGATCGAGAACGTCGATCACCACGGCGATAGTCTTCACGGCTACGGGAACGGCTTCTCGGAGAGTAAGAGCGACGACGGCGGGGGCTCCGAGTTCGGCGTCTAGGGGAGCGAGAGCGGTCACGCTGTGTTTAATGAAAAGATCAGTAAGAAGACAATTTGCTGGAAGATATTTTTGAAGCCTGAATGCTAATTTGAAAGGACGGCTAAAGCGACATCCATGACAGAGAAATGCCCGTGTCTAGCACGAATGCCAAAGCCAACAGACGTTTGGCATTTGGTTGTTTGAGACAACTATTGGGCAGAGACTTTGATTTGACACCTAGACAGGTGTCAAAGTTCCTAGCAG
The DNA here is from genome assembly GCA_032158265.1 of Bacidia rubella. Lineage (NCBI taxonomy): Eukaryota > Fungi > Ascomycota > Lecanoromycetes > Lecanorales > Ramalinaceae > Bacidia > Bacidia rubella. Next base: position 63,484 of record JAVTIF010000021.1, on the reverse strand, counting down.
GTGAGATGAAGAAGAAATTTAGATGCAAGGCGAGCCTCGTAGTTACACGAAAGAGAATGCACACGTACCGCGTAAGGGCGATAGACGTCTGCTGATTCTAAAGTAAGAACATAAGCGTTCCAACTGACAGATGATGGACATAGAGAATTCAATTGGTTGTAAGAGCAAATTGAGTCGTGTTTCAAGCCCAGCAACAGCGGATGAGCCGGAGCCAGCCCATTTTTCGATGCCGACGTCAGTACTCCGACGGAAAGAGCTACTCTTAGTGCAACATAAGGAAGGGAGGGGGGATTACGGACCCATAGCTACAAATCTCTCGCGCGATTGCCGAGAGGCTGGTTATTCCGTAAAGCGGTGAAGGGGATCGAGGATCTTGGTTGCGAGACGTGTAGATTGAAAGATGGTGCGAGGTTTGGTGTGCAGGGATAATGCAGAGATGGGTCACCGTCTGCAGCACTTCGGCTGGGCCGAACTTTCGGGTCTTCTAGGCAATTGACGTTTAGCCACTTAAATGTACGCAAGCAGATTTTCCTGCTCCAAGCGTGGCAATTTGTAGTCTCGGTCTGAGCGTGGTGGAGTGTGGGGCTTGATGGGGTCGCGCTGCCTACTTTTGCCTTATTCTGTACTGTTCAAAGGCGATCCGGTCCTGTGCCACAATCCATTCGAGTCAGCTTCCTATAGCCTGCGCAAGTAGAGGGAAAATGGACTCAGGGTCATGGCGGTCTCTGGGTGGCCGACGTACTTCTGCACGGTGAGAGGTCGAGCTGTTTGATGAGGTCTGACAGGTGAACCGGTGGGAAATATTGAGCCCCCACGTCTGAAGTGTCCTGATCGATGCACGGATTGACCGCTGGCAGGGTTTGTGGAGCCTGGCCGAGCTAGAGAAAATTCATGGAATGTTGGTGCATTAATTGCAGGTAAGAAGAGCTCCGAGTGGGAAAAGTGGTGGAAAAATTGAAGCTCGGTGTACCTTATTAAAAAGGCGCTAACCCCACAGGTGCTAGTCTGCCGTTGCCTTATGAGCAAAACCTTGAGAGGATCGATCTTTGATAGTGTACGATCCGAGTCCTTCGGCACTCTCCCAAGTCTCCTCCTGCCATACACCGCTGCATTCACGCGATGACAACGGCGAGCTCGTCTGACTAGGAGGCTGTCCTCCTACGGTGCAACTACAAGGTCACAAAGCTGTCCCAAATTACATTGAAATGAGAATGCCATCTTGAGTTACGCCGAGCATTGGGAGGGCACTAGGATTCAATGCAGACTGTGGCTAGCTAGTCGTCCGAATTGGTTCATTTCCTAGCGTAAAGAGATTAGACTTGGAAAGTGGCTTACGGCTCGGAGTCGTGACCAGGCTCAACTTCGCCATGTAGATGCAAGCAATCGAGGGATACGTGCGTCACCATCCGGCTGGATGCTATTTCTTCACCTTACACCTCGCACTTGGTGCATACAGCAACGCCGGCAGACGCATGGTTCTGATGAATGTTTACACCGAGATTCCTGCAAAGCGATCGTACAGCTTCCCCATTCGGACGAAGCGTAGCGCTCTGCAGGTCGTAAGATGGAGACCTGCTTGACCTCTGGTGCCGAAACGACATCCACCAATCACTGGGGGTTGAACCTGGTGTCGTCTCCAAGGCTGAAGTGGGACGGAGGATCTCCCGCTATGACTTGAACGGTTTTCAACATTAATCCACATCTTATTTCTCATGTTCAAGAACAGCCGAGCCCTTTCAGCGGTCCCATATCTCACGTCGCAGACATCAGCCAATAATTTTTGAATACGCCCTTTCCACGGGTAAGGCGCTAGAGCACATGCATTAGTTTCAGCAACCAGGCTGTAAGCCACCTGAATTCTGACCAAGCGGGGGCTCTCCGGTCGACAAGAGGCCGCCCATACGGTGAGCTTCGATCAACCACACCACAATAGGATCAGGTGTTTCTCCTGTGTGCATGGAGCCAAAGGCGCGCATAAATTGTATGCAGGCAACTCAATTGCGCGCGTTAGAAGCCAAGGAACCTCGGGCCGTCGGCTTTAAGGACGGGGATGCGGCAATACCACATCAAAATCATCTCTCGTGACATTTCTTCACGATAAGACGTCGTGAGCCTCAGAATGTCAGTAGCAGATGCGTGGCCTAGACTCACGATCAGAGCATCTCGCTTAGCCGTTCCTGTCAAGTGGAGACCGAGTACTACAACACCACGTCGATGTTATCACTCTTCTAGCTCCGAGCAGCCTTCACCTTACAACCCTTCGGAGAATGCAATACTGTCGTCAGCAATAAAACACGTTCCCAAGCATGGTTTCACAGACCAATCGCTCACCCTCGGAGTACAAGATGCTGGCTATCTCCCAATATCCAAGAACCTCTTCCCCAATGGCGCCTTCTCCCTCGTGACCTACCACCTGTTGACACAACGCTTTGCTCTCTCAAATAATTTTCAACGTCCAGATATCTCACCTACCACAAACGAACCACCTAAAGACATCCTTCGACGTATACAAACAATAACGCTGCACAGGCTTTATGCCAATACCCCCTACATCTCACAATATCAATCTGCTCTTGCACTCCTCACCCTTCCATCTAACGTGTCTACCGGGTTTCGTGAGCTCGCCCGTTTAGCAGATGAGATTTTGTATCTTGCAGGCAGCACGACTGTCACTACTGCTTGGTTCACCGACCGAGCAGCCCTGGCAAGCATTTATGCTAGTGCCGAATTGTTCATGACACAAGACAAGAGCCCCGGTTTTACAGAGACGGAAAAATTCCTTCGCAGGAGATTGGATGAGGGTGATAAGCTGAGGAGAGCGGGAGGCATGATGGGGCACTGGGTGGGGATGCAAATGGGAGGACTGATGGATGGCTTGAGGAGTAAGGGTGTCTGGATATAATGCGGACCCCAAGCCGGTGACCAGCTAGGAATTCACGCCTATTTCATTCCCAAGTACATATCCAAAATCAACGCTGCCTTGGCCTTGTTACTAGGTCTCTACCTTTTGTCTCTTGGAGAAATACTCCTGTCACATCCGATCCCTGTACCTTGGCGCTTGTCGGTCAGACCTTACAAACGTCATCCTAAACCCATCCTGCCCCGTCTTCGAGCCCTCTCTTTCGGTGCTTACTTGCTCCTGATCGAACGACTCCTCAATATCGGCATCAGACACAGGTCCCTCACTCGATCGGGCGCGGAATCTCCCAAGTTCCCTTCTTACTTCCTCGTACAAATGCTTAATACGGCTCCACCCATCTTTCACACCCCTCAGATTCCACCACATCTGTAAGACTCTACCCCGGCTGCCTTCACGGTCGCGCAACCGCAAGCGCCCTAGGTAGTGCAGGAACTCGATCGTGAGGTTATTGAATTGGATGCCTTGGTTCAACATCTCTTGCAGTAGGTCCGCTATGCCGTAGAGGTCCTGCTGCTGCGACCATTTCACGAAGAGCAGCTCGTTGTATAGGCTCGTAGATGCACCAAGCACATAGCTGACCGAGCCCATTGACTTGATCTCTGGGAGCAGCTGTAAGCTGTAGGGACTTGCGCGAAACTTGTGACGCCAGATGCGGAGCGCCTCAACATTGAGAGAGGTGTAGCTCTCTTGAACGATCGTATTCAGCTTCTGGGCTGATATGGCACCAGACCTATCAATCCAGGGCGCAAATGCTTCACTGACCGCTGAGCCTTGTGTTTGCTCGAGAGCAATTGTGTTGCCCGGGGCCTTGACCCTGCGATCGCTGGCTTTGCTAGATGTTGTCTTACGTGCTTTCTCCTCGCGTCCCATATGATCACACAATCTCTTGACCAGATTGAAAAGCTCCGACTCCAGAACAGCCCATACACCTGAATCCGTAGCGGCCGACTCCATCCGTGCTTCCAAAAGGCTTCGATATTTCTCAGTGGCTGCAAGGAGCCTTTCGTCGTCTTCTTTTTCTTTCGTGGCTCTTGCTATATTTCGAAACTTGCCTGGACGAATTATGCCCCTAAAATCGGGGCTTGCAGGGCTCTGGCCATCTTCATGGAAATCATCTAGCGCTTTCGGGAGGCGAGGACTTTTATCGGGATTTTGATCTATGATTTCTTTGCTCTGATCTTGGATGGCGGCATCGAATATGCTGTTAAGATCATCACTCAAAATATCTGACCTGGTAGCTACCTGCTCTAAGTCCCCGTCGTTGTCGTTAATCTTCCTTGCAGCATTCCGGGACTCCTTTGCTATTCGATGGAAAGCTAGGCGCTCAGATGGCGTAAGAGTTGATCGCCCAGGGGCCTGAGGGTCTTCATTGAGGGGGATTTCTTCATGAGCTGACGTCTCTTCGCTCCCAAAAGGAGTATTCTCAAATGGTATATCGTATTTCGTGGTTGCGTTAGTATTGTAACAGCGACGTTGCTTTGAGAACTCAAGTCCCTTCTCTAGGCGTGGTGTCGGTTGGCGAAACTGCTTTGAGTGACTGCGGATTGAAGCTGAGAGTATGGTTGGGGTGAAATATAGGACTGGGATGCAGTCAGACAAATTCAATATTTTCTTGTTCAGCATGCGACCAGGCACAGCATGGCAAGACATTGATCGAGACTCTCATACCGCTAGAGGCATCTATCTATGTGATCTTTTAGTAACACTGCTCAAGTGAGCTGTATAAACTGGGGAAGCTTGTCCCGCAACACTGCTGACTAAGGAAAAAGCACTTTGACGCGCTCCGGTGGCAAGTGAAGACGCGTAGAGTACGGCTCCGTAATAGCAATCATTTCCACAGTGGTTCCCAAGACTGTCCAGTGATTGCAATTGACCTCAAATACTCACCTACGTTACACCATGGGACGAAGATCGGAAGTCAAGGTTGAGCCAGAGGTAGACGACTACGAACGGCAGCGACAAGAGAACATAGCTCAGCGCAACAAATTGCTGAAAGACCTTGCTCTAGATGCTCGAGCTGCCGGACTCGGTCCGAAGCCCGCATCGAAGCCTGCGCCTAAGACCACTTCGTACAAGAGGAAATCAGCTGCTAAAAAGATCGAAGACGCTATCCCAGTAAGAACGTCATCGCGGCTAAAGGGAATCGTAGCAGACAGTGAGGTTGCGAAGCGGAAAGCAGACGAAGAACATCAGGTGGTCAGAGAGCAGGAGAGGATCAAAAGGCAAAGAAAGACTGGGGACATAGATCTCGGAGATGCGGTGGTAAGGGGCGACGGCTGGGACAAAAATCAGAATGTACTTGTGGACGTCATGAGAAGAGGTGCAAATCCATATGAACGTACGTTCGGTGATACAGAAGTGAAGTCTACGACCGACAAGGAACTACGCGCTCTGAGGGAGCAGATGAGTGGGCTAGAGCTGTATGAAGGTTTCGAGCCCAATCGGATCAAGATCACGGAAGAAAGAATATACTCCCTTGGCTTTCACCCAACGCCGGATAAGGCATTAGTATTCGCAGGTGACAAGATGGGCAATCTAGGCATCTTCGATGCTTCTCAAAAGACACCATTCAAGAAAGAATCCAACGGCATAAAGCACGAGGATGGTGAGGACGAGGACGAGGAAGGCAGCAAGCCAGCCATCACAACCTTCAAGACCCACACGCGTACGATATCCTCATTCCAGTTCTCGCCCAACAATCAATCGCACCTCTACACAGCGTCTTATGACTCTTCGCTACGCCTGCTGGACTTGAACAAATCAACGTCTGTTGAGTTGTACGGACCAGAAGACGCATCGATGGATGAGCCCCTTTCCGGTGTTGAAGTTGATCCTTCCAATCCGCACATCGTATACTTCTCTCGTCTCGATGGCTACGTAGGCAAAATAGACACGCGAGCGAAGCCGCAGACAACGGAGGTATATGAACTATCAGAAAAGAAAATAGGGGGCTTCACTCTGCATCCAGGTCAACCACACTTTGTAGCCACAGCATCACTGGATCGATTCCTACGAATTTGGGACTTGCGAAAAATGAGTGGGAAGACGAGTAGGCAATTGCCTGCGTTGATTGGTGAGCACGAAAGTAGATTGAGTGTCAGTCACGCCGCATTCAACTCGGCAGGCCAAGTTGCAACAGCAAGTTACGACGATACCATCAAGATTCACACATTTGACGGTATGAGTGGCTTCAAACCGGGTCACAAGATACCGGAAGAGAATATGGACCCAAGCACGATCATCAAGCATAACAACCAGACAGGCAGATGGGTGACGATGTGCGTTCTCAACTTCTCCTTTGCATTTCTCATGACTCCTCCGTGTTCTTCTTGTGACGTCGCAATGCACTCCTTTGCTAACCTGATACAAGCCTGCGAGCCCAATGGCAACGCCATCCCCCGAACGGCATCCATCGCTTCTGCATCGGTAACATGAACCGCTTCGTCGACGTCTATGCCGCCAGCGGCGAGCAGCTTGCTCAGCTTGGAGGCGACGCTATCACCGCAGTACCCTCCGTGGCCCAGTTCCATCCCACAGAGCAGTGGATAGGAGCTGGGACTGCCAGCGGAAAGCTTTGCCTGTGGATGTGATTTACTTCCAACCCCTTTTGCGAATACGTTCGAAGCGTCTCTTGGCTATCGGCGGTCATCTATTGGCGTGTTCTTTGAGCCTGACCATATGTATGTATATAAATTTTGAAGATATTGAAGATCATTATAGGCCAGAAGACCTTTCAACCAGCTGTAAGCCGTGATCTTGTGGCCGTGAAGTCGCTTCCGGACACTCTGTGAGCGCGCAATCTCGGCGGCCAGATAGATACGACTGTGCACAGGCCTCGCTTCATCTTGTCCAGCCTCAGAGGAGAAAGGGAATGCTGCACATCGTTAGCATGAAGTCCGAAAGTGCTTGTCTCGCAGAGTCAGGTTGGAGTACTTACCTCAAGTGTGCTTAAATCCTTAACTAGCTGGCTCAAAGCTTGCTGCAAGCTCTTCTGATTGCTCAGCAGTGTATCATTATCTGCTCTGATTTCGTCACATTCCTGCTGTCGGATTGCCAATTGGACGTTCTTGATGAAGCATTGTGCAAGCGATCGTTTTCTCAATATCTTGCTTTGCTGCGTTTCGACCTTGAGTTTTGCATGAATGGCATCGATAAGTCTGTCTTGTTGGAGCAGAATTGCGCTCTTGCCGTTTGATGACTTCTCCAGTTCTTTATTCTTGCTTTCATGCTTGGAGCTCTGTTCAGCTAGGCGGGTTTTCAAAGCCTCGATTTCGTTGTTCTTCCTGTCGATACAATTGGCTTGCTCGTCGAGTTTGGTTTGCAGATCGTCCTTTCCTCTCTTCTCTTGTTCGAGCTCCGTTTTTACCCTCTCTAAACCGCCTTCATATTTCTTGCTTGTTGCTTTCAAGTCCGCTATCTCGGTTTCATGGTCTGATTGGGTGCACTCAAGGTCCACGACCTTTCTAAGGCTCGTCTCGTTATTTTCCTTAAGCGTACCGATAGTCCGGCAATGCTGCTCATTCTCAAGTTCAAGCTGCTTTGCCTTGGCCTGGAGTTTCTTGTTTTTGCTTTCTTCTCTAGCTATTCGTTCGCTGGTCTCTTGCAGCGCATTCATCAATTTCTTGGAGACCTTCAAGGCCGTCTCCGCCTTTTCTTGTGCCGCTATAAGCTCCTTTGTTTCCTTGCTCTGATATCGAGGTGATCCACGTGCAGTGAAGTACTGGAGGTCCTTGTAGAAGTCGATCGCTTTTGCTTCGTCTTGAGCACCTCGGTGATAGTGATTGCATAGAAGCAGATTTGCTGTGGGAATAATATCTCTCATTTGGACGTCACCTGGGTCCAGTTGGCTCAGCTTGAAGATGACGGTTTTGACCTCCTGCCGCATTGCCTGGTTCAAGGGATTCTTGCACCTGATTCCTTTGAGAGTCTTTCCTCGACATGTCGTTTCGGCAAGGTCGACATTGAACACGAGGCAAGGGTCCCAGTATGTAGGTTTCGTAGACAGCATCGCAGCTTAAGCACAGTTGGCTCGTTAGGCTTGGAGTGACTGGAAGCAACAACGGGCTGGCAGGATGAGTGTAAAGGGAAACAGTCTGATCATCAAACTCCGAGCAACGCATCTTGGACTACTTTATGTATTGTATAGTTTTATTGCTAATTTTGGAGGATCGTGGTGGATGGCAGGCGCAGTCAGCAAGTCCCACGGTGGGAGCAGATTGGCCTATCAGCGACGCGTGATACAGAGGCTTGGTGCATATGCGAGGCTGCAGCTACCTTAGCAGTGGCTGTGACACCAAACCGCGCCCTTTGGCGTCTAGAATCTTCCCCAAGTCAAGCAGTCATCGAATTGTGCACTTAATTCAGTGTTTCAGGACTCAAGTCAGTGCTCGGACGTGGTCAAGCTAAATCTGCCCAGGGTGGGAAGAGACATAGGCTCTACGGCTTTGCGTTCGATGAGACTCGGCGTTATCTAATTCATCAAAGGCTGCGTACCACCCAGGTTTTGCGATGATAAGGCACAGTTGACATTGACGGGGAAAATTTTAGGATCTTTTATAATATATCTTCACTTAGTAAATTAACGTCGGGTATCTAAGAAGTTGGCCCCAGATTTTATTACGTCGCATACTTACTAAATAGATTCGACATTCGACATCCCTGTTTGGTTGCAGGGTTGTTTTTCAACTGAGACCAGCCCCTTTGGAGAAGCCCATTAATGCTAAGAGTGAGCCCATCGAGCCCTCTGCCCGAATCATAGGTGGAAGTGAGGATCGGCTTGAGATTGATATGGACTCAGAGTCTGACATCGGTGTGCTTGCTCCGGACTCAGATGGAGCAGTGACATTCGTTTCTGCCCAATCTGCTTTCGGTTTATTTGTGTTGGCACCATTGTTATCATCAGCTATTGATTTGACTGATTGAGCTGGAGTACCATTATCCGGTGAATCAGCAAGCCATGCCTGCCGAAGTGATAGACCTAAAGCCAAAGACAATGGACGTGGCACGCTGTTCCCTACTATCTTGTACTGTTCGGCAATGCTCCCAACCAGCACCTCGTGATCTGGGAAACCCTGAGCTCTCCGAGCCTCGAGGATTGTAAGCAGTCGATGCTGATCCCAATGGAGACAACCACCATGGACACCATCTTCGGGCTTTTGAGAAGTGGTTATGGTCGGCATCAACTTCCCTCGTTTGAGCCTTGACCAGGCCCTAGACTTTTTACCAGCCCGTATCTCATTCGTCCAGGAAAATTTCTGAACCTGACGCTTTGGCATCCATCCGCGTTCATGAGCAGCCAGAAATCCGGAACCCCCTGGAAACCTTGGCACACATGAGATGCAGATGTTGTTCATGACGGACATTACCCTAGAACAGCGATGATCCGGGTAAGCAATTGGTATTACCTTTGCATCCGAGACGGGTAAGTCGTGGGTTGCTTCCTCCGCAGAAATATAATCAAATGGTGTTGGAACTTGACATCGGCCACTGAGTTGCAATCCGTTGGCTGTCCTCCCGAGACTTCCCCCTATTACATTCTCCGGATGACCATGCGTTTGAGGAGGCTCTTCTAGGGGACACAACCCCGGTGCGGTCAACGAAATGAAAATTCGTGTTCTGGATTGTGGGCTTCCAAAGGACCAAGCATCTAGACAAAATGTCCTTACTTGGTAGCCCATGCCAACGAATGCACACAGGACGGCGGCAAAGACATTCTTATCTTCGCCACCTGAAGCCATACCTTTGACGTTCTCAAGCAACGCATACTTTGGCCTATAAAAGTCCATAAAAGAGACTACTGATGCTACCAGTGACTCATTAATTAAAGCACCATCAGCGCCCCTAGAAGCTGTGTTAGTATGACGTGATGCCAGTAGCTTTTATGCTCGCCAACGATTTGCCGTCTGTCGTTAGGGTAGACTTACTTATTTAGATTGAGAAGCGAAAACCCCTGGCAGGGGCTACCAGCAACTATCACCTCCACTTCTCCGACCGCCGCAATGAGGCCGTCGTGATACATGCCTTTTAGAGCTTCGCTGAGAAAGTGATTTACTGATCCTCGAAATAGGGCGATATCCTTTGCGTCATTACGATTAGCTTTGTAAGTATGAATCGCTTGGTTGAAATGATCGATGGCATGTGTACATTGCACTGCCCCAGCCTCCTCCATGCCTCGACCAAAGTTGCCACCCCCACAAAACATCTCCAGGGCTTTCAGAGGTTCGCGAAGAGAAGGCTCATGAGGGTTCCAGCTCTCGGTCAAGTCGGTCGGCCATGGCTGCCTAAGGGCTTCTAGTAAACTATCCCTTCCTTGTCTTGTGCAGATGTAGTAATGATCCCCGGAGCCTTCCCTATTGTACGGCGCTGGAATTTTGTTGGTGTCCCTAGCCTCCACAGAGTAAAAGCCTACGCAACAGTGTCTTTCGATCCGTTCAAGGGGGACAGTCTCCACATGGTCCGAGTAAATGAGTTCGTTGGGTGCAGCATCAGTCATACTATAGTCGCTCCGCTTTCTGAGGAGTAGTCTCAAAGTCACTGAGTCTTGAGAAGGGTTCATTCCCAGAATGACTGATGGCCTTAGGGAGGCTTTCTGACCATGTCTCTGTCTGAGAAACAGGACGGTATCACCGATCGACCACTGTTTCTTGGATGTGAGACGCCGGCAAGTACACTGAAAATGGGATTCCTGGAGAGTGATCCAAGCAGCATTCCCTTCCATGTACTGTTGTCGACAAAAGAACTCTGACTTTGAGCTAGGATTGCCATGGAAAGCGACCGCCGGTTTTCGAAGGACATCATTGAGCAGAACAGGACTGTCTCCACAATTACAATGGTCACTGAGAAACAGCTCCTTTTGATGGGGGTATGCCATTTTCATGCAAGCGGTGTCAGAAGGTCGGTACAGCCAGAGCAACCCAAGTTCAAATCCTTCAGAAGTTGCTTTTAACGCCTGCACATAGGCAAGCCATTCCTTGCCCTGGCTTTTCCAAGAGCTCACCGAATCTGGCTGAAGCGCGACCACGTCACCCACCTGCACCGGACCCTCATTGGGACTTATACGGCAGCTAGAGATCGACTGTCGCTGAGAACCCCGGTTTGCAGATCCTTCATGGAAAGAAGAAACTACATTTCTGTATTGGTCAAAGTCTGCAGGTGATTGAGGATCCAGGAACCTTGCCCACGGTAAGTGTCGAAAGCAGTCGAAGGCATAGGGTGTAACTGTCGTCTTCCGGACGAAGTCTTTGCTTCCATTCCCACCGAATACAGCTAATTGCTCGGGCTTGACGTCTACTTCGATCTGCTCTGGAACAGCTGACAGCTCTTGTGGAAGAATTTCGCTCCAAATCCTTTGTTGAAGATAGGACTTATCGACTTGAGACGCCTGACAACAAAGAAACATTGCTTGGCTTGCGATTGCTCTGCGGAAATCGTGGTCGCCATACTTTTCAATCCAAGCTTTCACTACATCGTCTGTAGGGTACGTGTCTTTAAGCCATGAGTAGAATCGCTCCCGAAAACTTGAAAGTTGAACATCTTCATTACTGAACATGAAGTCGACAACGTGTTTAGCAAGATCAGCCATCCATAGGAAGGTCACATGGTAGCCTCGATATGCGGCAGCAGGGGATCTCAGCCTGTATCAGGTGTCGAATTTTTTACTTTCGCAGGTCTGGATCCAGATCTCATCGCCCACACTACAGCTTCCCAGATCTTCATAAGACCCAATTGATAGTACGCTGAAAGGCACATGGTGGACGCGATGTGTCTTCCCTTCATGGCAAATGGCTCCGTCAAAGCAGAAGTGTTGGGCGATTGATCCGTTTATTTCATGCAAAGCCACCATCTCATTTGCAGACGAGTGCTCAACTATATCGTTCGTTGTCTTTGAACGTCTGGTGCGGTGCGGTCTATAAATGCAGAAATCGTCAAGATCCAACTCAAGAAATGTACTGGATGTCATGTCATCATGTTCAGTGGTGGTCTTGGGGCCAATTTCAAGTCAGTCCTTCCCACCGAAAATGAGACCGTATCATACCATGAATTCATTCAGGACGTCTGTTTCGTGCAACGCCGGCCACGAGATCTCAGAGTCAGCATATAAGGACTTTGGGTAAGTCAACTCTGGAACTCTGATCGCTTTCAAAGGGTGTTCGACTGCTTTTCTGGGTTTGAAACTGATGTGGGCATCAAGACTTATTGATGTGCGAGTTCTAATATAGTCTGTGTCGGCTTCATAGGATACTCTCTTCCGTTTTCGAATGTTGGAGCGAGTCCTCGATGTTTTCTGTTCGGTGTCGTCGATAGTCATTGCACTAACAGTGGGATTTGCCATTTTGCAAGAGGTATGCACCAAATTGCGACACAGACAAGATCTGACGTATTTGAAGAGTTAATGTTATAGGCTTGAGCTTTGATCAACAAGTAAATTCAATGTTAAATTTTAGATGGAGTGACGGATATCTGTGTCGCGTTGCATATTAAGCAGAGTGACAATGCTGAGAAGACTCATGTACCCCTTTTGATAGTTTTCATCAAGGTTAGAGCCCCATGGAATCTGCTTAAACGCGTAAATGGCTATGATTCAGGGCGTTCATGCAGTCATACTTGGTAGGTGATTTATGAATTGAGTTCTCATATTAGACGCGTCAAGGCCGCTGATACTAGTTTCTTGGCATACATATCAACTAACATGCGTCCTCTCATTGTAACCCTGGCATCAACTCTTACGCCGTCTCTTCATACTCCTTAGAGCACGTCGACCCATGGCTGCCAAAGACTCGCTCGAAATACTCATCTGACCGGTATGGCTCTAGCCTCCGCTCCAACCACACCAGACAGGGGGACACAACATCTACAGCTTCGTCGAGCATTCACCGCGCCCACCAAAACTACCAGACAATCGCCTTTGACACACGAGGCAGAGGCTCAAGGTGCTGAGACTCTCTTTGCGCATAATGCCGTAAAGATAGTGTCTTTTTCAACCGCAAGCAATCCAGGCCGCAGATTTTCTGCATCTCATCTTGGTCCTACAGAAGGAAATGAAGAGCCAACGGGAACACTCCCTTGGGCTTCCCTGACCGAAAGAACTATTGCTGCTGGCATGTTGCAAACTAGCCTGTCAATTGAATATAGCTGAGCTCGCTATCTAGGTCCTCTCAGCGTTTACCGCGTTCTCGGCTCAGTCGCTTTCCTCCGGTCTGGTGCAACGCTACATCCGATCCTTGCCAAATCTCAGTGTTGGTGCGTCGACGGAGTTTCAAAGTTCGTGCTACGTATTAGAGCCTATAGCTACTATCGCATTGAGCTACCATCCTCTAGCGATGAAGAGATGCACCAAGTTGAAAATTTCAAATTAGTGCTAGACAAGGTCCTGCAGTATGAGAAGACTCCATGCCCCTTCAAGCGAGGGTTTTCAGTAGAGCTACCAGAGGCGCCGGAGACCCCTGTGAAAAGAGTCCCGTGGACACCAAAGCGAAAAGTGGAGCCCGAGCCAGCAAGCCCCTCACCTGCTCTTGAACACGTTGCGGCCGGCAACAAGAATGCTCGAAGAAGCTTTACAGCAACTACAGAGGCAGAGGACGCAAGTATCGAAACGAATCTCGAACACAGCCCTCCTACAAAGGTCGCAGATTATCCACCTGAACGTTCAAATTGTAGCAGCCGGACCAGCACTGCAGAGGATGTCAAGGATGAAACCACTGTTAGTAGCACGGCCACGCGACGAGCCCTATTCGAGCAGAATCAACAAGGAGTAGATCCTACCAGACCACCAGAACGACCGACGGGTCTAATGGTTGCACGTAATGTAACCGCACCCCCACAACTATCTTTGTGGGCCAAGCATTCCCATCAGCATCAGGAGCCTGTTTCTCCTGCAGAAACGCCAATACCTGGAGATGTGTCATCGTCATTCTCATCGAGTGTTGACTCATTCTGTTCTTTTCACAGCGTCGTATCTCCCTCTTCGCCTTCCCCTCGTACAGAAGAGTCTGTTCCTAGCGAGCTCAGCATACCACGGATTCGAGGGCATGAACCACATCATTCAGAAGTCACGATGACACCGAAGCCTCGAGACTCATGGGATCTAAGGGAGACATCGCCTGAGACACCAATAAACCATCCTCATCCTTCAACTCTGCTTGATGACGCTACTTCAATGAACGACATATATCTGGACTCTCCTACCGTTGCCCCTCCTGGATTACGAGTAAGACATCATCTGAAGAAGCGGCGCGAACAATCTCCGCTTCCACCGTCCGCGAACCTCTACGTTCCCTATTCGCCGAAAGGCAGCATGTCAGGCAATCACCTTACCACTGCAATATTACAGCGGACTTGCTCATTCCTGCTGGGCCCTCCGGTGCACTTAGTGGCATTGATGTTGAGAATAGCAACAAGAATCACACATGGAGTACTGCAAGGCTCCACCTGTGGAGTTGGAGAACGAGGTGAGAAAATACCGTGTGCCTGGGATTTCTCCAGCGACGCTAGTGAGGGCAGCGAGGATGACTGGAATGAAGACGACTATGGAGCCAGTCTTTGCAAGACTGTTTCTGGCAATATGGTGAAGCCGCAAACCGTCGGTGGCAGTTGGGAGATCGATTAAGCATTTTCCGGGTGAGCTGGTATCTCAACTCAGATCTCTTCGTTTGTCCACATGACTCATGTAATATATGACGATGATGACGATGATGAGCGACGTACGGTCTAATGGGAGCTCATGAATCTTACTTGAGGGCAACGTAACTAGTATTGTCGAAGTCCTTTGTGTGGACATGTTCGAGATATTTTATTGATACATGGCATAAACCCCGATTTGCTTTGGCCATACATCCGCCATATTCGGCTTCGATTGATGTACCAGTGCTTGATTTCCTTAATCGTTCTTATGGGTGTCAAAAAGACAAATCATTCACTCTTCCTTACTGAAACTCAATTGAGCCTCATCTTGTGACAATTCTTTCTTGACATGACACCTCAGACATCGCTTTTTGTGCGGTGACTGGGTAGAGGCATAATCTATACAACAATGGCATTCCACCCAATCTGAGACGGCTTTGAATATCATTGCTCACCGTATGGGTGAGGGTTTGGCCCTCACTATATCAATGCCTATCGTCATGGGCATTCCTTCATCTCACTTGTCAAGCGTGCGTGGTCCTGTCAACTCATCACTGAAGCGTTATACGACAAGACCCAAATCGAAAATGGCATGGATCTCAGGGTACGAATATGAAAGCATGACACTGCTCCAACTCAGACGTCTGCTGAAGCAGCGTCGATTGCTCATAGGGGGCAAGAAAGGGGCGGTGGTCGCTCGACTGGTCGAGTACGATGAGAAACAGTAAGCCTTTGCATCGCACGTTCATGATCAGAGTGGCTAATCCAAGTGTCAACAGTCGTTTTCAGTTCCTCAGCCTACCACCTGAGATACGCAACATGATATACAGAATTATCGTCCAAGACAATGACATCGAGCCTCGTAGGCTTCGAAAGCAGCCATTCGCTCGCGGGGAAAGGAACCGCACCATGATCCAGCAGCCCAACCTCGTCAAGGTCTGCCGTTCGATTCGAGCGGAAGCGCTTCTCCTGTTCTACCAGGATCGAGCTTTTCATTTCCTGGTAGAGAACCGCACAAGTATGGACCTTGGATCAGCAACACTCATGACAATGGTGAAATGGCTCAGGAGGCTTGACACTACAGCACGAATGAAGATACAAACACTACGAATCACGTTCAAAGGGCCATTCGACAAGGTGTGGCTTATTCAACTGGACTGGCTGATCAGAAAAATGCCATGTTCAACGGCCATATACATTCACTGCTTGCACGCTACTGCTCGCGTAAAGCTTGCCTCAGTTGTTAAGCAGTATCGCAGTATGAGATCTTGGCGCATCCCAGATTTGCAAGATCGAAACGACTGGTGCTATCCCTGGAAAGGGCAGGTATGCGAATCTGACACCGCGCTTAGCAGTCTGGTCTTTCCGGCACGTCATGATACCGCCTGTTCGGTCTTGCAAGGCATTGTGGGAAAAGCAAGATCGAGCCGTAACAGTCTTGCTTCTTCCACGTCGGCATCCAATGACAGTGAGGGTGGGAAGAAATGTGCCAGTTGTGGGCATCAAAGTGAACAGGATCAGCAGATAGAGATCTGTTGATTGGTGATGTCAGTCTACACTGACTGAGAGGCTCTTGACATATCGAATGGTGATGATGGATGTGTGGCCACAAGCTTTCGGGGGCAACAATTCAGCTTAAGTGAGACCAGTTGCAGCGGGGGAAAGGGTTGAATAGCAACACTAGACAGTGTCGTTCCAGAGATAGTCTTGCCAATTGTCTTACAATAATCCTTCTTGAATGACACATACGGCCACATTTATGTGGAAGGCTGCTTTTAGCACTTTGACAGCCTTTGACAGCCCAAGCCAGTATAGCTCTAACTGCTTTGAGTTCTAGCGCCACCAAGCCCACGTTCTGAAATGCTCGAAGCTTATTGGACAGCAAACGTCCTTCCTTTCTCTTTGAACGCATGGCTTCCACACCTTCTTAATCAGACCCTGAACTCATCTCTAGTAGTCCGAGGTCTATGCGTTTCTCGCAAAGGGGCCTTTGAAGCGCCTTCCAAGACTCAGCATGGCACACTGGACCTGTTAAGGACTCATCAAGCGTTGCCAAGTACATAGCATCATGGACAAGCAAAGCTTCAGTTGCTTGATTCATATTGGCACTCGATAGGAGTACATCAAGCAAGCGGCAGTGCCCCCATGCCAAGAGGGCTTGTATTGCTTGTTGCATTAGCTCTCTACAAGTGCCGGCTGGGTGAAGCTATACAAGATCTTCATTTTGGCCCGGGGTCCACTGTCTCTCAAACATGGAAGTGCCGCCGAATGAAATGACAAGCTCCTCAATACTCGCTTCAGAAGATGGCCAGCACGGTTCACCACATCGGGCATGACCGGCGCAGCTCCTCGCATGTGCGGAAGGTGGATCCATGAATGGCCAAATCCTGCATGTGTCCCAGTGTTGTGCAGCTGTTACAACCGAGATCTAGGCCCAAGTGCCTCGCTTTTTACCCCAGCCAATATGTAACGACTCGGCTACCAAGGTGGCATAAGGCCCATGTGCACAATAACTTTGTCTCATTGGCTTGAACCTTCCGCTGCATTCCCTTCTTTTGGTAAACTTTGTCACTGTCTAAAGATCTATCTTTTTAGCTCTCCCGCAAATCCTCTCTCGTGGGATCAATATATCACGTCAGTCTGCCACCCATCTCTCAAAACCCTGCCTTTCCCCTTCACCTCTTAACTTGGCTTGCTCCGCACACCTACATTTGTTGTCATCCACTCGACTTTTCTTTGTTGCAAGAACAACCGTTCCAGGGCCTGAACGAAAGCGTGTTCGATCATGGCTACTGCCAAAACCGCTGGTGGTAATGCCGCCTTCCACAATTTCAACAATGACTTCGCACATATCACCGACCCCAATGAGCGAAGACGTCTCGCCCTTGCAGAGATTGACAAGGCACCTTTCGGCTGGTACCATGTCAGAGCTTGTGTAGTTGCCGGAATCGGTTTTTTCACTGATGCCTACGACATCTTTGCCATCAACTTAGTGACAGCTATGTTGGGTGTGGTTTACTGGCAAACTGCGCACAGCAAGCCGGGAACAATTCCCAACAACTCGGACACTGCGATCAAGGTAGCCACCTCGGGTGGAACGGTCCTTGGTCAGATTGGCTTTGGTATCCTAGCCGATCTCGTTGGTCGTAAGAGGATGTATGGCTTGGAACTCATTCTCATCATCTTTGCGACTCTGGCGCAATCACTTAGCTCGTCGTCTCCGGGTATATCTGTCGTTGGATTGATCATCTTCTGGCGTGTGTTGATGGGAGTTGGTATCGGCGGTGACTATCCTCTGTCTTCAATCATCACATCCGAGTAAGTTATCCACTCTCAAGATGATTGTAAGATTTTAACAGGAGCAGATTCGCCACGACCAAATGGAGAGGAGCAATGATGGGCTCCGTTTTCGCCATGCAAGGTTTCGGCCAATTTGCAGCTGCTATGATTGCTTTGATCGTGACATCAGGATTCAAGGAGTCACTTGAGAGTGCTAAGACTGTAGCTCAGTGCGACGGCGTTTGTCAACTTGCTGTTGATAAAATGTGGAGGATCATCATAGGGTTTGGCGCAGTTCCAGGATGCATTGCTCTTTATTACCGTCTCACCATACCTGAGACACCTCGCTACACTTTTGACGTCTCTCGTGATGTTGAGAAGGCGAATGAAGACGTGAAAGCGTATTTCGAACACAAAGGTGAAGGACGTCCAGACGATCTCCGACAAGCTGCGGTTAATCAGGACTCTGCAAAACGCTATGAGCCCCCCAAAGCGTCATGGGCAGATGTATACCGCCACTATAGCCAGTGGAGGCATGGTAAAGTTTTGCTCGGTACAGCAGGCTCCTGGTTTTTCTTAGACGTTGCATTGTGAGTTCGAAGCCTCAAGATTAGAGTAACAATGTTCGACGGAAAGCTGACAACTTGTAGCTATGGTCTCGGCTTGAACAACTCTACTATCTTGTCAGCGATTGGCTACGCAAAGGGATCTAATGTCTACAAGATCTTTTACAACACCGCTGTAGGAAACTTGATTTTGACATGTGCTGGTGCTATCCCGGGATATTGGCTCACGGTGCTCACTGTCGACACGTTGGGCCGGAAGAAAATCCAATACATGGGTTTTGCAATGCTGACCATTCTGTTCGTCATCATTGGTTTCGCTTATGACAAGCTGGTGAAGGTGGAAGGAGCTTTGATCTTCCTCTATGTGCTTGCACAATTATTCTTCAATTTCGGTAAGCAAAGACTACTAGCACCGTATGATGCGCCAGCTAATCTCATCTCCTAGGACCTAACGCAACAACTTTCATTGTCCCGGGCGAGTGTTTCCCAACACGCTATCGCTCCAGCTCGCACGGTATCTCCGCAGCTTCGGGCAAAGTTGGTGCTATCATTGCCCAGTGTGTCTTTGGTCCCCTGCGTCAAAAGGGAGCGCCTCCAGGGTCCACCGAATCTCCATGGCTGGATCATATCATGCAAATCTTTGCTCTCTTCATGTTGTGTGGACTTTTCACGACTATCTTGATTCCGGAAACTAAGAGGAAAACCCTCGAGGAGTTGGCTGGGGAAGTCCCTGGCACTGCTAATTATGATCCAGTGTCTGCGGGACATGGCACAGCTCAATATCGAGAAAGCGACGAAATGCAGAATAGTAGCGATGGTAATAACTCGAGGGATGAGAAGGTCGTGTAAATAGAGTCTCGTTGAGACTTTGAACGTGGAGAGGCGGCGATGGGTATGATTTGCTATATGATTATCAATCAGAATGCGTGGACATGAAAGAACAAACATAACAATGAATCTACTGTAATACCCATAAATCCCATTCGCTTTTTACTCTCTATCACCAATGTGATTCATCTAGAACTGAAAAAGGGTTGTCAGGGGCAAGCTTGGCACGGATCCCTTGTGCCCGCAAAGACGTCCGATAAGAAAGACTACGTCAGTGATGGCAGCACAACGAGAGCGCGCTTTGTTTTGGCGGGCTTACAAAATCAATGGCGATGGGTGAAAAGAGTCAGCTCCTTTGATCTCGCTCTTATTCGCCAGTTGACCGCTAACACGGACAGAGGCTCTCTGCTGCATATCTGTTGATATCGACGCCGTTGCCGGCTGGCTTGGCTCATATGGCGGCCAAGACTCCACCAGCGACATCTCAAGAGGTAGGAGACCTATTCTGAGCTCCCCAAACACTGCAATTGACAAGAGAAAGGCATCTTCGCCGGCACAGTGGGAGTCAGACGGCTGCTGAAGCTTTTTGAAAAGTACAATATAAAGACCACATTTTTTATACCGGGACATTCTCTCGAGACCTTTCCAGAGGAATGTGCTATGGTCAGAGATGCTGGGCATGAGATGTACAAGCCGGGTTTCCTCCAGATGTGCTCCGGCTTGAGGCATAGAGAAGCTCACGAAGTCCCAGAGGTCTACACGGATACTCGCACGAGAACCCCGTTGCCATGACATTAGAGCAGCAACAGGTCATCCTCGATAAAACCTACAAGCAGCTGACAGAGTTCTGCGGCAAGCCTCCGAGAGGAACCGTTGCCCCGTTCTGGGAAACAAGCAAAGAAGGCGCCGAGCTCCTGCTGAAATATGGTGTAGAGTATGGTACGGACGCTCATGTCTGACAGCATTGAAGCGTGTTGACGTCTGAGATTCGAAGATCACAGCTTTTCTCACCATGATTGTCTGCCGTACTATCTTCGGACAGGGGATAGTGTGACTCCCATTGACTACGACAAAGACCCGTCCCATTGGATGAAGCCCCTTGTTGCAGGTCCAATGACTGGGCTCTGCGAAATACCTGCCAGTTGGTACCTCGATGACCTGCCTCCGATGATGTTTATCAAGAAGATGCCTAATTCGCATGGATGGGTGAATCCGAGAGATGTAGAGGTATGTATAATTTTCGACCTGTTGTATCTTGATTTGAAACTATCGCCAATCCACCTTCTGCACCGTAAATTTACCACAGAGCCCTATCTAGTAATTCATGTAAATACTTGAGAAGGCAATGCTGACTCAATCGTCGTTGACAGGATCTGTGGCGCGACCATTTTGATTACTTCTACAGGGAATATGATGAGTTTTGCTTCCCAGTTACCATTCATCCAGACGTGTCCGGTCACCCCCAAGTTCTCTTAATGCTGGAACGGTGAGTCCAGACTCAAAGATTCCTGTGAAGCGCTGCCGCAGAATGTTTCTATAATGTTGATAATCATGGGAAAGTATAGGCTGACTAATTAATCAGATTGATAGAATATATCAGTGCTAAATCTGGCGTGCAATGGGTAACCATGGCCGACATCTGTGACGATTTCAAAAGCAAGAACCAGCCACCTAAGGGTGCATTGATGCCTGCAGAGCATGGTGCCATCACGAAAGATCCTAGTATGCTTCGGACCCCCTCCCTTCGAGTGGCTGAATCCACCTAGGATTTTGGTGATGCTGACTTGCGTCATCAGATCTTCAATTACAGAAGGCCTGAAATGTCACTGCCCTTTACGTTAGCATACGTAGATCATTTTGGATTTGCAGTCTTGAAAATCTCTTGTGCAACACTCTATGCCTTTCCTCCCTAATTTGTGGTGGCTTGAATGAGTCTTTGCTACCTTGATTGCTGCGATGGTACCGTATGGTCGATTTCAACCCTTGTCTATTCAAACGACCGACTCTTACTTTCGACATGTCTTTGATCAAGGCACATTGAAATACAGCCTACGCTCTCTCTCAGGTCTCAGTCTCCTGCAACCATGTGATCACCAGTCATGGCCTGCTATAAAGTTTCCTAGACAAAGGTACGTTTGCGCCACCTTGAGTGACGCACCCCGCCAGAGAATGCTACAGAAGTGTGGAACCACCTGAGGATGACCGGTTACAGACATCATTATCTCAACATGTCACAGGGTCTACCAGAGCTGTACCCTTGGATAGAGCGGCTCCTCCGCGCCCCAGAAAATGGCAATGTGGCCTGTCAACCATCCACCCAAATCTTGCTGCGTTTTGCGTTAAGGTTACCTCCTTCTGTGCCTGAGTCTTGACTTCGCACCACGCAAATTCCCACGACCCTATGCCTCTGCTCTCCAATCTCTTCTCCAACCTCATACTTAGTCTTACCAATTGTCTAGTCTTGTATTTCTGTAAAGGCCTCCTGTGGCCGAACATTGTCTGCTATAACACTTCTTGCAAAGCTATATGCATATCTCTATGGCCGCATATGATCAATTCTGTCAGTCTTGTGGGTCAGAATATTGTTTCTCGTCTCTCTGTCTAGTTCTAAACGAACTTTACTGTTCAACCTTCAAGCTTTCGAAGGGCTTGCGCTTTAATTGACAGATGGCAGACCTGACGCACCCATTATACTTATACGCAAAGCTTCAGACACCGTGGATGCTTAAGTGGACGCGCTAGTTGAAACGCTGATGGGAAAAAGCACAGCCATCTGACTTTTACATTTTCCCTCCTCCATCTTCATTTCAGACTGGCGTGATACCTACGGATGCTGCAATATACTGTATACCCAAGCCTTCTGTCCTTATTCAGCATCTGGTCACCATTATTACGCCTTCTTAAGAACTCTTTGGCCAGATTTGAGTCGCTTTAGCACGTCTTGGGCACTTGATGAGTCATAACAGCACCATGCAGTCTTCTATATTACCTACTCTTTCCCCATCAGAGGTCGAAGAATGCCAACGCCAGCACAAGGAATGGCTCAGAACACACAAGAAGTATGCCGGCGGCATCTTCAGAGCACCATCTCCGTCAACATTACCTCTACCACCTGATTACCAGAAGGTGGATGCCTCAGGAAACGGGCCTTCTCTGGAGGACGACCACCTGGACAGCGGCTATAATTCAGACTCCACAGCAGACTCCTGCCCAGTCTCACCAGCATTGAGTACAAGCACGACTGCAACATTCATCCAAAGCTCTTCACCTGACGCCAATTTTGAGTCTTCGTCTTACTTCAGCCCTCCTACACTACCACCATTTACTGAGACGCCGGATTCACCTACCGATCATGCTTCTCCTGACCAATTACCTGCTGACAAATGTCCATTCACGGTGTTTGCAGCTTTTCTGAAAGCTGCTAAAGACAAACGTGCTGGACCGCCGAAGCCTAAGAAGGCAGACTTACGGGCAGCAGCAGTTGCAAAAGCCCGGGCAATATGTACGGCGGGCCCGAGTCAGTCCAGTCACGAGTCAAAACGAAACTCCAACTGGCGAGTACGACAAAATTTGCCTGTTGCCGCGTCACACTTCCAGACTGACAAGCCCACAACTGCCTTCTCAACAGAAGCAATTCCAGAAGCCGGTCAGCAAACGCAGATCACAGCACCTGCCGAGTCAGAAAAGCAGGCTCCGGAGCTCGCAACTGCCACTCTAGCTGTAGAGCCTATGCTAAATAGTCAGCAATCCCAGGCTGCGCAGTCTACGGAGGCACTAGATCTCGCCGATCCATTGAAAGCTGCCATCTCAGAGGATACTACAGAATCAAAGGAGTCAGAAATCCAGGCAGAAGCGAACAAAGACGGCATCCCCGCCGAGGCACCAGAGATAAATAGTCAGGAGTCTCAAAATCCACTACCTGCCGAGTCAGCAAAACCGCAGGACAACTCTAAACGTGCCATCCCAACAAAAGACACCAGGTCTGCCGAGTCAGCAAAGCAGGAGATCACCCCAAAACCTGCCATCCCAACAAAGCCCATTCTACTAAAAGGGCAACAAACCCCACCCATTACCCCGCCCCCGTCAACAAACCCCTCGACCGCCACTACACCAGCCTTCCCGACAACCCTAGCGCCAATACCAAGTCAATCCTGGCGCTCCAAATCATCCCCCGCAAACGCCGGGGTTGTTCAAATGAGCGAAGGCGCCCGATCGAGCCTCGCGGCGACTAGGGAGCGGATCCAGCAGCGGAAGGAAGCGGCGGGGATGCCGGCTTTTCAGGGGCCGCTTGATAAGGGAGGGGATAGATTTGGGGGCAAGAGGTTGGGAAGTGGGGAGAGGTTTGGGGAGGTTACGGGGTTGAAGACTTGGAGGAGGGTGTGAGGGGGGTGGGGAAGGCAGGGTGGAGGGGTGGGGTGTGTTGAGATGCCCTTTTTCGTGGGTTATTGCTGGTGAGATGGCGAGTGAAGCGGGAGTTGTACACTATTGCGACGAAAGGATTATATTTTGTATGAGTGTGACGGCAGTATTGGGGGAGGACAGCATTGAAAATGTCTGGATAGCAAAGCGGAAAGCGATGAAGCGTCTTCTCAACTCAAACATTCAGTTTATTGAGCCCTTTTCATCACAAAATTTGTTTAAGCTTGCCCTGTTCCTTGTCTAAGAAAGGTGCAATCTCTGACAAGACCTCAATACTCGTTTCAATCCTTATGGCCTTTGCCTCCATGCTCTCAAGTCGTGCTGTAGAAGCATTTCTGTTGTTGACAAGCAGGTCTTGCATCAAGGCTTTGTCTTGTGCGTTGAGCCTTCCTTTACAGTGGTGTGAACACTTGACCTGATTCCTTCTTTCCCAAGTTGAGCAAGCTGCGCATGTGTTGAAGAAGCGTGTGTATTCTTCGATTCCCATTGGGACGGGGCTGGCGCCCTTATAGCGAATGCGATCTTCTCTGACGGGTTCGTTGTGGATGCGGAGGAAGCCTTTTGAGGGCCTTTCGTGTGTGAAAAGCTTTCCCATGGCAGTAAGTCTAGAGAAATGGTGATTTTGAATTCGATCTGCCTGGTAATGGTCTTTCTGCCCTGGTAGCCTATGAATGTGAGAAAGGGAGCAGTGGGCACAATACTTAGGGTATCCTTGGTGCTGAGTACGTTACCATATATATCTCTGAATGATCCTTTGGCTCCAATAAAGAATCGTTGTCAGTATTCTGAAAAGACAAAGCTTATCATACGTAAAGAAGACAATGCTAGAAACCACTACGCTAGTCTGCTTTGTTTCTTTAGCCCAGACGGAGGACGAGCTACATCGATGCTCAACAATGAGCATTGTGCCAGCTGCTGAAAAACAATGCATTGTATTGATAAGTCTCGCAGAACCCGTAAAGCCTTGTGACAGGTGCATGCAAGATCATTGTATCGGATACCGCATCATGGAGCTTATTACATCTCAGTCAGATCTGGAGTACGTTAACGAAAGTCTGGAAAGGGTGTGCTTCGCAGGTGAAATCACCTCACCAGCACGCAGCCGATCACAGACTGAAGAGATGACCCCACACAGGACTCGTGCACGTGGGATCGCCATCACCAAGAAGAGCAATATTGAGGCCATTTATGAGAACCTTAAGCCTCGAGTACCACTCACTCCAACGATGTTTTTCAAATCTGACCGCAATGTAGTGTCTCCAGATAGCGAAATTCCCTGTGACGATCTTGAATGTCCTATCAGCGTTCCACATAATACTGGCAGGTATTACGCTGGCGGTATCAAGGCCCGAGATAGTGTTGACGACATATATCAAGCACTCTGCAGCACTCGTATGGAGCCGGTCAGTCACTCCTTCAACTATACTGTCCCTCCTCCCGAAGTAGTTGAGGCTCATGTGCGAATTTGGCAAGGCTGCCCAAAAACCGACGACGAAGACCTTGTCAGGAATTACAAGCGCATGCATATATACTCACCAATAACCTCGGGAAGGCCGACACCACCGCCGACTCCGAGCTCACAGCAGAATAGGATATACTGTAAGATCATTGATCCAGACAAGCATCATACGATCCGCCAAGATCAGCTCCACAAAGCTCTTCAAGCAAAAGCTAAAGGTTTGCTTGACAGCATGCCTCAGAGTAGCCCAACGAAATTCCACATACGAGAAGGCAACCCTCAGCAAATCGGCCAGAACATCGAGAGCGTACCTGTCCCGAATCATTCGAATAGTTCGACGGCGCCTGTCCATCCACTCAAAGCGTTTGAGACACGGCAAAGCTCAATGAAGATGGCACGCACGCGGCGAAGCTCTGATCTTCGGAAATTGCGGGACGATGAGAATGTAGAAAATCGCAAGCGGGTCCCCAGAGGTGAGGCTCTCCGAGAAGCTCAATTGAGGATCAAGGAAAGAATCATTGACCGAATTGCCCAACAGGCCATGCTGAATTCTGAGTCGAATAGTCTAGCGGGAGGAGTATCCTCATCAGACGAGTCTCGCCATAGCATATCAAGCGACGAGGATGTGCTGAGCGACGCTGGCACCTCCAGCTCCTCAGGCTTTGCGAGCACACATCGACAGCTAGAGGTGCATGCCGCCGTTATCAGGAAACTTGAACGTGACCTCCAAAACGGCTTACTCCAGCAGTATGTCGTGCTAGACGACAAGCGCCAGGAGATTTACGATCCAAACGTCAAGGAGACGTATCTCAACTGCTTGCTGCTGTTAGTGCAACGCGGATACCGCGAGCTTACTGGAAATCTGACGAGTGAGTACGATCCAACTGGCCTTCAAGTAACTACTCAGGAAGTAGAAGAGCTCTGTGAGCAGTACATCGAGAAATATGAGATGCTTCGGAAGAAGTATCCTCACATGCCTGTCGAGGCTATTATTCGAAGCCTCAACAGGGCGGGTTTCAGGATCCGGCTTAGCAATCTTCGCTAGATTAGCTATAATCTATTCAACTTACGCTGCGGGGCGCCTGCGTATGTAAACCGGGCCTTGTCTATATAGTAAGCGATGAGTATTTAGCAAGGAGAGTAAATGCAATGAATTGTAGAAATGAGACCCTTCCATGCCTGTATCTGTGCAGTCCCAAGAGAAACGACCCAGTTTTAAGATGCTTTAAATGAGATATGTCGGTCATATTATCGTCGGAAGAATCTCTTAATCCATGACTTGTAGAGACGACAGTGATAGTGGCATGGCACAAGACTGGAATATTGACGAAGAACCTAGCAGCTAAGCAAAGTTGACCGGCAGGGCAATAGGGGCCGAATTCATCCCCCAGGAGACCCCCTCGGACCCTTAGAAGTCTCCTTTAGCGCACTCCGCCTCGGATAAGCGCCCCGGGGGATCGAAGCTGCAATTCTTCACGTGTCGCGCCCATCATTGCCCGAGACTCCTTCGGTCACGTCTTGCAATGGACGAAAATCACATTGACGATGGACCTTGGCTCTCAGTAACGGGTCAGGCCCTCGATCTTAGTCCTCGTGTACAACTAAAAGGTCTGTACGATGCAAGCTCACGTTCGAACGCTCTGACGATGAAGGTGATTGTGTATCTGTAAAATCGTTCGAAAAACTCAATAGACTCGGGGAAGGCAGTAAGTTTCGTGGCATCCTACAAAGTCAGTTGCTGAATTTGTGAGCGTACGGCGTTGTTTGGAGGGCGAAAGACAAGAAAACAGCGAGAGTTGTAGCTTTGAAGCAAATTCGTATTCCAAGTGATGAGCGTCGAGATGGGATGCCAATCACCGCCCTACGGGAGATCTCTATTCTACGCTCTCTAAAGCACGCAAACATTGTCAATGTCCTTGATGTAGCGGTTGGCGAGGAAGTTCGAGATGATGTCCACATGGTTATGGATTACTCTGAGCAGGTGGGTTTCTCACCGCCATAGGCTTCCTAATGGGATATGACATACCATATTGGCTTATTGTCCTTGCGCCTGGCAAGGCGTAGGGTGTGCCGTTTGGTATGAAATCAGGATCTGGCCACGATGTTAGACTTACTACACGTCCGATTCACCTTGAGTCAAGGTAAGCTTCTGTGAGAAGATTGCTGTAACCAAGCTTAGTAGCTCAGTCAAATGCCTGTTTCGGCAACTTTTGGAAGGACTTGATTATCTACACAGGAACAAAATCATTCACCGGTAAATCAGTTAAAACCAGCAGACGAGCAACCGCTGAGTTAGGACGAGTGATATCAAGATGCAGAATCTGCTTCTCACAGCAAAAGGCGTGCTAAAAATCGGTATTGCCCGCATGCAATTCATGCAAGTAACGTTACTGACAGGACGCAGCGGACTTTGGCATGGCTCGAGCCTACAGTCGACGTCCTCTGACTCCGGGTGTTGCTACGATATGGTACCGAGCACCAGAAGTGCTTCTGGGGACGAAACACTACAACCCGTCTGTCGATATGTGGTCAGCTGGGCTAGTACTGGGAGAGTTCCTCTTAAGTGCACCTGTGTTGCCCGGGGAAACTCCAATAGAACAGTTGTCGCTTATCATGAAGCTGCTTGGCTCTCCCACGGCAGATGACCTGGCAATGCTGACAGCGATGGGATGTCCGGAGCTTATCAGATGGCGAAGACAGGGTTTTGCCACCGGCAGAGCGGACAACATCGAACGAAGATTCCTTTCACGCACTTCACCGGAGACAATCGCATTCATGGGGGGTTTGCTGAAATGGGACCCTAACGTTCGGTGGACGGCAGCGGAAGGATTGGGGATTGGGAAGAGTCGATATGCCGCTGCAGCAGAAAAGTGGTGGAGTGAGAGCCCTCGAGCTGTCGAGAAAGAGCTCCTGCCCACCTATCCTGAAATCCGCAACAAGGTCGGAACTGAAAAGCTTGTCGAGCGTGGCAGTAAGCATGGCCAAGGCATTGACGAAAAGGGGACAGAGAGCGGATATGTCTTTGATTTCGGGAACGAGGGCGGTGTGAGACGGCCGTCGAAGCGATTGCGGGATAAGTAGCAGAGAGTCGTATAAACAGCTTCTCGAAGGGACTGTATCTCGTGGTCACCCTTTGGATAAGGGATACGGAAAGTAGCTTCGCACAATCTCTTATCAAGCAAGGTTGTGCTAGTCTCCGCCATGCATTATCATCTGACAGCCGGTGATGTCGTTCAGACGGAATGCATATGGAGCCCCACCAATCACAGGAGCATCTCCTATGCACCCCTCAATTCGTACTTTCTCTTTTTTGATGATACCATGTCCTTCATTGACATGCAATTCTTAAATAGCATGGCCGCTTCCGATGTGCATTTCGCCGCCTACTAAATAACAAAGAGGAGCCGCGTGCCCAGCAATAAGTGGCGAACTTGCGGGCGGCACGAGTCCACCGGGCTTTATCTTTCTCCAACTCTGCTTTCGAAGCTCACTATCTCTCCTACCCCGCTCTATCTCTATCTATCCTTAGATTAGCGGCTTCACCGACACTTCCGTCACGCTGGGGAAAGCCTGGGAGTCTCCATAGAAAGACACAAAAGGGCCCCTCCCGGTCTCGCTGCTTACGGCGAATTCCTTGACCTCATCATTGCAGCCTGCAGGCAGCCTAGGGGCTATCGCCACTTCGCATCACCACAATCTTATAGATCACTACCAACATGAGCCGCCGTATGGTCTATGCCGGCGGCCTATTCGCCTTCTTAATTGGTAGGAGCCTGGCCCAACATACCACTACAATGGAGACGAGCGACTGACTGCTGCTCTCAGTCTGCGGACTTACTCTCACAAGCATCATAATACCTCGTTGGATATCTTGGGATAGCGAAACGGTAGCGCGAGTTTCTTTTTCTTCCTCCAGAGCTACAGCATTGCAGAACATGAAGCTAACGCGTCTTCTCAACAGCCTTCTGGCGAGCAGATCCACTACACCTACGGCTTGCACAAGCGATGCAACTCCCTTACAAATGACTGTACACCTTTCCCTCGCCGGCTCGACTGCCAGAATGACCGCTATTTCTGCAGCATGTGGCGCAGTGTCGGCTTCCTCATGTCTTTCGCTGTGGTTATGGAGGGTATGACAATCATCGCATACATTGTAATTATGGCGGGGGGCAAGCAGAAAAGAGAGTCGGGATGGAGAGTGCTGGCCATTCTTCATGTTATTGTGGCCTTACTGTTGGGAGCCGCCATGGCAATTATCGTGAGTGCATTGAATTGCGTCGGCTTGGTGTAAGGCTAATTTTGGGTCAGAGCTACCTTTACGACCACGACGACCGCTTCTTCCCTGGCTGGAAGCTTGACATTTCCTGGATTCTCACCACTGTCAACTTCGGCTCCGCACTAGTTTTGGCTGGCGGACTATGTGCTGCAATGATTTTGCTTCCTACTGAGGGAGGGTACGAATTAATACCTAATTACGATGAGGAGCTGTGAGAAAGACACAGCAACATTGAGAGACTATCAGACCATTCTTGATTCCTAGCAGACGAGGCTGCTTGCTCATGTCGATATGCCCACCGAGTGAATAGCCCAAATGGCAACTCGAGAGCGTTCGGCAAACGCCATGTGGCCCGCCAAGTATTTCACACTCAGAGAGACACAGGAGAGCTTAGAGATGGCTAGTTCGAGACTTGATGTTCCAGTCTAATGGCTTGCAGTATGCGCAATGAGGAAGCTTGAAGGGAAGGACGTGCTAAATTGTCAATGTCATACGAAGGGTTATGTAATACCAATAGAGAAACGAGTAATGGCATGAGGTTTTACAACTGAATTTCAACATGGATAAATTTCAGTAAAGGAAGCACGTGCAATGAAGTCGGCCTAAAATCCCAGTAGTCTCTCATATGTCCGAGGGGGCTATCAATCTCATTCAAACTATAAGGCTGATTCGACGAAGGCTCGCTTAGCACTTAGCCCCCTATCATCTCGCATTCTGCAGGCATGGTTGAAGT
Source organism: Bacidia rubella (assembly GCA_032158265.1). Taxonomy (NCBI): domain Eukaryota; kingdom Fungi; phylum Ascomycota; class Lecanoromycetes; order Lecanorales; family Ramalinaceae; genus Bacidia; species Bacidia rubella. Next base: position 33,385 of record JAVTIF010000021.1, on the reverse strand, counting down.
CCTTCAGCCCAGCATTTCCTCAAATCGAGGTGAAAGGTACAGGATCGTTCCATATGCAGCGGTATGTAGTATGTATTTTCTGATAATCCAAGTTTGATTTCTTGAATGCTGAGGTGGCCGAGTGGTCTAAGGCGGTAGATTTAAGCTCTACTATCGAGAGATGCATGGGTTCGAACCCCATCCTCAGCACATAAGACGAAGCGTAGAACCAAATCCATTTTATCAAGTTAAATATGGTGTTATTTTTTGCTAATTACATGTCTCATGAGTTGAGATATATGGTTGTTGTCATAGATTATTCAGGAACCTACTCACGCCATGCAAAAACGTAGAAACACAGTGGGCTTCGCATCCCTTATTAGTTGCGATTTGTCTGAGTTTTTGATCGCATTCCTTGTCGCCTTTCGAGTCATCCTTTCCCACGAGCAAAGCTAGTGGATCCGGCCATAGGTCCACTGCCGTTGACTTGCACCTTGGGTTGACGCGGTCGTCTGACTTGCTCACGCGGCTACCATCACAGTAGGGGCTTCTTGAGAAGTCGCTCGATTCGGACTTTCAGATGACGCGAGGCGGATAGGACGGCTGATTTCAATCCGGGCATTGGTAGCATTCTTTCCGGAAAGGGCGGTCAAAGATCGCTTTTAAAAGACGATTAGGGGAGAAACCGTGTCCCTAAGCGCTTGAAGGTCTGCCACTGGCTCAACATTGATTCGTTACTGCCTCACTGCAGTATTACTCTCAAGTCTCTCTTAGTATATCACAAAGATGAGTAGATGCAACTTCGATATCCCATTTACTGTCACGGTTGAAACTCCTGCATAAAGGCATGGAATCAAGGTAAGCGAGGGAGAACAGCGACGGTAGATTGGGCAACCATTTGCGGCAGTAATACATGAAAGACAAAACATTTGGCCCACGAATCAAGTCTCCTAAGTCTTCCCATGAACCTTCAAACAACCGTATCGTACTTTAGAGTACTCTCCAAGACGCCTGCAGTGTTACAATCTAGCCCAAAACAGTGGATACATAATACAGCATTCATACAAAATCATCGCTGAAGCAAAGACAAAAACTTCCGAACAACCTCCTAATGACCTACCTTTCACTTTCGCGCAGCCATTTCAGCCCGCGCCATGGCAGTCGTCAGCATTGGAGCCACCAGCCGCCTTAACAGCTCTGCCCATGCACGACTTCGTACCAATGGGTAGCTGCCCAGAGGCGAACCACTGATACTTAGCATCATTGGGGGTCCATTCAAACTTCCACTTACTGAGCTTGCCACAACCCTCGATTTCCTTCTTGAGTCCCTCGCCATTCGCGCCCAATTTGGCGTCGGGGAAGTTCTTGCCCCGTACTTCGAAAGAGTCGTAGAAGAACTTGTAGGAGACGTCGCAACTGTTTTCGGTGGGTTTATGGGCTTGCGGTTCGAGCTTGAACTCCCAGCCATCGGGGCTGGTGTAGGTGCCACCGAATTTGTAATTGTGGGGGTTGTTGAGAGGGTCATTGGTGTCGCATGAGTCGACAATCTTTTTGAAAGCGTCGACGCAGTTTGCGACGGCGGAAAGAGGCTTTGGGTCGTCTTTGTTGTGGAGGGATAGTTTGACGTCGTCGGCGCTGCTTTGGAAGTACCTATAGGAGTCCGGTAAGCACGGGCTGCTCTGACGGGTAGTGGCTTAGGCTTACTGTTTATCCTTGACGTCTTGCTTGCAGAATTGCTCTACTGCGGACACTGCCTGGTCGCGGGAGACCATCCACACGTCTCCGCCAACGCCGTGACATTTCAGGCTGTCACCTTAAATTTCTTATCCTGGCTTCTTATCGTCTCCACCTTTGTCATCTCCGCCATCCTCAGGGGTGTCAACCGTGTTCGAACAGTCTTCTCTTTGGAAGACAGCATCTTTGGCATTCTCCGGCGGTGGGTTCTTCAATTTCGAGGCTACATCATCCCGTGCGTCTTGATGAAACTTCTTTCCGCTAGCAACGAAATACTCCTTGGCTGCCTTCGCGCTTGCTTCATCATTCTTAACGAAGCCTGCAAGTGCTACTGCTGCTTTTGACAGTGTCTCGTCAAATTGGGGTGCTGACTTCTCCATGTACTTATACGTCCCCCAAGCAGCGCTCCGGTGGACCTTTTTCCAGTCGATCTTGAGGCACGATTAGTACGAATGAACTGAAAAGCGGGGTATGATAATAAAACTTACATTTTTGATGGTCCCATAAGCTCTGAGCATTATTCGATTCTTCACGGCATTCATTTCAGAAGAAATTTCTCGAATATTATCCGGGTCGTCTATCATGCTGTTAGCGATGGTCATCGTTGGTAAAGCTGACGTTATAGCTTACTCAAGATGCGGCCTAGTGTTTGCGTATCATCATTCGCCTTATAGTCTTCAAGGTCTTCCTATATCTTGATCAGTAGTGCGACGCCTCAATAGTCAGGTGGGAACGTTACACCAGCGCCCTCTCCGCCTATAGCGTCCTGCAATTTCTTCCATGCAGCCTGGCTGACGCCTTTGGGAGGATCCGAATTGGCTAAATTAGTAAAGAGGCTCAACTCGCAAACGTGATCGCGTTGTGGTTGTTTGTATTTATCCGGTGAGCTGACTCGAGGAAGGGCCTTATTGATTTGTTCGTATATACCAACAGGGTTAGCTTTAGCCCTGGAGCCTTTGGCTTTAACTCCTAGATATTTAGAGGTCGGATATGCGTCAAAGTTGCCCCTGTATGTCATCCCTGGGTACCGGCTCGTATTAGCGCGAGCTTACTGATCATAAGAGGAACAGAAGTAGCGTACCATTAAACCGTATATCCCGTAGTATGTCCGTAAAGAACTTGCGTCCAGCACGTTTTGCAAAGCGTCTCGCCTTCTTCTCGTCCTTATCTGGGGTTGGGTCGAAATCTGGACTTTCTTGGAGTTCTTCAAGCGTAAAACCAAAGTCGTCGTCCTGGATTGCATCGTCCAAGTTCCCCTCGGGAAGGTCATCGTCCTTAGGCTCTGGCAACAGCTCCTTGGGTATATCACCGTCGCCTCAACTTATCAATTCATTGCCTCCCGAAGTGGGAAAGGATCGCACCAGACTTGAGTGACTTATGAAGGAAAAGAGGACCACAATTTGCCAAGGACTATGCATTCTGTGTATATTCAGGTGTGTATAAATATTCCAAGAATCTTGTTTCCAGGAGGAAAGCGTCTAGGTTGATAATGGACAATGGAGAAGCATTGAACCATATATATAGACATTTTTGAAAAGCCAACAGACGCCTACGAACCGATAACTTTCTAAAAATGTCTGGTGATACTGTATCGCCGCTCAACGGTATCGCAATCATGCTTGAAGTGAAACGGCTATCTCTAGGAGGACCTGGCGGAGGCTTCAGGCATCACACCCTATGGGGCGACGATGGAAATCACAGGTGTGCAGTCACTCGATCAGGTCCAGAGGCTCCTCCAATCAATTTATCACAACTATCGCTGTTGGCTGTAGCTCGTTGAGGCAAAGCATTTCGAGGCAAAGGCCGGGTTGTTTTATGGAATTAGTTGAAACGTCCTTCGCCAACCTCGTCTCAAGAAAGACGTCAAGTGCGCAACAGGAGAAGTGCTTAATGGCATAACGAGTCTGAAAAACCTACCTACATCACGCCATTTGAAACCGACTGCGCAAATTAAGCCTCAATCCCATATTGACTACTCTTGCAGGACATAGCGTAGCTATTGAAACGGAACGTAGGATTGATCGTTAGACCATGAGGATCGCAGGCCAATCATAGATATGTGTGCCACGGGAATACACAGAGTATGGGAACCCAAAGGATCCACTAAGCGGTCATGCTGTCGCACGTAGCGCCTTACTAGAAGCGGGTCTGTTCAACTGTTTGTTGGTGTAGTTACCAGTTCGTTGAATACAGAATAAGTTGTTTCTGTCATACAAGTACTGTAAAGAGAAACGACCTGTAAGTCACAGGATCCGAGGAGATTACGAGGAAAGGTTAAGCTGCCTTGTGTGCCCAGAGATCTAGGATATTTGATTTGGGCCCACTTGATTTCGTCGTAAGGATGATACTCACGCTGAACATCATAGATTCACCACGGACTCACTCATATGCTTGATGAAGCTGGGGTCCTAGGCCTAGCGCTAATCGTGACGCCGTAGTGAAACGCTGTGATATGTTATGCACTCGACTGAATCTTAAGATAGATTATAAATCTTTTCGCGGTAGAATTGATAGACTAGTCCACTTCTAAGGTGGGATCATCACTAAAGGATCACGAGTAGCGCTAAATAGCCGCCCGAGACCTGTACGATGTAATGCTTCTGGTCTCACATTTACCTACGTGTATAGAAATAGACAAACGTATCAACACAACACTGCCAAAGACGGGATCTCTATTGGTATCTCATGAGAGCTCCATCCCAAATTTCCACATATGAAAATAAAAAGGAATGCTCATTGCCCTCTGCTCGCCTTGAGACGCCCCTACCTTGCTCACTTCCAACTTCGTCGCGACATGTCTACTGGTCTCTTCTTGGTCTCTGCGAAGGCGCTTAATTCACAGCCCTCTAGTCCATCAGCCTCAGCTATCTCAAAATATGCTGGAAACAATGGCCAAGGCCTTCGCATGTATGACCTCCTGCAATACAAGGCTGGAGACGATCCGCCAGGTATTGTCCTGTCTGTAGTGCGCGATCTATCCACCACATGCAGAGAAAGCTTCCAGAAGCTGGAGCCACTCCCACCGATTGCGGCGGATAAGCTCGATGATGTTTCTGCGCTGGAACGCGAAAACATTGAAGTCCCACACAGGTACGAGCCATCCAATTCTGGTGATGTCCCTATATCGCCGGAACTCCTACCGAGGCCGATGGACGATGGTTTGCCTGCCCCTGATCCGGAAGACCCGATACCAGATCTTGTGGAGGAAGATGAAGATGCCTGGGGCGATCTCGAAGATCTCGTGGCCCAAAAGGAATGTCCCGATTTTGACCCCAATTTCTCCGAAGACGTCGTACTGGATGAGGATGTGGTTAATCATACCATGAGCAGCTATGATGCCGTAGATATGAAGAACTGTGATCAATGGAATTCGGATTATGATCCCGAAGCCAGCTGGTTTACCAAAGATAAACATGGCTGGCTCAAGGCGGATGTAGCAGAGTGTGCAAAGGGCGCTCACCCGAGGCTCTACCAATGCCTTGACCTATCTATCGAACCCGTCAAGGGTATGATCATCTCAAAAGACTACGAGCCGTCACCACTATCCGGTGAGTGATCATCCCAAAGTCTTCGCGATCTCAGAGCGCCGTACTGACTCTTTGCCTAGCCTCGTCAGACCTCTCTCCTTATATTCTGACTCACCAAATCCCGTGCCCACCAGACATCAACACGACATGTCGAGACGAGAAGTTCCGCGACATCTTCGAACGCTTCGCACACCTGACATCGAAAGAACACTTCCGCCGCATTAGTTGCTTCAAGTGCGAGGAAGACTCCTCGTCGCCGTCACAATGGCTTGTCATGTTAGAGTTCACCGAGTTCACAACATCCGCGTGGTGGCTTTTGCTGAAGAAGCAGGAGGCCGAGTATTGGTGGCGAAAGAATGGCTGGGAGGGAGTTTTGGTCGAATTCTTTCGGCTTCGGCAGCCACACAGAAAGGTATCTGCCTCACAAAAAGCAGGCTAAACCTGCTCCAAGAACTAGCAATTTTGTAAAGTAATGTAGTTCTCTGAAGCGGTCTCGGAATTTGCTGGCTTTCAAAAGTATTTCAACCCAACCATTCCAAAATGTGGGGGTACAGGGTAGCCAGGTTGCAGTACAGCATTGAGAGTATACCTGGACGGGATTCTCCATAGCACTTAATGGCCTATCTGGGCCTACCATAAGCTCAAGCTGATATGCTTGCCGCTGCGACCACTTTTAATCACCGTGTTGCGAGTCTTCAGACTTAGGTCGACATTCGCTATCGGCCGTGACCAGAGGTGGAGAGGCAAGATGTGCTCCTGCCCTATTACCATGATTGACGTGGTCGGCGGTCATTTTTAAAGCTGTGTTAGATGGCAGAAGTCGATTTCTGGACGGCTCAGAGTCCGCAATAAAGAAATTGGAATCCGTGTCTTCCATTACGCATGTGTGGCCAACAGCATTTCGATATGCAGTAATTTGTCGGATGGAGTCCTAAAGAACACCGTTCACGTATTGCCCAAAAATGCGAGCCTGCTTTTTCATTCGTTGAATAGTCTCGAAAATCCGTTTTTGGGAGGCTGCAGCCAGTTCTTCTTGTCATATACATGCTCACTATCGCACTCAATAACGTGAAATGTGTAGATGAACCTACTCTTCGAGCTCAAATTCTTCTCGCTCTTGTGCAAAAGGTTGCCGTGTATGAGTACAAGAGTACCTGCCTTGACTTCTTCTGATTGGTATTCTTCGTGCTCTTTTGCATCTCCACACTCTGCATTCTTCGGCCATTGGTAGCCTGCGACTTCCTCAAATCGGGTGCCCGCTTCTTGCTTTCGCACGAACCGACTTGTGACAGGCGCACGTTTGTGAGAGCCTTTGGCAAAGCTGAGACAGCCATTCTTCGCAGTAGCATCCTCCAAGGCGATCCAGAAGCCAACAGCGCTAGGTGGGTTGGTGTATAGAAATGTACTGTCCTGATGAGATGGGACTGCACCACCGATCTCGGGTTGCTTGCAGATGACCATACTCTGGAGCACTCTCGGGTCCTTGAAACCAAATGCGTGCGCAACATCCCTGTGCAGCTGCGAGAATGTAGCCTCTCGGAAGGGCTGACTCAATTCATGCAGGTAGTGACCAATCTTGTTGATCGCCTTCTCTTTTGATTTCGTAAGGTCTCCCGATGGAGAAAAGGCGTCTTCCTCGAAGAAAAAGCGTATTTTGTCCCCTGAGGTGAGGAAGTAGTCGTCGCCGATGTGCGCCGATGACTCTCCTGTGGAAAATTTTGTCATTGGATGGTCCTCGATGGGAAATGAGGACAGCATATGGTGAGTCTCATGCAGCAGGGTCTCCACTGTAGCCGGGGACAGAGCATTGGGAACGACAAGGTACCCGTTTGTGTTCCAATTGTCTAGCTGCTCTGTGGAAAGACCCATCTTGACTTCTATTGCAACAGTGGGCAGACAATACTCAACTGTCGCAAGCAATCAAGGTAAACATGCTTGAAATGCCCCACGGACTTATGCAATTCAGGGTTATCGATCAACCATCCAGGTCAATGCCTGAGATAATCCTGGGCGCGCTGTCTTAAGGAGGTAAGTTTTGCAGTGGTAAGCAGTAGAAAATAGAATCCGCCAATGGACATGCGGAATCATTGCGGCGTGGAGGTGAGACAATCTTGGACCGAAGGGCCTCAATTCGCGACCAACATAGTCGTTGCGCTTCTATTCTTTTCCCTTCTCTCGCTCATCGTCGTTTTGAAAACGTTCATTTTCTCACCGACAGCTGTCGAGCGTTTCCACATGTGAGCGCAAGCAATTGTCGAGGCGCTGGTCGTCCATCCGTTCTTTACTAAAGAAGCCCACAATCCTTCCAACATGCGGCTCGATTTCACACTTGGCCTCTTCCTGGGTGTCTCACTTAGACTGGCATCAGCCTCGAGGCTCATCCAACGCTCAGCGTCTCCCTCACCAATAGCCATTGCGCCATCTCAGAATTGGTATGCTACCTGGTCTAAGCCATCCAACAATTTATGCTAATTTACTATTGAAGGGATGGCAGTGACGGTCCATGGTCATCTTTCACTATTCAAGTCGGCACTCCCATTCAGAACGTCCGAGTATTCATCTCCCCAGTCGGCTCGAATGCCTGGGTTGTTGGCAATGATGGATGCAAGGATAATCAGGCCACCTGCAAAGAGGATAGAGGACGGACATTCGACCTTCACGCCTCGCAAACCTATCAAAATTGGGGACCAAGAGAGTTCGGTGTGGAAAGGCCGCTTGGTCTATCGTTGCAGGCCAACTTCGGGAATGATACGTTAGGGCTTGGTCTACAGGGCAGCGGAGGGCCGGTTTTGAAGAGCCAGGCGGTATTTACTTACACAGATGCCGCCGTTCAGCTGGGCATGTTTGGTGTTAATGCCGCCTCTACAAATTTCAGCAACGACGATGGAAATTATCCCAGCTACCTCAGCCAATTGAAACGACAAAACAAGATTCCAAGCTTGAGCTTTGGGTATACAGCTGGAAATCAGTACAGGCTGAAGAAGGTGTATGGCAGTCTCACGCTTGGTGGATATGACTCGTCGCTCTTCACACCGAATCAGTTGACCATCCCGTTTGTTGGGGACGACGCAACACGATACCTGCAAGTCAGTATTCAAAAGATGACAAGCAAAGAGCAGACTGGCAAAACAAGTAATCTGTTGCCAACTCCTATTCTGGCTGCTGTTGACTCTACGGTACCTATGATATGGCTCCCAACAGAGGCTTGCAAAGCTTTCGAGGCTGCATTTGGGTTGAAATACGATACTAAAACCAATCTGTATTTGGTTGATGACGATCTACACAGCTCGCTGCAGGAAAAGAATGCTAGTGTAACTTTCACCATCTCAAATCAAACAACCGGCGGACAGACAATGGACTTGGTTCTCCCATACATTGCTTTTGATCTCCTTATCAAGCCTCCGTACCCTGGAATCAACGAGACCTCGAGGTACTTTCCATTGCGGAGAGCGGCTAATGAGTCGCAATATACACTGGGTAGGACATTTCTACAAGAAACGTAAGTACTCACCCATGTGTAACGTGATGGAGCCCTTGCTAAGCCGATTCGTAGCTATCTCAAAGTCGATTGGGAACGCCGGAACTTTTCGCTTTCCCAATGTGTCTTCTCACCAAACGCCAAACAAAAGCTTGTGACTATAAGGTCACCGACTGCTCCTGGGCCTGGCCTGTCAGCACCTGTCAAGATCGGAGTAGCTATCGGTGTCATAGTGGGCACCTTGCTGGTCATAGCGCTGCTCACGTGGCTCTATCTTCGCTGGCGTAATGCTCGGCGACGTGCTGCCAAGAAAGCCGCCTGGAAAGGCGCCAATCCTAAAGAAGGCGATATACGGCAGGGCTTTGCTAAGGGTGAGATGGGTACAGGTATTGAGAATACAAGATATGAGATGGAAGGCTCGGATGGGAATGCTCTGAAACCATACGGTGGACGCACTCCACCATGGGTGGATGAAAAAGCTCAATACCCACGTTTGGGCAGCAATGATGTTGCGGAAATGGAAAGCGAAGGCCAGAGAGCAGAGCTTGTCGGTGCAATCGGCTTCTATGGAGGGAGAGGTGTGCATGAGATGTACGATCCATCCTCAGTGCCACCTATCGAGCTTCCGACAGGCACAGAAGAAGAGATATCGCCACGCATGGGTGACACAGGTCGGTCAACTCGTTCATCAAGCAGCAAACCATCGCCGTCAAAGATGTCTATCTTTGGTCCTTTCGCACGCAGGAAAGGCCGTGTTGAGCTAGACTCCTCCGGACCATCACCACAATCATCACCAAGTCACCCTCCCAGCCACACGGTCAGCGGACCAAGTTCTCCACTATCTCCTCAACGAAGCTCTCCTCGCCACTTATACAGCCCTTTTGACGAACGACCCCGCAGACCTCGCCATGACTCCAACCAAACATCTTCCGGTCCGTCTGGGCCTTCCTCCCCATCCTCACCAGACCGACACATCAGTGGACCAACCTCCGCATACAATCCACATTTTTCCAATCGCACATTCGAATCTTTGAACGAGCGATCTCGCCCACACTTTTCCTCAAATCCGCGAACCCCAGGTACATCTCTACCCTCTCTACCAAACAGCCCTACCAGACCTATGAGACCTCCCAGGCATTCCGCCGCCAATCATCCTGAGGACATCTCGCCTCCATCCCACAGGCATCGCAATGGAGAAAGGAAGGAACGCACGCCCGTCTCACCGCCTTCTTCCGGCAATGAAAATGATAGAAGTAGCAACGGCGGATCGAGCGAGCCGCTCTTCAGTCCCATCTCAAGGCAAAACACGTTCTCAATGCCTGGGCGGCAGGATACGGGGATTTTGAGCCCGATTAGTCCAGAGACTGAGGATTCGCCGGATAAAGGGGGGTTTGGGCAGAGTCGGTTTAGGTGGGGGAGATGAGATGGCAGGATCGTTCGTTGGTCTGAGCGTTGGCGTTGGAGGTTATTGGTTTTGGAGAGCAGACTGCGTTGGGTTGGGTATTTTATGCGATTGCATACGCGTCATGGGTACTGCTCTTCACAGGGCAATGCATTGGATGGCGCATTGCATATGGTCGTATATGCATTACGAAATCCACATTGTGGTGTATATAGAACGAAGGATGTACGATTGTGTCATATTATGTGATGTACAGCAAATGCTTGTACGGTGTATAGACCAGAACCCATTAGCAAATGAATGGCGACTCTACTGCACACCAATATCGGTCGAGCTGATTATCAATTCTTCGAACTCGTTGTATACGCATCTTCTTTTTTGCAGAACCCAGTCTTTCTCGTAGCAGTTCTTGAGTGTAAAAGTGTGCAATCAATGAATGGGATAAGTAAGACGATGTCTGGAAAGAGAGTGCTTCTAGACTCTCCATTGCCTCTCCACATAGCAGCCATACAAGTACGGGTGGTCAAGAGAACTGCGCGAGACAAATACGTTACTCACATGATGCGGTTGCAGCACTCTTGGGCAACAAACCCTGATTGAAGAATCGAACGTCACGAATCAAACTCGAGGAAAGGGGGATGGAAATCCGGGTTCGCAGTCTCCAGGTGGAGGCCAGGAGCAGCGCAAGAAGCAATACAAGAGGTCTAAAACCTCGAGAGGAAACGGTATTAGCCAATTCAAGCGGTGCTGGTGCAGCTGATGGACAGATGGACAGCAGCCACGAGTTAGTACAAAGAAGAGGAGAATCCAGTACCAGTGTGTTTGGAAGGCTGGTTGAACGGCGCACTAACATTATTATCGGGCTTCGGTATGTTTCAGGAGACAGAGAAACATCATGCTAAAGGATGACCGGTATTGTTTGATTGTGAGAGTCGAGTTTTGAACTGAGAAAACCTGTGAATCGGATGGTCCAACGTTTCAAAGAAAAAGGATTGTCGGATCCATGTTCGGTTATGTGTGAAGATGTGTCAAGATAGCGCCCTTTCAATGATAATAGAAGGATCATTGGTTGACAGTATGAGTGGAGTCATGGTGTTGAATCGGAGGTGGGCCAAAGACCTGCAATGACCTCACCTTATCTTACGCTACCTTCGTGCAAGGTGGAGAAAACGGACGATGCCTCAAGTTTTGGCGTCTTACGGCGGATTTCGCGTGGCTTACTGCGTCTCTCGAGATCGATGTAACACGTGGCAGTGGGTCTGATGGACAAGGCTGACAATGCATCGAGGACCAGGGGTACGTTGGCTCCAATCTGCACCAAATGGTGGCCTATCACTGGTACTGCTGTGGTTGGCTGACGATTGATTTGGTGGCCTTTATTTGGAGAAATCGAGCTTCATCAAGTTCTTCTTGGGGTTGTTTTCACGTACAACTTTGGAGCGATCAGCTTTGCAGCGCCGCACTCTGGGTCATCCTCATTCGGGCCGTGAAGGCATGCGAAATCCTACTCGGGCAAACAGGTACATTGGCAATGTCACCAAGCTGATTGTCTGACATGCAGTATAAGTACTGAGCGCTAATGTGTAATGTGGCATCAAATTCATAGGTGATGTCAGGTCGTCGTGTAATCTTTGATGTTGGGAGAACGTTCGGCACAGCCTTTTGAGTTGCAGCTTGGACATGCTCTCTCTCACCGGAGGTCTCGTGGGGGGTACTTCCTGGCCACGGAAACACTCCGAACCCACTCAACCAGAGTCATGATTATGCATGCAGGTGTATGCTGGCGGTACCAGGCCTCAGCGGCACAGGAGCATTGAGTGTTATAAGAAATAAGTTTGATTACTTCTGAGCTGCTTAACGAGCTTCTGGACGCACCGGCGGGGCAAAGTCAGCCTCAACAGGGATAGCAGTAATTATCCTGGTTCAAGAGGCCCGTACCTACCGCAATGACTAAGTTCGATAGCCCAGAGTTTGTTTGACCACGCCCACTGGCCGAAGGAGATCCACGCACTTCGTCCTAATCACTGTTCGGCATTGACGCCGCACAAAGGCGCTTCGAGATTCGAGAGGGTAATTGGCCTGCTTAAGCAGTGTCTCGAGCCTACGCGTTCGGGACGCAGTGTGGGCATTCAAGACCAAGACCGAGTTTAGCAAGCTCGAGAAACAAGCTATCGGAGAATTAATTGAACATAGAGTGGGGATGGTGTCAGAGGATCTACTGGCGAAACGGGTCGCATATCGGTGAAGATGGTAGACTTGTCAGGTCTCCAAAGGAAGTTGTAGAGGCATTATCCCAGCCTGTATGGCGCTGTTACTGCACGGGGGAGGGTACAAGTATGAATGACAACTTCACTCGTGTTCGGGATGTTTGCTGATTTGCCGATTTGTCGAGGAGTTTATTCCTTGGTGCTGACTAGGAAATGCAGGTACGCGCACCGGGCGGATGGATGACAACGTTGCATTGCTCCTGAGTCCAGAGTCCTGAGTTCTTGGCCTGCTGCAGGGCTCCCTCAGTGAACAAAGATCGACGTGCAGAGGGCTGCGTTGCATGCTGCTTTGCCCTTTCATCCATGTTTGCAGACTCCCTCTGCCCATTGCATCATACCTGAGACCATTCTGTGACCGTTATGAAATCTACACTGATTTCCAAAACGCTTCTCTGGCTGGTTGTTGTCTAGAACGAGGATCTGCGCAGAAGCAGATCAGACTTTCGAAGCGATTCTGAAACGCGGCTGGAACCACTACGACACCTGCGCTAGAGGATACTTTACTGATTCCTATTACCTTAATGCCCGTTGCTTAAAGCGGAATCGATTCGCTCTGATTTTGCCCATACAAGGTTGTGCGGTTCGTTTGATCGCTTAAAGAGCGGCACAGTGAACAGATGACCTACCCAACTTACGGCCGGGGAAGCATATCGAGCGAGCTCATGTTGAGCCATGAAGAAGTACTTGTCCACGCTGTTTCATGGTTTATTCCTTCTGGTCCAATGGCGGCGGTTAGTGAGCCGCTGCAGCACCTGAATATGCTCGACTTCGCATGTCCTTCGATATTCCTGCCCGAGAACGTGTGAAGCGGCGTAGCAGCCAGCAATGCACATTCCTGCCCTTGGATATCTCACGCGCGGAAAGGAATAGTTGGATGTTTGAACGGGTAGGTGGAGAGTAATCTTCTGACTGCAGACAGTAGTGGCTGCATGATGCAATGCAATAGACTCGGCCGGTCTGCTCACGTGTCTCTTTTACTGAACCATAAGATAGCGGTTGGGCACAGCCACCGAAGAAGATGAACATGTCAGTCTGGCTGAGCTGGAAATGATGGTTAGCAGACAGTAGACCCAACGACTGCTGGCTCATGTGTAACCACAGTGGCAGTATACGATCGAAGGCTTAGTGGATATAGCGGTTGTTGACTTTACAAGTTTTGTCAACGGCGTTTCTGATGCGCCTGGTCTCGTTTCCGGTCTCTTTCGTTGCTTTGTTCGACCGTCGTTGAACGCGCCCGAAAGCAGTCGGTTGCCGATGACAAAAGAATGATCGTGATCAACGAGTGATCTTGCTGCGCTGAGGCAGTAAGAATAAGTCGCAAGCCACAGCTCACGGGCCGAATGATGGTGGAGTACAAGGCAAGTATCTGACGCATCTGTTGGCATAAGCGGACAAGTTTACCATTTGTGGGGACTAAAGCAAAGAAACTACTGCAATGTTTCTCAAAATAGACCGAATGAGCCAGGTACTCTAGTTAGGCGAGGAGTTAAAGGGGGTTGCTGGCACTAATGCAGCTCATGCACCTGGAAGCAGTTTAGCTCTTAGCGACACTCCTGAACCCGGTGATCCGTAAGATCTGTGTCTCACCCCCCCATCCCTGCTATCCCTATCACGCCCGAACTCCTATCCATCCCTCGCCACAGACCCGAGGGTGTAAGAAGTTTGTCACAGAGCTTGTCAGGGCAATCAGCTCCTCAGACGTAAGTCTCAGAAGGACACAGGCATGTCCTGCAACTGTAACAGAAGTAAAGCTCAGCAATGAAGCCAATAGATTCGAACGATGCATGGCCGTGGGTGAAGTTCATCTCGAGCCTTTCCTTTCAGCACTACCGAGTCGGCACAGGAGAGAGCGCTTTGCCTGGAAGTGGAAGAGTGGCAGTTTCACGCTGCAACCAAAACGTGTACCTGCATCAGCGTGGGTTGATCAGCGATTTAGGCCTAGCCAGCCTGAGTCAAAGCAACTACTGTAGTAAACAGCTGCTAAAATGCACAAGTGCTCAAAACTTTCCGCGCCATGTCACCGCGCTACCACTCCATGAGTGCAAGCCTATCCTTCTTATGCGGCTTAACACTCTAGGGAAATTAAGGAGCTCGAGCCATATGGCATGGGCGCTTTTTCGAACTCCCTAGTCGTAGTCACTGTCTTCCCTTTTCTGCGCAAGGCTGTCATGCTTTCGACGCGATAAACATCATCCTCACCATCTTGGGGTCGAGGCAATGATGCCAGCTTCCTGTATGACTTGCACGCGCCGCAGATATTCTTATTGATTTCCTTTCGTTCTTTACAATCACTCTCGTTTTGATATGCCCCGTAATACCTAATCATAATCTCATCACGAAATTGGATCCTCTAAAATAGGTCAGAGGCTGCACGCTTGTTACGATCTCATATGCTCAAACGGGCATCGTCATTCTCCGGCAGTATCCTTATTACTTCCCTACCTTAGCTTCGCAGATCTACTGCTGATGACATTCGTTGAACCTGGTCTTTCTCACGATACATCCTCAGTCTCAGCTTTCCCTTACCAAAACACCAACAGGTCGAGCCCCCAAGAAAATCGTCTCACAACCGAACCAGATCAAGATATATCTCTGCTCCTGCCCCGACCCCGACCATTTGTTGACCAAGGGATAACCTGAACACATGCAATCATCGTCTCTTAGTAAAAAAAGCAACCTATCGCGACCAGCACCATCAAGACTTCACTTGATAAGAATCATAACCCTTCGTTACCAATTGGCCTTACAACTATACATCACATTCACTCCTCGAGCAGCGGCATGGGAGACAACACGTCGCCACTCATAAAGCGTGAACCTATCCCATTCTACGCTTTTCAGCCCCAGCCATATCAACCGACCACTCAATCAATGTCATACGGCGTCTCAGCCCCTTCGCCTACCAAAGTCAAGAGAAGCAGTTCGCCACCACCCCCAAGCAATGGCTTCCCCAACACACAAAGTCCACACGAAAGGGGAAAGCGGCAAAGAATCACAGCTTCAAGAAATGCAACCGGGCGGGGAGCAATACCTACTATGCCTCGCCATTTAGTTGGGGAGGAAATTACTTACACACCGACTACACATCGCATAAGTAAAGCAAAGAAGGGCAAAAAAGTACACAATTGCACGTTCCCAGGATGTCCAAAGGTTCGTACAAGTGAAATGCAACTTGTAGCATTACGCTAATACAAGAGCAAAAGGTTTTTACTAGGGCAGAACACCGCAAGTAGACCCGTTATATCTTTCTCAACGCATCTAATCATTCGCGCAGGAAGACGGCATGAAGCCAATCACAATGCACACCCCGCTTTCCAGTGTCAAATAGAAGGCTGCAAAAAGCCATTCCAAAGGGCAGACTTGCTTACGAGGCATTTGGAGAGACAGTAAGATTAAGCAACATGTGCAAGGAATTGAAGCTGATAAGCATAGACACAACATGCCAATGGACACATCATCCACTCGAAGCGGGCGTTCTCATGGATCAATGAGCGACGTCTCTTCGAGTCCTGCCATGAGCAGCGTCCATGTGACACGCATGCCCCCACAATATCCGACTTCCGCTGTTACGCAGACCCCGAGCTCAACATCGATGGGGCCGATGATAGACAAAGGTTTTCGTAATAGCGACTACAGAACCCACTCAGTACCACCGAGCTTGCACGATCGTTTGTCTTCACAAGCAATAGGTACGGTTCCTCGCGGACTTCCGCAGGAAATTTTATACGGTTTATCTCCTTCGGGAGAGTCTCTCTATTCATCGTCTGATTCTTGCTATTCTCCAATCTCAGATTACGTGCAGGCTCCGCAGCCATTACCCCAGCAATATCAATTTGGACCAGAGCTTGTCCAGCGGCCGCATTCGGCAGTCGAACCCTGTTACGCGTCCATGGAGGCTTCACCAATGTCCATTGGCCCACCAACCCCGGTCAATGGGCCAGTATGGAGCAACTTTGATCCCGCCACGCTAGGTTTCATACATGAGACGCAATGTTTACCTCCAGTGAGTGAGTCCTACATATCCTTCTCGCAACGGCCCCACACAGTCGACTGACAGTGCGGGAGTAGCAACGGCAGTATACCCACAGCACTTCTCCACCGTGGCACAACGCCAGTGACTATCCTTATCGAGAACTAGTAATGCCACCTCAGACAGCATGGTCTTGACGAAACTCATGATGACACGAATGTATCATAGCATGTTGAATACTGTAATACTAACCACTAATACCTAATCAGCGAGAGTTTTTTTGTACTACTATAGCGTCATTGATGGACGAGCGGATGGAACTAAGGAATGATGAAACGTGTGCTATATCATTTTCTACATGTCTAGCGTGTCTATTATTCTATAAGTCGTGTATGAATAGAGAACTAAGAAAGTACTTGGGGACTACCACACGAGCCGCAGGAAGATTCAATATCTGATGAACAGATCTGAAACTCAAATCGATTCGAATCGTCGCACTCTCTGTGTTAGCAACGCGAGACCAGGCTACGAGGACAATTCTCCCCTGATAACCGTCATTGTTCGATCCAGGTGATGATACTCCGCCTCCACCATCTCTAACACGTCTCAACGAAGCCCGGACTCCAGCTCCTCGGTTAAAACCTCGCAAAATGATAACGCGGACTACGAAAGAATGAGCAATGCAAGATAGATAGTCTGAGGCAAAGTATAGCGCTGACTGACCACCAAACCCATCCATCAAATCGCACCCTAATCATGCGCGCAGGGATGGCGGAAGCAAACGGCCATCAGAAAATAGTGCTGACAACCTACCACTGCCACGTGGTTTTTAGCAAAATCCTTCTGCAGCCACCATTTCAGCCTTTGTAATAATAAACCACCCCGAGCCGGGATTATTATTGTTCTTGACCGTGCGTGCCCCAACAGTTCTTGTTGGTTTCCTTGCATGCTCAAGCATGCATAATTAAGTTTTCTGCGTTCTAATGTCTGACATCTCTGACCGTGTTTGTTTTTATCTGACTATGCCGAGGATGATGGCTTGGGTGAGAAGGCGGACTCAGCGACACTGCTGGCCTTGTCAGAACGAGCTCTTCCTCGTTCTCATTAGCGCTCTCTTCGAATCTACGCCTCTTTCTACCAGGGTTTTACAGCCGACTAGGCTTTGGTTAGGTGGTGTGTCATGCCACGTTGTGAGCTAGCATCTCGTGTTTGGAGAGATGCTAAGGCCCGTCCATTGAATGGCGAGCTGCCTTGCTGCAGCATGAGGCATATTCCTGCGTTTCCAAGAGGTGGTAGACTACACTTTGCAGACTGTAGAGGAAGGTGTTCTTGACCCGAGTCTGCTCGAGGGAGACGACCTGTCCTGACGAGTCCGTTTGGTTCGTTGCCAAAAAAAAACCTTCGCTCATCGAATATGATCCCACTGGGATGGATGCTAATAGGAGTACTTTGACTTTCGCATAGTGCGCATCTGCAGCATCTCAGTATGAGAGTTGCGATAGTGTGAAGTTTGATGCTTTGAGAAAGCTCTGCTAACAAATTCATGACGAGTCGTTCAGCGTCTTTTGCAAACGTTGAAGTGTAGGTCGACTGTCCACCTGGCAATGGATCGCTGATGGTCCGACCACAAAGAGATAAGGCGTGGGCCGAGAGGCAGCTTCATACATGACGTGATTGGCTCTGGTTCTTTCTTCTGGATGTTTCCACAAGACCACCGGTTATCATGTTCTGATGCGGTCCATTAAAACCCGCATAGATCGGTAGTTACAGTCTCACAGAGGGGTCAATCATTCCATCACCACCTCAAACTCAGCCATTTTCTCGTCAACAAGCCTGTCTGATTGCACTGGGTCACCAAGAAATTGCTCCGCGTGCTTATTACGCAAGTGAGCTTGCATTCTGTCACGTTCGTGATACTCCGTCTCGCCCCTTGGGCAATCTGAGAAGCGGCATTGGTACCATGTCCCATAGCATGCCTTACGCCACCGCTGCTCATCGGCTTCGATGCGGCGACGCCGACTCGCAACGAGTTCCACTGCGCATGTATGGATCTTTTTCTGCATCTCAACACTGCTGAGGTACGTCCTGGTATGCTCACGGATCTTATCCAACGTTTTGTTGCGATACTGGAGACATCTCGGGATCCCGTTATTTCTTTGGGTTGCTGTAGCACTCCCACTGCTTTCATCGCCATCGGCAACGGATCGGTCATCTGCGGCATGGCCATTCATGTCTGGAAGTGGAACATTGTCTGGCGTGGACTTCGCTCTTCTTCTGCGGATGAGCTTTCCAAGTCGAACCTTAAGTGGATTTCTAGCCTGCCACTCATCAAGTTTCATGTCTCCAAGCCCTCTGTCCACGTTGAAACGATAGTAATCGAAGCAATTTTTTAGATCACTCTGTAAGTTGTTTACGCTGTGGTGGGTACTTTCCGATTGAGTTGCCAGGAAAGCAGTGAAACGGACATACTTTAGAAATTTTGCCATATTTGCAGTAAGTCTCATTTTTAATTTGCTGTACGTCGTATTGCGTTGTTGATTTTTGAGACCGGTGCCAATGCTTATAACACACCTTATACAGTGATTGCTGTTGTTGTTCATCCGTCGGACCTCGCGAATAATCTCTTCGCACGGGTTATTCGTTCCAAAGCCGCCATCGATGTATTGCAAATTATCGATAAGCATTTCCTTGAAGTAGGCCGGAGCTGCAGACGTTGCACGTGCAACTTGCCAGATAGGAATGTCATGAGCTGGGCCAGGGTTACGTGCGGCCCTTCTGTCTTTATCATCGCACCCCGGCCGGATATTTTTGTAAGTGCGGAAGAGATAAGGTTTTTGATGCTCTTCCGCGTGGTGCTCCTGGTAAGATATAACAGCTCTGATCAGGTAAGTCAGTCCTTGTACACGTAATATCAAGCGGTATGTCACCTACACGCGACACCTATCCTCGTTCGAGGCAAAGGTCTTGCCTCCTGGAAACTTATCAATTTTAGGCACCCTATCGTTGACAACCTTTTCGATCACAGCTGCCAACTCTCTGTGGTCATACTTTTCCCGAGGTAAGAACAATGGTGTACGGACGTGGAACCAACGTGGGTTGGCGAAGATTTTGTTTCCAAGATTTTCATACTCGGCAATACAATCGTCAACATTCATCCTCAGACGACCTAGCATAATGCTGATAAGCCCACCAGTACTTGTACCGGCCATATAGTCAAAATAATGACAAGGCAACCAAGGCGATGACGGCGTGATTCTCGGATTTGCTGCCCTAGCGTGATTCTTCAGAGGAATGACTGGGTAGAGGCTGGACTCGGCTCGCCCACAGTATTCACCTTCCTTTCGTGGTCCGTAGGCTTGTTCTTCAAGTCCAATGGCTCTCATGAGTTCCTGGATGATTAGGAGTGTAGAGTAACCCCTTATACCACCGCCGTCTAGCTGAGTCAGTCTAGGCGAACGCATTCATCTCTCATCGGCCGTGCTCTCATACGTACCAAGCGAGAGTATGGATTTTTGATCCCAGGATTCAGTTTCTTCGAAGGGTCCGGAGCGAATGCTGTTGAACGTTCTCTGACGCGAAGGAGGAAATCTATGGAGTTGTATAGACTCTGGGAACCCTGGCAAATCCGGAACTTCGTCTTTTTCCTCTGTTACGCTAGGACGTAAGGCTTTCTCATTGGGTCTGGATATGAAAGCCGTTTGGGAGCGGTTGACAGAGCCAGATGTCTGTCTATCTCCCATGGCGGTAGATGATGTCGGTGCAGTAGAACTGCGCTTAGGCCCACTTTCTGACCCAGACTCATGTTTTGAGAAATGATCTAACTCATGAGCAGGACCGTTGGATTGGGATGACCATGGCTGGAGGCCGTCAATCCCATGTGACTCAACAGCGCTCGGGCGAGCGTCCAAGTCCAGTGAAGCTGGGATACTCGATGACATCTGGAGTGCGTCTCGCGGCACGTAGAAAGGGTGAGCAAGTCAATATTACGCGTTCATGCGGTATTGTTGGATGTAACGGAAAGCAAAGGGAACGCGAATAAAAGCTAGGAGCATATGTATGGAGAATGAATGCAATAAATGCTTGAGACCTCCCGTTGATATTATTTTCGTTCTAGGAGAATATCATGCAATAAATGCACGGCATGATTTTCAGCCTCATGAGCGAGCCCCTTGTTCAGCCGGGTAGAATCACACCTGTGGATGAAAAGGCTGGTGGCGCGTTGAGCACTGTGACAATGCAGAAACAGAAACGTAACGGAAGCCAGTAAAGGCTGCGATCAGTCACGAAACGATCATCCTTGGGAAGGCATGCAAATTGCTGCATGAACAGCCGATCTAAAATTGTCGGCAGGGGTCACAAACTCGAATCAGGAAGGAGATTGTTGATGTACGTATCTGCCAGTAGGTTGTGAGCCGACGAGGCTAGCATATACAGTGCGTAGGCCACACACCCAATTGGAGATGAAGACCAGAAGTAAGAATCGAGATCATTGGGGCGCACGAAGTGCCTGTGGCTAAAGTCGCCCCCAGGGTAATAGATGAACTCGAAAAAAGGCTGAAGAACGGGAAGTTCTTTGGATGATTAGTCATCGAGTCAGTCGATCCATCATTCGTCGAGTTCGAAGTGAACCTGTTTCGGTGTAACTCTACAGCCTGATCGTCTCTGGTAGTCGCACAGCCATCACACAGCCTGCTTCAATGTCCACAAGAGCACCCTCTTCCCAATCTATCTCGGTGATCATTGTCACTAGCCGTAGAGGGGCGCGTGCCACCCCGTATCTGCTTCATGATGGAACTGTCATTTGACCTGATTGGCTTTCTTATCGCTAACTTTGATCAGCTCATCAGTGAGCCTCAGCAGGGTGACACACATGCCTGCAGGAGCGGGGAATTGTTACGGAGTCTGGATTCTGGTGGTGTCCCTCAGATTATTTGAAGTGAGCTTATGCCCTCAATGTTCTCCAACGCTTTGCACTTGCCCCATTGTAGCCTCGTTTTCTAGTTGTCCTTGCTTGCTTGAACACATATACTGGAAGAAAGCTCCCCTCTACTCCCTGCGAATCGAGGCTTTGATCACTTCCTGCTTCTCCATATGTCTGTTGGGGGAGAGAAACAGGCAGAGCCCAGCCCCCTCGCTCGGACCAATAGCGACCGTATTATTATATTTCACGTAGCTACACAGGCTGTCAGGACTGCAAAGAAGACAGACGAAACTGGTAAGAGTGCTCCCTTCTTAGCATTGAACTAGATCGTGCTGATACACGATATAGCAAAACTACACAAGCCGCGAGATAAAGCCCCAAAGTTGGGCAAATGGGTCAATGTGTACGAAAATAGCAGCAACGAGAGCCACAGAGGCCTTGTTCTAGTCACTTTAAACCTGAGCAAACTTAGCTGGGGAGACTCCTGCCGGAGGCTGTTCGGAAGGTGTAACGACATCTATGTCATCGATTACGACGAGAGCAGTGTCTGCTAGCGGCGAGTGGACGTTTCAATCCCGGTCTTCTTGTAGCGGTTTCTGCAGACTTCAGTCTATCTGGTTATGAGGATCTCCGCCCAGACTTCGAGATTTACAAATGACATGGACGATGAGCGGGAGGTGGTCAGCAGTAAAGGCTGCTCATATGAACCTGCGAGTGAGTTCGTTGTATCAGATGGAATGGGCGTATTACTATCGTCGTTCGTATATATTTGCAACATTGCATGGCGGTATACAGAACGTCCAGATTAGTCCCCTTCTTGAATACCACGGGACAGCATACTTCAGCCATACAGTAATCGAGCAGACAAAGTGCGGCAGCCTTTTCAGCCCGCGCTAGGTTGCATGAAACAGGGTTGAAGCTGAGGTGCGCTAGGAAAGAGGCACGGCTTAGCAGAATATCTGCTGTAGCCTTATGAGGCGAGAAAAGCAGGCGCCGCGACAACATGAATGGACCTTTTCCCGAGCGGCGTAGGGCAAGCTCGACGTTGCTTTGCTTTTCGCTTAGCGAATCTTAAAGGGCGCAGAAGATGGAGGAGTCAGCGTACGGGCCTTATCAGAAGCCACAATCGAATCCTCACCAACTTTCACGAGAAACGGTGATCTAGGGGTCTGAATTTGATGCAGTCGCATGGTTGCAGCGTCAACCAACGTAATTTGTGTAGCAGCACCCCTTGAAGAATAAGTACATGTCAGAGCAGCATTTTGCTTCCTCGTATTTTGCATGGTAATGCAGGGAGGGGGAACTGGGAAATCTGCCTGTCTAACAATGATTCATCTAAGTCCCACGACATCCAACAAGGTTAATCTCAATATCGTAAGAACTCGGACCAAAGAAGAAGAGTCGACCATATGAGCAGCCTCACCACATTGTTGGAAGCATACCTCTGCCTCATCACGACCTGCGTGATGACAAATCAGCCTCTTTTCTCATCTCGCGTTGAATCAAAGCCCGCAATGCTGGGTATCAAGCCCGCAGTACGAGTCATATCAAATGAGGCAGCTGCTTGATTCAAATGGTCCCCAGTCGTTCACCCTCAAGCTATGACGAGCACCTCAACGCCCAACCACCAACACTCAAAAACCCTCTCCATCCTACCCTTCCTCCTATTCCCACTCTTCTTTCCCTTCCCACCCCTCCCCCATCCACGGAAAAACCCTTTTAACCCCTCCCCATGTCCAGCATAGACTTTCTCCACGTGCCTCGCCACCGCCTGCTTAACCACCCACCCCTTCGTCTGCTCATCACCATCAGCCACGACAGTCTCACCATCCCACCGCCCATCCTCATACTTCACATCTTTGGAGGTAGGATCAAACCGATCCACCCACTCACTCCTATGAACCTTCGAATCCTCCAACCACGGCAGCATGAATTTCCATAACTCGTCTGCGTCCTGGCAGGTGTCGATTATGGCGAGGGCTTTTGTGCGGGGTGTACGGATGCTGCAGGCGTCGTCGAAGGTGTGGGTGTCGTGGGGGGTGTAGACTGGACCTGCCATTTGTTGAAGTGAAAAAGGGAAGGGGAGGGGAAAAGGAGTGTGGGTGTTTCCCTCTGGGAGAGACGGGTGGGTGTTTGATTGAAAGGGTGAGGGGGGTGAAGGGGGGTGGTAGAAGAGAGGTTGAGGTGAAAATGGAAAGGTGTTTGGGAAGAGTGATTGCTGGGGGACTTTTGTGGTTCATGAGAGGGCACAATGGCTTTGTTCAGGGGGTGAGATGAGGCAGAGAGAAAGATTATTGTGGGTGACACAAAGAGAAAGTGAGATTTACGAACTCATTGCCCTAATATCTTCCACTTCATCTGTTCATCTTGCAATCACTGTTTCTGAAGCCCATTGTGCCTTGGGCTCAGTTTATACTCGACAACATCTCCTTCTCTGTTTGATACTCGGTACAATGTACATGGACTCAAAGCTTTTCCTGACTCGAATATCGGTACATTGCGAAAGAACAAAGAGATCGGACCGAGCGCCATCGCTGCAATCTCACCAAAATCATGTTCAAGATGCCTAACACCTTTCAAATGGGCTTCCAAATGCTCGTCTTTCAATGGCGATACCAATCAATAGGTCCTCCCACCATTTTTCCAATCTCGTAACTTCCAGTCCTGAGTAATGGAGCCCGCCACAGCCTCCCACCGCTCGACGTCGAATCTTGAAGCAGGATCTTTCTGCAAAGCTCCCTTTAGCATTGCATCAACCGCTCCGCCTTCCATGACCCTAGATGCTTGATTGCCAGACCGCGCGAAATCCAATGGTCGTCCTTCGCTAGCCATGCTAGCCTTTTGCAGCTCCATTTGTGCTCCACAGTACGGTGACTCTCCCGTTGCAGCAAAGAGAAGCGTGACGCCCAACGCAAAGACATCAGACACGAAAGTGGCTGTTGCTCGTTCTCCTCCACTTAATTTGTTGGTGTGGCGAAGAGCATGCAAAAGCTCAGGAGCTGTGTAGTCCGTCGTCACAGCGTTGATTTCTTCAACGACAGTCGTTTTGTCTGAAGGAGTCAAGACGTGGGAAGATGAGAAGTCACAATACAACGGGGCCAGTGTTTCATCTCCATAAGCCTCAGATTCTCGCAAAAGGATGTTAGCCGGCTTGATATCACCATGCACGCAACCTTTGCTTTTCAGGAATGACAGGCCTTCGATTAGAGCTGTTGCTAGATGTGACCACTGAGCCGCGCCGACTACGGGATCAAACATTGTTGAAGTACTAAGGGGCCACTTCCCAGCTGATTTGGCATGCGTTTCTAGATTAAGCGGTACAGCAGACATAATGATCGAAGTTCTTGATGAATCAAAACCATGAAAAGGAACCAAGTATCGCCGGGAATGCGTGTGTGAGTGCAAGTAGGTCAAAATTCGCGCCTCCCTGCCTAAAACCTGCTTTCCATCTCGCCTGGAAAGAACCTTCACAGCGAGCATCTGGCCCGGTGTAATGCCGCTCGATCGTTTTTCAGGTGTTGATGGAGGTGTCGGCAGACTCGAGCTGTGTGCTGAGATTGGGTCGTTCTTCTCGGTGGCGTTGTAGACAGTGCTCCAAGCCCCATGATCGAGCTCTGATACTAGCTTATACTGCTTGTTGTACGGTTTTGCCGTCTCTGGAACCTGTCTTAGGGGCCCAATATCCTGGCCATTCTCGATCCATTTGCCGACCATCTCTGTTGGATTGACACCAAGTCCTACACCAACAGAAAGCATTGCCTTCAGCTGTTCTGTCGGTTCTTCCACCAATCTTCTGCTATCTATACTGACGGAAGAGCGTTTCCTTTCCATATCATCCTTCTCAGGTGTGGTTGGCGGAGTAAGGACCCCAGTCGGTGGCTGAGAATGGTATGCAGTGCGAGGGGGAGAATGTGGAAGGTTCGTCCGGTCAGAGAGGGATGCAGAAGGCATCGTTGGTGGCGCAGAGGCAGTAGCTGACGTGGTGAGGAGAGGAAGAAACCGCTTAAAAGGTGTTTCGTTCTGTTCGCTCATGTTGATGTATGGTGTTGCAAGTGGGATGTGTCACGAAAAACAACGATGGAAACAAGACAGGATGACTTTGCTCAAGAAGGTACCTGTGCTCTGTGATTTCAAGGGAGCAAGGTTGCGCAACGGCAAGAAAGGTACCTGACACGGACTCCGACTCTGGCAAACCTTACGTTGACTGGGACTTCAGTGAGTCACAGATATCAATAGTCAAGCGCAAAGGTCGGCATATAGGCCATTGCTGTGGAAAGCTGGCCTACGATGCGCGTAGAATACTACCTTGGTGGAAATGACGGGCTCCCAGGTCGGGGAGCGGGTGGCGAGGGTCAAGGCCATCAATACTTCACAATACCGTCGCAAAGCCAAAATAAGAGCAGTCCATAGGACTGCGCTTGAGTGGGTCTTGACATGGGCGAAAGGGAAGAAGCTGCGAGCCGCGCCTCTATTATAGAGATGCCGGTGGAATTCAGAGTTGGGAGCAGAAATGCGTCAACATATCCCCACGCCCTAGTCACAGTCCTCTAATTGGTCAGATTACTCATCCCTGCCAGATTCTCGACCACGTGCATTGAAATGACTTCATTGGATCTAGACTTTGAATAGAGTTTAGCTCCAAAATATATCAGATTCATTTCTGCACTACCTCTTCTCGTCTCGCGTCGCACGCTTTGATGGTTCAGAGAGGTTCTTCCTATCCAACTCTTGGTCATGGACCTAAAACGCCATCCCTCCGTTTGCCCTCAAGACCTGGCCTGTAACCCAACCACTGGCATCGGAACACATGAAAGCGATGACATTGGCGATCTCGTCCGGCTCTCCCAATCGACCGAATGCGATGTTGCTCTTTATCGCGCTCAGAGCCTGTTCGCTTTTGCCTTTGAGGAACAAGTCTGCGCCAGTCGGACCCGGCGCAACACAAGTAGATAAGGAATCTTGTGTCAGCATTGATCTCCATAACGAACAGCACGAACTACCAGACTGGTTTTGGGAAGCCCGAGATACGGCGACAAAATTAGAACATATGATGCTCACTTTACGTTGATCCCTTGAGGAGCGAGACCCTTACTAATGACCCGCGTCATCTGCTCAACCGCCCCTTTCGTGCCGTTATACAGCAGGTAAGCTGGCTGCACCCCTGAAAAGCTGGTCAAAGAGGTCGAAAGGAAGACAATGTGGGAACCTGGTGCCATGTGAGGCGCCGCTTTCTGACCTTTAAGTTAGCCGTTGATGCCATTTGCTTGCACTTCTACCAGAGGCAGGACGTGCTAACCTGAGCAAGGAAGTAAGGCCCTTTTACGTTCACATTGAAAGTTTTGTCAAAGTCGTCCTCGCTTGTAGATGCAAGGTCCTTCATTGGCAGCACTCCGGCGTTTGCAATCACAATGTCGAGCTTACCGAACTTTTCCAGCGTCGAAGCGACCATTTGCTCGACTCCAGCGATACTGCCAGCATCTGCCTTGACCGCCAGACAGCGACTTGGATCACCAATCTTCGCAGTCAGAGTATTTGCGGCGGCCCCATCAATATCATAGTTGATAATAACATGGGCACCTTGATTGGCTAGATTCAGGGCAGTGGAGGCACCAATTCCTTTTGAACTTCCTGTTACTAAAGATACTTCAACTGTTTTAAGTGAATCTGTAAGGCGGAGGGTGTTGAATAATAATCCCTCAACTTGGAATTGTATTAGTGGATTTGGTTGTAGAGAGATACAGACTTGAAGAGAGAGCTGATAGAGGAGGGTAAAGGTGGCACCTTAAGTATTTCTGTAACATTGAATATAAAGTTCTTTTGGCTCCGGAATCTCCGTTCGATTGTGTGTTGTGTACATTGAAGCCGCGCAATGCTGCTGGATCACCGCTAGGGATCTGATTGGCTCAAATGCGGGGCCTCCCAAATTCTGACCTCCAAGTCCTAAGTCGTTGCTCCACATATATGGATTATCAATTATGCCGACCTCAGAGATAGTGTGCGGTATAGATGCTTCTATTGACGTGACATTAATTGCTTTGTCATTCTCCGGATCATTGAGGTGCAAAACTCGCGAACACAACTAGATTATCAATTGAGCCTAACGAGACTACTCTTCAGCTAGACAAACGTAGCAGCATTTGGCCTAGACCACGGCTTTGCAATTTCCGATATCAAGTCGTGACTCTGGTACATTGTGACGCACATGTACTTGCTATGTATACAAACATCGCTCGTTGGAAATAATAAGTCATCATGTCCGAGGAGCAGCAATCCTACATTGACTACGAGACCTTCTTAGACCCCAACTTCTCTCCCACATCATTTGCGAATTCACTTATACTTGGAACAAATAACTCGTCAGATATCTCGGTGGATCTTTCAACACCTCTTTCCAAAGTATTGTTCGACGTCCAGGAGATCGACACGCATATTCATTCACTCGCAACCAAGTCTGCCCTTCCGCTTCTGGAGTACACTAGAGAGCAAGATGACGCCGGCCAGACTGTTGTGCGTGAAGTGGAAGCGCAAGTCGCTAACCTTACGGACGGCTACCAAAGATTGGAGAGGGAGGTCATCAAGCGTCACGAGACCGCAGACGAGGTCAGACTGACTGTTGAACGACTCTGGCAAACGGTGAAGATTGGTCGCTCTGTCGGAAGATGCCTCATTCTTGCGAGACAGCTTGAAGCACAGATGACTGAGGTTGGATCAAGTGGGCCGTCCAAGAAGGAAGACCATAGAGCAATGGTACGTGCTGCATCAACGCTGGTCAGTGTTCGGCAATTAGTTTCTGCATCTGGACCGGGCCAAGAAGGTGAGCATCTTGCACGGATCAGCGTGATCATGAGTCTGCAAAGCTCGGTGTTGGGGCCTACGGAGAATGCACTACAGTCGCGAGGACAGCAGATCATCAGAGAGTTCGCCATGTCATCTCTCGCTTCAGGGCCCGCAGCTCCTACCACTTATGCCCAATCAGAAGAGACAAAGGCAAGGACTACGTCTGCTCTAATAACGCTTCGTCTCCTTTCGCCAGAAACGCAGCTTGCTGCCCTTCAGTCCTACTTGCGTACATCCCTGACCTCGTCGTTGGCTTCTACAACCAGGGCTCTGACGAACCTACCAACCTTGGATCGTACACTTTTGGAAGTTTCAGCACGATGCCAAAACATTGTTGCTCTGGAGTCTCTACTCGAGAGCGTCAAGCCGCTTCCGCAAGCAACAGAGCATGGAAATGAGGAGACGGGTGAGGCTAATTTTCTGGAGCCCCTGCTTGCTTCATTAGATACATCAGCACTGCCCTCATACTTCTGGCGGAGTCTTGCGGAAGGTTTGTCAGGTCGAGTTTCAGATCTTGTTTCTAGAGGGGGCACCAATGCCCGAGCTCTGAAGAGTTCAAAGGACCGCATCAAGGAGAGCATCCGAGCTTGTGTGATCAAAGGTAGCCAAGGGCCTGCAGGAGGGAGAGGCAGAGAGCGAGCATGGGAGCGAGAAGCTGCGGTCATGGTTGGCAGCATAATTGGGGCTTTAGGTCGATGAGTACGAGTAAGTGCATTATGACAGGGTCGCAAATTGTCCGTTCTGCTCTGTGACAAGCTGTCTCGGGTGCCTGACGCTGAACCCAACGGAACAGGCAGGCCATATTAAATCCTCCTTGACCGACTTACCGCCGCACCAACCCTACGATTGACAGGTACGCCTCAGAGGATGGTAGTAGGCCAGGCACTCAGCCCAGAGCGAATATGTTGGATCCACGTGTGGTGACGCACAGATGTCGATAGGTGAAAGTGGGTAGACAAAAACGCGGGGCAAAACGATGCTCAAAAGAGTGGGATGATTAATCCCGATGGTACGGCGCAAGAGGCTTTTTTTTCAGGTCGGATATTTTAGGAGGCAGGCTAAGAGATGGGCGGGCTAGGGAGGGGTTCGAGAGGGAAGGGAGGGTGCCTGGCTGGGGCCTTCTTTCTGGGAGGGGCGTCAAAAGAAAGCCCTTGCAGGAGTCATGCAAGTCAGATGCTAGCCTGCGGTCGCCCAAGAACCACTGAACCAGGCCTCCTTCATCCTTATGCGGTCCAGTGTGTATGACCCCGCTGATCCAAACGACCCAAACATCCCGCTCTACCTGCGCTGCGAATAGGTGGCTTGCTCGGCTTCGCATTGCCGCCGAATTTGACCGGTCTCTGGGAGCCTGCATCTACGGCTTACCTTAGTTCAAGCAACAAGTATCCTCGTTTGATGCGAATAGCAATTGTCTCGATTCACCATCAGAAAATAAAGACTCGAAGAATCGCAAGACCTGAAACACAATGCCATTGTGCACCTTCTTCCCTAAACATCTTCAGTCTTAGAGCTCTCTTCCAGGGTGCATTCCTGGCGGTGAATAAGCCGTTTGGAAGAGGAACGCATGGCGTAGTTAACTTGTGGGTCTTCTTATTCTCTCCCTGCCACACGATCCACCGCTAGTTTAAGAATTGCGTACATCCCTCCTGCCCCACCGAACACTCTTACTCCGACTTCCTCACCTGCCTTGTCATCCTCCGCTGAGCGATCTGGACGGTACCTACATTGTATTTCTAGACACTTACCCATCGCCGAGATGACTTTTCTTATGTTGTGACAGAACTTCGTTTTAGCCTTCGATCCTCCGACCTTCTGAAACACTTTAGCCATCACCTCCGCTTCATCGCGCCACACAGCCTTGAGGATAGACCTACAGGAACACTTAGTGATCGCTGACGCATCCATCCTGTCTACACACTCCCTTACTTTCTTGCGAAGGCGCTTAAGGCCCAACATCCACGGGTTTCTGTGCTCGGCTCCGTTATCCGAGGTACTGTCCTCGACTGTGGCCGTGGTCCCCACCTTCATCCTCTAGTCGCCTACGAGTCCATGACTTGACAACCGTCATTCCAAACATCCGTCACCTTCAGCTTGATGTCTCCTGAGACGGGTGACCTGAAAATATAATATACCTACATGCCTCGTTAAGTTGCCACTATGACTTCAGTACAGTCTGTCAATGTTGGCTTGGGTCTCGCCGAGTACCCTCCGGAGGCGACAACACCGACCACTCCTCGAGCCCCTTCCGTGCCTAATTCACATTCCACCGCGCCTACTCCCACCGAAACCGCAAATGGACCTGGGTCTAGTACCCCAACCAGCTTAACCTTCGGTGGTATATCAGGCCAACGGCCTCTGCCAACTTCACCATTTGCAGGCTCATTTTCGTCGCCCAGTCGACAGTCGATTGAAGACGGAGTGGAGTCCTCAAACAAGCGAGACTCCCAACTGTCGGTTCAGTCAAGCGACTCACAAGATGTGGATATGGTAGAATCTGACGGCGAGGGTGCTGAACTTTCCGACGGGGAAGGCATTGGTCCTGAGGCAGGACGGGGCAAGAAGAAGAAGGGACAGAGGTTCTTTTGCACGGAATTTCCGCCTTGCAAGCTCAGCTTTACCCGAAGTGAGCACTTAGCGAGACACATAAGGTAAGGTCTACAAATTGTCGCACAGCGGATGATGCTCACTACCACTGTAGAAAGCATACTGGAGAGCGGCCTTTCCAGTGTCATTGTTCACGACGATTTTCCCGTCTAGACAACCTTCGGCAACACGCACAGACGGTTCATGTCAACGAAGAAATCCCTCTTGGCTCCTTAGCTGCTACTGGCACCCGTTTCCAAAGACAGATCAGGACGGACCGAGTTTCTAGACCTCCTGGTAGTCGTCCTCGGGCATCCACTGGTAGCAGCAGCGGCAGCATCCCCCGTGGCCATAGCCGCAATCTGTCAGCCTCCAGTATCGGCTCATCCGTCTCCACCATCAGTAGAGACGATGGTCGAAGAAGGCCAGCTCCCCTCATGATGTCAAACGACCCGTCCAAGCCAAGGCTGACTTTAGACGTCTTACGAGATCAAGCTTCAACGCCGCCAGGACAGGTGTCCTTTTTCCGAGAGTCGTCCGAGGGATTAAGCACACCCACTTCAACTACATTCTCCACTGGAGGCAACAGTCCAGGTTATGGCTCCTCGATCGGCTCTCCAGCATCGAATGCTCGGAATAGTGGTTACTGGGATGGTCGTGGACACAATCGACGGTTGTCGGTTCCCACAGGTCCAATGCCGTTCCAATCACCACAAAGCAATACTTACGGCTCGCCCTACTTGAGTCCCTTAGCATCATCTCAGGCTTCGAATTTTTCCAACTTGAGCAGCTCTTTTGGAAGTCCGACAAACGCAACGCACAATATACAATCTCGTGAAGCAGCTGAGATCGAGATACGGAGAAGGACATGGCATCCAACTCCGCATACCTACACTAACTATTCGCGCCCAACGCCCTTGAACTTCTCGCGTCCAGCAACAAGCGGCCTGAGTTATCACCAAACACCTGACGCACCCCACCCCACTTTCACACACAACGCAAGTACTGCGGCGAGTCAGTCTCAGCGGCTACCCGGCATCGAAACTTTTGATCAAGCTCCTTTACACCCAACAGCATCTCCTGCCCGTGGTCCTAACCCTATGCAGCTAGATTCTCCCAATCAACCGACTACGTATGCCGGGAGTGCTACACAGCCAAACCCTGCGCTTGCTGACCGGAGAGGCCACGCTTCCTGGGACATGTCTTTGCACCAGAATTTGACGAAGCTGGATCTCAAAGGTGGCGGTCCTCCTCAAGAGCCACAGTCTTGGACACAACCGGGCCAGTCCTATGAAGCGAGGCCGAATGTCGAAACAGCCGCTCAGCATCTTAGACCGGCCCCAATCATCCATCAAGACACGGCAAAACGTCCTGCGGAGGACCTTGACCACGCTCCGCCAAATCCGAATCGTACAAAGCGGCAAGGTTGGTATGCTGGACCTCCCTTAAACTCTGCGACCTCCCACCCTCGTGCTTCGCCTGGTGAGTCAACTAGCAGCGAAGGCATACCGAAGACACCTTCTGGCCCCCCTGTTGAGCATTATCCTTCCATTATACATAGCAACGGATACGTTGAATCAGTACCTTCGAGGGTTGGTCCTGGCGCGGAGCCTCAGGTAAGTAATGAAATACTGATTCATACAAGAAGAGGAACTAAGCATAGGGACAGACCATAATGCCAGATCGGCCACACCACGCTTCTTGGCCACTTCAAGGAAATACGTCACCTCAACAATACAACCAACCGAAAGATACCCAGATGAGCGGCATGGACGCTTTAGTAGCAGCAGCGGAAACAGCTTCGCCCCAAGCGTGAGCACATGACAGACTGAATTTGCTTCTCAAAGATGCATTACTACTAGCTATTTTGGGAGGAGTAAAACACATACGAACGGAAACGACTCGATTTACGGATTAAGTTATGGAATATTGATTCATGTACACACGTTATGCCGAGGATACCCTATGACGAGACACGAGCTGCACAGGACTGGAATTGCTTTTTGGTATTTTGGGCGTTCAAGAGACGATCTGGCTTTGAATATTTGCTGCATCCACGGTCGTTCTGATGTGCATGAGTGCTCCGCAAGTGAGGCATTTGAGCGTTCGTTACATGATACCACCGGAGGGACTTGGCTGGCGTTCTGCAATTTTTGTATGCACTTATGACCAGTTGAGATTGTACAGATCAGTTCGATAGTACAGTATTCATATTTTGATGGCTCGTTCTTCGGCGTCCCATATGTTTACATTCGCAATCTTCCAAGTACCAAAACGGGAGTTGAGTTTTGATAATACATGCGCGCTGTGAAATACGCCGTCCTCGCTATGCAGACATTCAGACCCTCGAATCCAGCCAAATCTCATTCTTGCATCACGACGGGGGCTTCTTAGGTAGATTCGGCGGCAGCTCTCCCTCTGATATCTTCTCCGCTCCCTCTTTGGCGAGCTTCTCTAACAGCTCTTTCTTCTTTACGTCCCTCACCCGTGTTTGCTTGAAGTAAGTGACCTAGAAATCCAATCATTAGCCTACTGATTGCATCTGATACCAGGTCATCGCGGGGGGGGGGGGGGGGGGGGGGGGGGGGGGGGGGGGGGGGGGGGGGGGGGGGGGGGGGGGGGGGGGGGGGGGGGGGGGGGGGGGGGGGGGGGGGGGGGGGGGGGGGGGGGGGGGGGGGGGGCGGGGG